>VZTN01023497.1:1532-63377 GCA_013400515.1 Erpornis zantholeuca
CTGCCTGCTTTTGCGTTATTCTCTAACTAAACTTACATTAAAGGTGGATGTGTTTTGGCTGCACACCTAGGAAAGTGCGGTGCCATACCATGTTTCCTTAACTTAAAATGTAGTTTGAGTTGGTTTTTTCATTTACTAAATACGTGGAAGATACTAGGAGCCTTTTGCTACTAGTTAAATACAACAGATTCATGGTGGTTGACTTGCAGGGTTCTCAGAAAAGGGTGGAGAGGGGCATGTGTGAGAAAGACCTCATTTTGTACAAAATGAGAGTGTAAATGAAGGAACAGCTTTGTTCCTTCAGCATTTGATTGTGAGTTGAGACAGTATCTGAAACTCCAGTACCACAGAGAGTGCAAAGTGAAGGACAATGTTCAGCTGGGATCAGTAGCAGCATCCACTGGTGCTGAGCAAAGTTTGAATTGTGCTGGTGATGCTCCTGTAAGGATGTTGTATTGAAGTTTTGTGTTCTATGTAACTAGAACTGATGGTGAAGAAAGGCTGCCTATGAAAGGCTCTTAATTCCAAAGATATGGAGGCAATCAAACTTCTAGAGCCAAGAACTGTGACTACACCCATGTTAGTTTAGAGTAGTGGTTAAAAACCAAAAAGTAGCCATGGTGACAGACATATGCACCCAACATGGAAATATAGGTGAGGTTGTCTTGGAAGTGATAATGCCAAAAAAAAAACCCCAATACAAGTAAATATCTGCAGAGTTAATGATGTTTTTCTAAAGGACAAAATTCAAGGGCACCACAAAGATCTACAGGATAAGCTCTGTAATTGTTTTGCTGCTGCAGCCAACCTGTGTATTCTTAGATTAATTTGTATTGAAAAAGGATACTTTAGGTAATTGCAATAGATTTTCACTAAAACAAATATTTATTTGGTAAAAATCAATGTATTTTAATTTGTGTGCTACACTGAGATCATGTGTCATGTATCCAGATGTGTGCTTTGGGCCAGTATAGAGAGGAATGTGAAGAAATAAAACACATTTTTCATTTGAATATCTTTTCTGCTTCATCAATTTCTGATGCTTCTACCTCAGTTGTTCCCTCTTTTCAGGCCAATTGCTTTTCTCTTCCTATAGGATTTTACAAGTTCATTTCTTAAGATCCTTGTATCTGTTCTATGACTTCATTTGACATCCAAAATATATTTGAAATGTCACTAGAAGATTTCTCATATTTGTGCTTAGTGTGCTGGGATAGTAATGCTGTGCCATCATTATTCTGATGCGTAAGTGGCAAACGTTGAAAATAGCATTTGTATTATGGTCCCTCACTTTGAGTGTGAAAAGTACATGAGTGTTGTACAGGTGTGTTGTGCTAATACATGATGGTAACTGAACTGAGAGTATTTATGCCCAACGAGGATGCTTCCTTGGGTTTCAAGCAAGATTAAGGTGCAGATGACTAACCAGTTAATTAAGAAAAATTACATCAACGCTTAATAATCTACTCTTCCCTGTTGGAACAAATTCTCATCTGCCTTAAACATTTGTGTTTTACTGAGTAGGCAGGTAGCAAATTTATCCCTGCAATAGATTTTCCTACTGCAAGTTTATGTTTCAAGCACTATGTGTCAGTTAAGGCAAGAGAATATGAGATGAGATCCATGTCCTTTGGATTTTGGGGGACTGTCCATGTATGGAGGTGGGCACTTTGTTCTGTTCTATGTGCTCAGCTGTGATGTTCATCTGAAGGGAAAGGATGATATAATTGTTGAGCTGCTGGGGGAAATACTGGAATACTGGCTTGGTAATGGGGTCCATGTGTGTCTTTGGATGCAATGGAAGTACTGCGCAGGGGGATGTTTGCTGTCATCTGCCCTCAGCTGAATCTGGCTCTGTGTCTGCCACCCTGGGACTACTTCAGTAGCTGGTGACCTGGAAGAGGAGAAAATTCCTGAGACTTGTTATCTCTGTGCTTTCTGATAAGCAAAATGTGATGATCTCTGTGAAGTTCTCTGCCTCTGAGTTATAGGAAATCCATTAGCAAGTACTGGTCTTAGGAAAGAGTGAAGGTGTTTCTAGCATCAAGTAATGGTCCCAGCCAGAGCTATGGACTAGAGATACCCAGCAAGAACAGTGCATGCCTGTACACTTCATGTTCAGTCTTAAACTTCACTGGTGCAAGGTTTCTCCTGAACTTGAAAATTTGTCCTCTGCAATTGGCTGGTCTATAGAAATGCAGTTTCTATGAGTTTTTATGAGTAGAGGGGAAAAAACAGTTATTTCAAATATTTAGTGGAAATAATTTAAGGGATCACTCAATATACATGCACACAACTGTCTTAATCTGTAAATTGGTGACTTTCTTCATGAGAAGTTCCAGTCTTGAGTTTCTAATTCTATATTCCTGCTTCCTTCCTGTATCTTGGTGTTACAGTAAATATTATGGGTTACAGTAAACCAATTTAATTTCTTTGAGTCCGAGACTTCTGATGCAGATGTTTAATGAAGTGAGCTGGTTCCCCACTGACTTTGCATTACCATTTTGAGTAATTTTTCTAACTTGCAGTGCTTTTGTACAATCTCGTTGAAGTAAAAATAGCAGCTGTCTTGTCTTGAGTTTTTCCTGTGCAGCATTCTGAGGAAATAATCATTTTAGTTCATACAAACAAGTTGATAATAGTGTGGTGGGGGAGAAATCTGAAAAACATCATTAGGGCTATTAAGGATGTGAAAACATCCTGCTAGAAATTTTTCAGGATTTTGGGAAGTAAAAAAAAGCACTAAAGAAATATGTTCTTAAACTGCAGTTGAATTTTTGTGTGGCAATAATCCCTTATTGAGAACCTTTTCTTGGACTGGTTTTACTTGTGTAGTGTGACTCTCAAGATTTCATAATAAGAAGGCAAACTAAATTTTAATGTTAATAATGATGTTTAATATTAATAATGATGTTTAATATTTTGTAATAGTGATAGAAAATATAATACATACCATTGATGCTGAGAGTGGAAAATGGTAACTCCAATGAAACTGAAATAAAGGGACAAAAAGGCCTTCTGTAAGATGAAATAAAACCAGGAATAATCATAGGAGAACTTGCACATACTTGGCTGGGAGGACTGTGAACAGATTTTGTGGGGTGGGGCTGTGCAGGCTGTCAGAGCTATTGTTGCATCTGCAGGTACCAGGAGGGTGGCAGGAGATGAGCTTTCCTTAAGGATGTGACCCATCAGGAGATGCTGCCTCTGGCCTATGGAAGTGGTCTTTGTTGCCCAGCACATATGGTGGGTGGACCACCCTGAGTAAAATGATATGCTGGTGCTGCTGATTAAGAGCTTTATTAATTCAAAGGGTGAAGAGCTATGCAATAAAAAAGACACTACTGAAGTTTGTAGCTTCAAAGTTTAGAGCTTTCCTGGTACATAATGTTTATAGTTATTTAAACCAAAGCTTTATTTCTTCTGCTAAAAATAGCACCCTACCAATACTTAATTATTATTTATTGATTGTATAATTGTTTTCTGTAATCATTTGCTGCCCCTTTTCTGTCAATCCCGTTTCATATAAAATTATCTTCTATAAAACAAGAACAGAAGCCAAGTGCTCACCTTGCCACTCACAGATGTATTTATCAGGCTCACAGAAAAGAGTCACTTACTGTGACTTGGCTTTAATTAAAAACATGTATCATCTATCTCTTGCATATTGGATGAACTCCTTCATCCCTTGCAGATTCAGTGAGTGGGAGAGAGAGCAAGCAGCACTGGCCGCAGTGTTAAAGATGCTTTTAGGAGATAAAAAATTAATTCTGAGACAAAGTATGAAAGGCTGAAAACAGGAAAATAAAGGACTGGACTGAATACCATAAATTGAGAAAGCAACGTAGCTCAAATATTTATTTGAGAGAGAGGTTGCTGGAATTCCCATTCTCTGGAAGACTCTTTCTGTCATGTATCTCTCTGTTTGATCTCCTACTGTGATCTGTTTGTACTCTGTGAGGTTTTAGTGGCTGGTAGATATTACATACTTAGATCTCTTAAAAACATCTCGTAGTCTGGAATATTTGTTTTTACTCAACATATATGCTACTGTTTCATTCTCTGAATACTCTGACTTGCACTGAATCAAATTGTAAAGTTTGCACAACATGGAATTTAACTCTTGCCACTGTATCATGATGTGCTATGAACCTTTTAGTCCCAGCTCCTTATTTTTCATTTCACTGAAACATTAGAAGAATATTTATTCAATCCTATATTATTAAGCTGGAATCTGATATTCAGCCTTGGCCAAAATAAGAAACTGGAGAAGAGGGCAAACCAATTCTTCATAAAATTGCTGAGTTAGGTTTTTCAGCTGATCAGTTCCTTTATTCTTCTGGCAAAACCCAGACCTCTGAGGCACCTACTCAAGAGCAAGGAAACACTGTGCAAACCTTCTACTGTCATAAACATCTTTGCTAGGTGGTATTTTCCCACAAGTCAAAAGGACCAAGACATTTTACTTAAAAGTGGGCATTCCATACCCTGGAAATATACAAACCTTCTTAAAAAGTATGTGCTAAAATACTTTTTCAGTCAGTCTCCTGACTTCAGAGATTCCTTGCAGGTAACTAGAGGTGTCCTTGCAGACAAGCAGTGGGACACAATCAAGGCTTTTTCTCCCTTCTGACAATGCTTTGGGCAGAATCAGAGATAACAGAGCAAAGCTGAGGCATCCCAGCACATGTGCAAGGTTACCAATTACATGGAATTGGCCTTTTACTTGAATGATTTAGAAATGAGGACTTTCAATGGTATAAATTTCATCCATTTGGAAAAGTTAAAGCTCATGCATCCTATATTATTACCTGCAGGCAAACCCCCATAAGTTTGTTATCCTGTGGGGAAAAAACTGTTGAACTGAGTTCAGTCAGGAGAAAAAAGTGAATCTGGGGAAATATTTCCTGCAAATATTTCCTGCAAAGCAATTTAACAAATTCAGAATATTTTTTTTGATAAAATGAAAGATTTTTTTTTCTGAAAAATACAGCCTTTATGTATGGAAGCATATAAAAATTCTCTTAACTATATTTCAAGCTTTGCAAAAGACCTTAGTGTCCTTTGAGGAGGATGAGTCTTTAACAGGATTTAATCAGCAAAATTCGGGTTCTCTGAGCTCTAGGAATCATGTACAATTCTTTTCCCCCCAAAAAATCAGGTGTGTCTGATCTTAAGATGGGTAGCTCTGCTTCCCTAAGGAAAATGTACTAAAATCTTTATGCTGATGGCCAAACTCTAATAAATATGCAAAATATTTCCTCGCTCTAGTGTCTTATAGCTTATTCTTCTGTTTCATTTTCCAGTAGCAGAACAGCTGTTTTTCAACCATATTCAGATAAAAACCTACCTCCAGTTCTAGTAAGGGCTAAAAGGTATATTAAATGCTAGGCTGAAATTTAGTTGAACATCTATGGACTGCTTCTGACAGCAAACTGGTGCCTGTCGAAGTAAATTTCAAGTAACTAGCTAGTTTGTTAAGGTGTGCAAGTCACCTCACCTTAGAATATTTGATCTCCAAAATGAAATAACATTTAATTTGCTTGTCACTGAGTGTATTTGATCACAATGCTTGAAGTGTATGATTTCAAAGCAGATATGCCTATCCTCAATTATTGTCCCTCTGAACTTTCTTACTGTTCCCTTCTACAGATTAGGCTATTTTAGTGTGTGTTCTTTAGTATTTATTTAAATGGAGCTTTATTATAGAGATGTGGTTTCTGATAGTCAGTGTCTTGGAGTCACCTCAAATATTTCATTGTTTTTGGTGTAATACTAGAAAAATGGAGAAGGGCATGAACATAAATTTCAGTGGCTTGGTCTAATTTTGCTCAACGAAAGCAAACAACGCTTTTAGAAATTGGTGACTTTGCTGTGATGTTGTAGGCACAATGCTGTTTTCTGGTTTGACCTAAACCCTATTGGAGAACCCAGGCTCTGAGACACACGGGAGGGAATGAGGATCAGACCTGACAACAGATGCTGTTGCTGTCCCCAGCCGTTTGCTCCATCGTTTTGATGGATGTTTCTGACCCCGAGGCAGGGATGTCTGCTCAGCTCGTGAACGAGGTCCTGAAGAGCAGCAGTTTTCAGTCTGGCGTAGTGTGGTAATGAACTTCTGCTGCAGTTTGCCTTGCTGTGGAGGGCTACAGGCACCACGTGAGGTGATGTGAGAGGGGATTTGCAAGTGGATTAGATGGGGTGTCTCTGGCACAGAGTTGGGCTGTGCAGGGAGGTGGCTGCAAACTTGGCACCACAATTTTGGTCTGTTGCTGCAAATTTTTCAGAATTTTAAAGGGGTTGTAAAGCAACTGATGAGGTTACAGTTAATTATTTCACAGGTAAAAAAAAGTGATGTAACTATTTCTGTCATTTATGAAGAAAGGAAAAACAGGACAGCCTTTGTCTGCAATAGTAATAGAATTACTCTTCCACTGGAAGACAGACCAGCACCTGGAACTTGTATAGCCCACAAGATTTTTAGCTTTCTTTACAAAAATCCAAATTTTTTTTACAGCTGCAGCTGTTGATAACAAACTACATTACGGATGTATTGAATTAAATGCCTCCTTGCAATCATACAATTAACCTGGTTAGTTACCTGAAGCTTCCAAAACTGATTTGAACTTGAAGAAACATGTTCTTCAAACACTTTGTTAAAATAGTTTTGATCTCCATTGACAAAAATATGAGAATGTAGCATGCAATGATGAGTCCATGCATATCTGTAAAGGAGGATTAAGTGGACCAAAAGGCTACACCTCAAATAGGGCATCATCTTCTGAAACTTACTGGAAAGGCACTGGACTTGCCCAAAACCTTTCTGAATGCTTTACTTGGTGTCACAGAGTAGAGTTGTAATGCAGGAGAAAAGGGGACCGGCAGCTGCTGGTGGTCCTATCCTATTACATGCCTTTTGGAGGTTTAGAAGGTACCCCACTGGAGGAAGGGCAAGAAGGTGCAGAGGTCCTCTGTCCTGCACCATGGAGGAATACAGGCTCAGAAGAACAATGGGCATGTGCTGAACTTCTGCCCTAAAAACAGCTGAAACCAGTCATGCACTCACCTGACTTCTTTTGCCCTTAGACCTGAAGCTGATTTTTAAAACGACATGAATGACGTTGTTCATAACAAGTGTAATGTCTTTCATTAGGATTTATCATGCTTTTATATTGGTTACCTCTTGTAGTACAGCTTACTTTTCCCCTTCTTATTTGAATGCTCTTTTTTAACTGAATAGCATTCAAATAATCTGAAATGCTTTTAGTAGGCTTTTTTGGTCCTAAAACTCAATGGGAAATAATAGTTAAAGTAAAAGCAGAGTATGAATTTATTTAGATATTTTTCTTGTCTGGGAATGACTGATTAAAATAAGTGACGATAATGTCATTTACATTTGGTGCATTTTCTTTGTAATTTTTCTCATTATGTGTTTTCAAAGGCTTGAGTAATTGTGCAAAACACACTTAGAATACAAATCAGACCTATCAGAATACAAATCAGGCCTATCAGAATAGTTTCATTTTTAATTGGTGAAGATGATTTAATGAATATTTTAACACTCTTTCATGGATTTTATGTGAGCAAACCTGTGTTACACTTCTAGCAGTCTAAAATTCTGAACATTTTTATTTCACTTCACATGCACACACAGAGAGAACCTGCTGTAAATTGACATTGGTTTTGCAGGGACGTGAAACTTGTCACTTGTTTTGAAATTCACTGGAATACTGAATTGCAGTAGGGTGATTTGGTGAGCTGTGGAAGCTAGGGTGGAGACTCTAGATGTCATCCTGTGAACTGTGTGAAATTTCAACCCTTACTGCTTCTAATAACCTTTCCATGTACCATTGAACATTATTGTTCTATAGGTTTAGTACAGCAGCTCTTCGGTGTTAAAGGCACTGCCTGTCTTCAGCCAGTCTGGCTTAGCAGGGATGCTCTATTTCACCACTCAGCAGCCCTCTGCTCTGGCTGCCTTGCAGGTCTGTTCTGTCCCAAGAGGGATGGGACCACTCTGCTGCTGTGTTGTGCTGTGTAAGGTGCCTTTAGAACTGTCCCCTGCGGGCCCCTGCGATACCCAACACTGCGGGTGGGCGAGGAACTGCGACAGCAGGGTCAGGGGGTGTCCCACACCCAGGCCTGGAGCTGCCCTGTGCCTGGAGCGGCTCAGGGCTTGGTTCCTGTATCAGGACAATTGTACATGATGAGGTTTAAGCACGGTCTGGGTATCATTAGGACACATCAGCTCTTGGAGCTAGAAGGGGACAGAGGAAGGGGACAGCAACCGTGCATTTTTGAGACCAGAGCTGGGAGCCCCTTCTCTAACAAATTCTGTGGCCTCTGTGTGTACAAGGCACACAAGATAAAAACGGGGTCAAGTCTGAAAGCTGGCCATCACTAAAAGCCAAGTATCCTAGGAGCTGACTTTCCAATTAAGTTAAATTTTGAGTCCCACTTGCTCAGACTTCTCAGGCTGACCTGGAAGGTGGGGGATCTATCCCCAGGGCAAAAATTCCCAAGAGAGAAGGCTAACAGATTTTGGGGGCTGCAGTTGTGCAACCTGCAGCAATATGCGTGAAAGATACTCCAGTGCTGTATCCTGCTCTATGACAACAGAAAACAAGATGCAAAGAAGACTTAATTAAATGCTGCCACCTTCTTCAGTTGGTGCAGAATAGACCAGTTTCATCTGAAGATTAAACGAGATTTTGGTACATTTTAGTGTCTTCAAATTCAAAAGATTCTACATCATAGTCCAAAATACTGCACTGTCCCTGAATATATCCTGCATGGTAGTGTAATGGACTATCATATGATGTTGTCCATAAAGTTTAAGTGGGCTAAAAATGAGAATGTGGGCAGTCTTGGAGCATATAACTTCCAGGTTGGTGTGTGAGTGTGAATTAGAGATGTCTCATTAACCTTTTTGCTGTTCAAACGGTGCTGCACTATCAATTACACCTTAAAAGATTCAGTTGGGAAGTTAATTATGTCAATTTAGGCTCTTGCTTGATTCTCACTGAGGGTGGTGTTCAACGGAGTACTGCAGTACTGGGGCAAATAGAGTTTTACTGACCTCTAAAATTGTTTCTGGAACCAAGAGCACGAGAGAGAGAGCAAAATGTAGGAAAGACTGGTAGAAATAATAAAAATACTGTCTAAAAAACCCCAACATCCTTATGAAAGAATGAGATTTACGTAGGCCTACTCATATCTCTGGATTCAATTTAGTATGCAGGGAAGAAGTGTGTAGTATTTCATCACTAGGAAATATGGCAGATATGTTACTACTGTCTTTTCTCCATTGAAAGGAACTTCAGTTTTCTTAACTACACCACTAATCTTTATCAACTCTGTTTCAATTCTATTATGGTTAGTCTTATTTCATGCTGGTTCTCAAGTTTTAGAGCAGAAGTTTTGCATTTGTTACTGAAGGTTCTTTGTCACAAGCTGTGAAGGTGCAGAAGCTTCCTCTCTGTGGAGCTAGGTCTCATTTATCCATAGTTATCTATAACAAAGGTGCCTCATCTGAATGGCACACTTTAAATATGTATAGTACATTAGAACACAGATGGGTTATGTGAAGAGGGGAGACTGTCACACTGCTGGAAATCATTTGAGCATCACTGATAAATGAGACGCTGAACAGCCGCAAGGCCTGTGTGCAGTGGAGTGTGTTGCTGTTCGCTCCCCTCCTTGTTGTTCAAATACTAAAATCTCTACTAGTAAAATATGCTATACTCATCTCACTGAATGCATAATAAAATAATCTGTCTTTATGGAGAGCCTTTCTTACTGTGGATAAATTTAGACTTTGTGCTGGTTGCACTAGCAGTGAAACAAAGGTAGTTTGTGGGCAAAGTTATACTGAAGTACTGATGTTGTACCTTTGATTTGAAAGATTAAAGCAGATATTGGTTATTGGTTAATATTTATTGGTTATTTTGTTGTACACCAAATGAGAGTTTGGCAATGATGCTGGTTTAATTAAATGCAAGCACAAGAATACTCTTTGACTCCATCAGTACTGTTGTTGTTTTGGAACGGTGATCTGTAGTTCCATGTGTACCATGTTTGTGTTATGTGAAATGGTTGACGGCATTGGCCCTGGAAAACTGTACTTTAAGTTGCTTCCAGCCCTTCTTTTCTCTGTGCTTTGTCCCTCCTGGTGTAACCTGTGTCCTGCAGCTGAGAGGAGACGCTGCAGATGGTGGAAGTCTGTAGCCCTTGTATGGTGCCACTATGGTTTTGTCATGTTTGGGACTAACAAAGGACATAACACAGAGGAATCCAGGCCTGGTGTGGTAATGAGGCTGGAGGAAAATGCAGAGATGGAAGACATGTGGAGATGCACAGGCATAAGGTGCCATGGGGTGACTTGGCCATGGTCATGCAAAGACATGTAACACCCCAGACCTGGGAAAAACTGGCTTTAAGAACAAAGCAATAGCTTCCAACATCTATGAAGTGTATCATGTAATAAATCTGGATGTAATGTAAAGCTGCAAACTGATAGAGAAAGGATAAATATAAAAATGCTAGCAAACCTATATTGAAAAACCCTGTCCTGAGCTTGTCTCAGAGTGAGGAAGAAGAAATCGTCATCCTGAGCATCTTATTTACCCCCAGCCAAAGACAGAGATGGTGGCAGCTCTGCAGCCACATCAAGGCCAGAATCTAGCTCCTGGCTGAAGGACTCAGAGGAGAAGGGGAGCTAACACCAGAAAGGTAAACATTTTTATATGCATGCTTTTTTTCATTCTTTCTTTTGTATTTGTTAATTTCAGCTAATAATAATATGACTGTTAAAATATCATCTAGACTCAGAATAAATTTTTGATTTATATGTTTTTATATATCAATGAAAGATGTTCCTATTTGTCTACAAAGCAAGGTTTAAACACAGTAAGAGTAAGGCCTCCTTTCTCAGGGGAGAGATTCCTCTGGATTTGAAAGCCTTTTGAAATCTCTCTGCTTTTGTGCTCAGAAGGGATGCCAGGATGTGATCATACAACTCCATCTTAAAAATCAGATGAATAAGCAATCAGCACTCATGAATATTGTGCCAGAACCGCATATCGAGAATAAGAGTGGAGATTCATTACTCAGTGCTTCTGCACAAAGGTATTTTGCGGGAAATCTGCATCATAATGCATGACTTCCTATTGGATTGGATTTAATGAAACAAACCAGAGGTTCAGCATTTTTTACAGATTCCATTTTCAGTGATGGCTGGATTTATTTCTGTCTAAAAATAACATTATTCTGCAGCTGAGCAATAGATAACATTCTTCCAGTTACTGCAGCATCAGCAGTGCTGTGCCATCTATTTTCTAGCATGTGTGTTGAAACGATCCCTTTTGTGAATCTGGAGATGTGTCACTGGCACAGCTGAGACTAGCAGGGATGGGTGTGAGCCATAAAACAAGAGCTAGACACCCCCTTGATTGAAGAACACTACTTTGCATTTGGCCAGGTCAAGATCCTGGCATCAGGTACTTCTGACTTTGAAACTTTGGCTTCATTTTGGGAAAGTAATTTCCTTTGTATGGTGAGTGAAGAGAAATGCCAAGAGGTAAATAGAGTGTCCACCCCACACACAATGATATGGACTGAACAGAAGAGAGGTTGCTCTTTATGTTGGGATTGTCAGCTTGGTTTTGTTCAGTATGGGAATAGTTTTGTTATGCAGTAGTGTAACTTCTGTATATCTGAATGATTTAATGACTGATGCCCAGGTATCAAGAAGAGCAGGCATGCACACAGAACTGTACCTAGACTTGGGGATTGTTGGGGTGGTTGCTTTATGACTTTGATTACTGAAAATCTTAAGCCTGTTTTGAATTTTGCAGCTGGAATTCAGTCCTAAGCAAAATGCTCTAGTACACAGATAATAAAAAAAGGAAAAATCATTATCACGGTACTCTCAAATATTTGGTTTGTGCCATATCCCTGGAGAGTGCTAAAAAATCTGGTTGGGAATCAGTTGTTGACTGCCTACATTTCTTTAGCATTTCTTCCAGTTTACTCAAATATGCTTGACTTGGACTACTACAGAATAAATGGTCTGATTGAGGAGTAGGTCAGATGTCCCTGCCCTTGGGATGGAGCTGTCCATGGGGGAGAGCAGAGGGCAGGGTGTGATAAGTCTCTTGCCGTGTGTGTGTGTGAGAGCACTGACTCCACTGATTTGTGGCCCTCTACATGAACTGAAAACAACTTTTATTTCTTTCATTCTGTAGTTAAACCACTTATTTGATCAAAGTTCTGCTGATGTGCTCTGGTTATGCTAAAGGAGAATCCAGCCCAGTTTTTTTAGGGTTGGGTTTATTGTTTTTTTTCCCCTGCCAGGTTTATGATTGTATCTATCAATGCTGTTCCAACAATGTATCAAAAAGGAACCCTCTCTTTGTAACCTAGTTTGATGACCCAGCTAGTATTGGTAGATAAGTCTAAGGCTTTTTCCTCCTTGACTGCATTTTTATGAAGTCTAAAATGCCAATAAGCATTAAAATAAAAATTTTAATTGGACTTGGCAGGAGAAAACCTGAAAAGGTGTTGAGCAGACAATCTTATTTTTTGACAAGGTGAGAGTTTCTTGGGGTGGGGGATTGTAGCACATCTTGGGGGGGAAAAGGGAGCTAGAAAGAAAATAAATTAGTTCCTCTATATTATATTATCTAAGAGTTTTTAATCCTGGGAATAGAGTAGCATTCTGTGTCGGGGAGAATATGTTTGCTATAAATAGCAATATATCTCACAGTTTATTGTGTTGATGTGTGTAATGAGCTGAAGCAAAATCTACTAAAAAAGAGCAGAAAAAGTAACTCCTAGCATGTTAGATTTAAATCTGCTAATATTTAATGTGCACTTCATCTGACAGGTTGAAGAAAAACCCTGGCGATATGGAATTGTAAGAAATGAATAGGTTATTCTGGTGCATGTATTCATCTTGCTTTTAATCAGAGAAACAATAACCTGGCCCCCAGCTTAGCCTGTTGACAACAGGTATAATGCATTTGTGCCTGACACTTGCATTATCTTAAATATTAATACAAATATCAGGAATCATATCTGCAAGTGAAAAGTCAGGAAAGGAGATGGAGAATAGCATGAGCACATTTTTAAACAAAAATAGCATTGCTTATGACCTATTAAATATAACTTACTCTATGCATGTGCTGCATCTATAGCCTGTGCATGAAAACTGTGGTGGGTAATGTGCTGGTAGAAATACCACTTTGGATTCACACAAACTTTAAACAGAAAAATAGATTATTATCATTCAAGAAGCATATGTGCATTATACCTTCTCACAAAGCAGTCTGGATGACATTATTTCTGAATGACATATAGCAGTAGTCTCTCCTCCACTTTTGCAGCTGCTCTGTTACAGAATGAAACATGGAAAGCTTCATCATGTTTTCTGCTCTTTAGACTCCCCCGAGGCTGCTGTGCTTGTGTTGCCAGTGCCCTTGGTTGCTTTAGGAATCCAGATCAGGAGGAATGTAACTTCCTGCAATGGAGAGTTTCTGCCCAAAAGGGAATCGTTTAAGAGGAGAAATCTCAGTGCCTGTTAACAATTCTTCAACTAGAAATGATATCAAGGTCACACCAATGATTTCCTGATCTTGCAGCTCCAGGAAAATGGTCACACAGCTTCAGGTGAATTGCTCTGTAAGGTGCTGGAATTGCTATTAAAAAAATAGAGCTTACTTAATGGTCTGGTTAAAAAAGCCACCAACAACAAAACAAACAGAAAACCACAAAAAAATCCCAATACCCCAAACCTAAACCAAACCAATCAAAGAAACCGCAACAAAAACCAAGCAAAACTGACAAAACAAAACAAAAACCAAGCAAAAACCCAGAAAAAACCACCCCCAAACCCCTCTTTCTGTCCAAGAAGACTCTACTAGCTGTGAAAGTGAGATGGTAGAATTCCATAGAGTTCTTGTCTCCTCCAGACACCATCTCCTTGCCAGGTAGACATGTGAAGTTTCTTGAAACTCATGTAGTGTTGAAATACAAATGTTTAATTGACTCTATGAAATATCATCCAGGGCTGTAAATAAGGAGTCTTGCCCCACACAGATCCTCTGTTCTGTCTCCATCCAGATGCTCCACTAGTCCTGCTGACATCAGCTCAGCCATGGTACCCCTCTGAGGAGACAGCTCTGTTACTGATTTCCACAGGGAGAGCTGGGTGGGAAGCCTGTGACCTGGGAAGTGCCTGGTTTATGGTGGGCTGTAAGGTATTTCTCCTGCTCTCGCAGTAGAAGAGCACAGACATCATCCCTCAGTGCAGAGCTTTCTATTTGAGCTTTCCTTTTGCCTTGCCTTTCCTCTCTCTGCTTGACCAGTGGCCTCTAGAGCTCAGCAAGGAACAACAAGAAATCTCAGGAACTTGCATGTTAGTCAATGTGATCCCAGTAGGAATGAGAGGAGTGTGCTGCAAAAGAGACACTTGAAAGTATTTTTAAAATTTCATCATATTTTGTCTTAAGCAAACCTTGTAGATTGTAGAATCATAAAATCATTTAGGTTGGAAAGACCTCTAAGATCGAGTCCTACCATTATGCCACAACTCATTGTTAGCAGCAGAGTAAATTGCATTATTAGCTTTGCTAGCTCTCTCCTCCTGAAGGCGACTGTTCAACTCGGTTTTGTCAGATCAGACAATTTGCTAATTTTGGTTTGGCTTGCATTGATTTGTTAGAAACTGCACGGCTCCTTTGCCCACAGCAAAATATAAATGACTGCATCTACAGAAATATCCTGTTGAGATTTTCCAGGTGTCCTTTAAGGCTCTGACCTCAAGGATACATAGAACCTTTTGATGTATCTTCTTGTCTGATAACTTAAAATAGCATAAGGTAACTTTTTCTATTGAATTTTAGAGATAATTATGAAAGATGTTTCTATCTGCTGAATTTTGAGACTGAAGTTTTATAGCATTTATGTTGCTAACATGAGTTATATTAAGGAACATCTAATCAGATCTTTCTCTGTTCTTTTAAAACTATTTAGTATTGAGAAAATTGGTTTTAGTATATTTTTGACACCAAGAAAATGTGGAAAAGAATTGAACTTGCAGTGAAAAATGCATTAAAATGCCTTGGACCAGGCTCTGGTGTCAGCATAGAATACTGGTAGTTGGTGTTCCAACCCACCGTAGCCCATAAGGCACAGAACTAAGGGGGTATTTTAATGCTGCTTAAAATCTGCTTCATCTGATCAATACTTGAATTAAATGATTCATCTGGAAAAGCGACCAACAAAACAGCTTGATGAAAGAGCAAAAATAATTAACAATCGGTTAATTTGCTAGACATAAAAAAATCCTTCTAGTATGTAATATATCATAATATTTTCCAAATGTCATGAGGAAAAAAGTATGAAGCCATCACGATGGCACTCAGAAAGTGCAAGCCCTATTCAAGGTGCATAACACTTCTTTCTTTGGGTAAATATAATTTAACCATAGAAATAGTGAACCATCCAGCTGTCAATTACTTAGAAATAGCAGAAGCACCTGTGTTCAGATAGAAATGTTTCATACAGGAGGCTGTGATAACAAAAGCAGATGCTTAGGTATAAATCCTGTCCTGTGGGAACTCTGTAAAAGAAATTCCTCATCCCTGTAGCTGCAGAGTAAGTCTCCAAGGCACGTTTTCAGGGATGGTTTGTTATGGTTGTGCCTAGTGACCAATTAAAGTTAGGATATATAAACTTACAGTATTTTCTTGGAGAACTTATAATCTAAAAAAGAAAAGGATTAACAACTGGAGGGGCATGGGGAGAAAGGAGACAGTGTGCAGAGGCACATCTCTAAATCTGCTGTCTTAAACTAAATGCCACTTTTTTTTTACTCTGGTACTAAGTAGTAGTAGTAGACTGTCTTGGGAAAGATTGGCAGGAACATGGGCCTCTGTGAGAAAGCCATTCATGGAACACTGATGATATTTCACATGGGAACAGTATAAACAGATCCTATTTTGGAAGTTTCATAGGAGATTCCTCTTGGCTTTGGTACTTTTCCTAATGCACCTGGGGTCACAGCTAATGATTCTCCTAGAGATGCTCTTCATAGGTTCCTATCAGAATGAAGGAAAAAATAGTCTTGGGAGAAAGCTGATAGTTTGTTACCTGTGCCCAACCTTGAAATATGAAAAGATCTGGGGGTAAAAGAGAAAAATGTTTTGGTAACATGATCTTTAGCCACTTCTAATTATTATGAGGTTAGAAATTACTAGGAGATTGATTTATATACTCATGTCATTTTTCAATAAACTATAGAGAGATGGTGATTGATTATAATTATTGATAATATATGTATGCCAGAAATATGTTTTTATCAAGAAGTTTGAAGTAAACACAGAGTGGTCTTGCACACAAAAGCATACATAAGAATATTGATGAGATTGCTGAGTCAAGCACTAGGATTTAGGACATTCCAAAATTGTGATGGCTTAAGCAATAGTTCTATGTGTTATTTTTAATCTGAACCATTTACTGAGGTGGCAATATTTTTTTTAAAGGAATATGGTTATGCAATTAAGGACTGTTTTACAATGCATGTTTATGGGGAAGAACGAAAAGATTTTTTTTTATAAAAAACCACTTTGATGTGAAAGGAAATTCACAGTATGAAGAAAAGTTTTCTATAGGATGATGTAAGATGAAGTATCAGCAGGCTATTCCAAACTACAGGGATGTAAACTGGTTATTTCTCAGGAGAATCTTATTAAAATGGGAATTACTATCTTCTGGTAAAAGGCAAGTGCTACGATACCTGCAATAAAGGTGAAGTGTACTTTTCCACTCTGAAAATCCTCATTTGCCTGAAGAAGTCAAATTAAATTTTAATAGGTAAAGCTAAAACTTTGCATGAGGTATTATATCAGATTAATAGGAGGACTCTGGGGTGATAGGAAGCTTTACTTGGTGCTTGTCAAGGAGCTGTTAAGAGGGAAGTGACCATAGCAGAGCTCCAAACTTTTGTCTCCCTGTATTTCTTTATTTCTGTTTCTTCTGTGACTTTACCTTGACTCTGGGACCTGTAAAATCCTCAGGCTTATTTGAGGTCACTTTTTATTCTGGGATAGAAGGTATCTTGCATTACAAATTTACAGGACTGGATGAGAGGATGAGCATCTACAAATAAAATCTGGTTTAATTAGTTCTTTTGCAGTCCATCACTAAATCATATTGAGGCATGGAGTGATTGCCACTATCAGCAAAGGGTTTTTCCAAGACCCTTCAAAAAGGAAACCATGTTCTTGCTCATTTCTGTTTATGGACTGCTATGTGGGTCTGGTGTTGTAAATTTGACACATGCTCTGTGGGCATTGCTGACTTGCTAAACTGTGGTGCCTTCATCCCATGTTGCAGGGGAACTTCTAAATGGGGTTTATTATTAATATCAGAACATTGGGGAAAACTAGCATGACTTTTAAGTGAAATTTGATCATTAAAACATGTTATTGAAGAAGAGACTGACTATTGTAGGATGTGTAGGTGAAACAAGAGACAATACTCTTCTTTTGGTCTCAAATTTGAATGTCAAGAGTCAGCTCTGCTAGTTTCTATTCAGTTTTAGAGAAGGAAGAGGCTGTTCATGTGCATGCGAGTAAAGGGAATTTCAGTTCCTGGTATTTTAGAATAATCTATGGCTGTGCTGTTCTTTGCTGCATTATCTTGGAGCAAGTGTTGTGCTCGTTGGCTTTCTCTTATTTAGATATTTTCAGTCTTAGCTGCATTGTCAGATTTTTCTCTGAAACTGCTAGAGAAGCAATACAAGTTGGGAAAAGCCAGTTTGTATTTATCATAGCAATTTCTTCATCACAGTCTTGTGATGTACATTTAGGTAGAAAAAAAAGGCAGGAAACCATATAGAACTACTGAAACTTGGTGAAACGCAGTGCCCCAGATTTTAGAAATTACTTCTGGGAATAATTCCAGTTGATAATTACCATTTTAAAATATCTTTTAAGCCACCATGCTTAATTACCCATGTAAATATGTATTAGAAGTTAAAAGTATCAGAGATGCAGTAAAAATGAAATGGGGAATATGTTTGTTGGTAGATACAATAAAAATGATTTTGTTCTTTGATGTGTACACGGTGCTAAATAGAAATGTAAATAATAGCAACAGCATTTGAATGGCACTGAATACAGACTTGCTTTTGCCCCTCCTGGTTTCTGTAGGTCCAGTTTCATTACCAGGATCACACGCTGAAAAGCCTCTTTGCTTTCTGTTTCCTGGACACATTTGTTTTGAGGCTCCTGAAAGCAGCAGACTGAAGTGGTGGCTGTGTTTAGTGACACTTCTTTTCTAGTGTAAGGAGACTAGAACAGACATTTAAAAATGTGTAAGTACTGGAAACTTTGAAACCAGCAGTTTGCTCAGTTATAGGTTTTTGAATTGAATGTATGTTTGGTTTGCTGTAGACTGGGCTCATTAACCTAGGTCTGCCTCTCAGGCTGAAGCATACCTTGGTCAAATCTTCACCACCGTGAAAGGCAGAGGCCACTCATCTGTGTGTTGTGAGAGAAGGACAAATGTTAATATGGTCTGTCATCTACTGTGACCAGATCTCAACTGACACATCATCATGTATTATCTGGGGCTTTCTGACCCAAGTTTGCGATATTCTCTTTTGGTTCTCTGTGTTTGCCTGCCCATTTTTACTTTGTTTTCCACTCACATATTCAGAGCAGTTTATTCCATGGCTTCTGGGCACACCTCATTTTAGTTGATGCTGAGATAAAGACCATCAAGCCCAGTATTTAGGGGAACCTGAACATAGTTTATCTGGACCTGAAGGCTGCCATATGAAAATGTTTTTTTTTAATGGGTGTTTTTGGTTTGGTTTTTTCCCCAAGCAAGAGAGGAGCTGTAGGGAAAGCAAAGAGCTATTGAACTTTGTGGTCTTTGAGACAAGATACCAGGCACAATGTGGAAGAGACTTAGCACATTAAAATAATTTGCTTTGGAATAATTACAACAATGTGGAAACAGGTAGAACTTTCATTGCAGCCTTGTCTTTCCACTGGCATCTTTCCATTTTTCCATAGTGTCTTCAGCATCCCCTCCTGTAGCTTTTATGCATGTAGATGGCAGATCAGCCAGGGAAACTGGAGTAGTGTTGTAAGGGAGAGCAGTACTCATGGTGTACTTAACAAAGGATAAACTTCTGTGGAATGGAGCATTTGAATATACAGGGGTTACACTACAGTGATGCAAGCCTAAAGATTGCCCTCCAGTGCCAAGCTAAAGCTGTCCAACTTTGATAGCGTGACACCGCATGTCATCACTGCGACTGTCACCTGCCTGAGGCAAGGAGGAATACTGGTCGGATTTCCAACAGGATTATCGTCATGGGAGGGTGAACCTTAGCATCTCTCAGTTCACATTCATCACTGAAAGGTCAAAAAACCTCTTACTTTGAAACAATTTTTAGAGCATTTTAACAGCTCCTCTCTGTTACATAAATCCTTAGCAGAGAGGCTGAGCCTCTCCAGTGGAAGAAGCGTGCTGGAGCTGCTCCTACAGTCTCTGTAGCCTCTTCAGCTGCTGTGTGAGAGGGGGATTTTGGTTTAACTGAAACATCTGGGCTTAAGTAACACTTATTCTACTCCATACCTAATCCCTCCAGTACCAGTTATTATCATTGTGGCTTTCATATGTAGAGCTTTTAAGAACTTGTCCTACAGTCCAGGAGAGCTTGTGTCCCATGTGAACCTGTCCCGTCTCCCCCTTCCTTTTGAATGATGCTTGTTAAGCTATAAATATTAATGGAAAAGAGATTAGAGCACAGTTGAATGTTGTGTTTTATTATAATTAATGAGAAAATTCCCCTTCCCCAAGTTCTTATTATAAAAACCTTCAAGATTGTGAGAGTCTGTGTATTAATATTAAACATGCCAAGGGAATGCAATGGGAGCAGGTTATGACTTGGCCATGTGGACTTACACTTTCACAGTGTTATTACTGTATGCTTGTCTGAAACTTAGTCTTTTAATAAAAACTCTCATGAAAATACCTGTTTTTCCCAATGTTAATTTGAAATTCTCAGAGAGAAGGAAAAACCCTACAAGAAGTATCTTACTGTAACTCATAACCAGAGAGGAGAAAGAGCTGAGAGGCAGAGTATGGGTAAAGTATCCAATAACCTTTCAATCCTTTTGCAAAGTGAAAAAGTAGGTAGCAATAAAGATTTCTAAGTCTGATAAAATATCTCCACAGGACCTAATTTCTTTGCAATATTGTGGTTTTACTAAATCAAGGTCAGATGAGAACTAGATTAGCTACATGATTAATGTGTATATTGGGCCTCACACAGCAAAGTCAGCCAGCACACTGAGGACACTTTCATTATAAGGATTGTGCAAATAATCACTGATGTTTAACCACACAGTAGACTTGACTGAAACACTGGGGTTATTACTAAAAAAATTGTCACTCAGTCCCTTCAACTGAGTTGAATATACTTCACAAGAAATAGTAGCTTGAATGAAAGAGAAGAAAAGTAAAATCCCAACAGTGCAATGAATGGTCTGAAAACCTTCCAAAAAGTGAACACTAGTGAATTAGCATTTCGTGAAAAAAAGCACTGTTTCAGGTTTTGATTACTATAAGGCTCCTAGGCAGGAAGTGTAGCAGGCCTGCAAAGTCCTCGCTGCTTGTGGTGCAGCACTGAGTTACCCATCATGGGTGTCATGTTTGCTGTGCACACTCGGCAGGTCACTTGAGTGTGCCCAAAACATCTTCAGCATCTGGAGCAGTTACATTTTGCTCATTGTACTGCAAAGCCTTGTGGATCAAGTAGAATAAGTTTAATTTATAAAATGCCTCTGAAGAAAAATAACAGCAAGATCTTGATTTCTTAGACTTCATTCTGATTTTTCTTTTTCTCTTAGATTTAAAAAAAACCCTAAACCACAAATGTTTGAGGCAATGTTTAAAATTAAGTGTGCCTTTCTAGGTGACAGTAACGTGGTAAAAGGGTATTTGCGTGGAAGGAAGCAATAAAATGTAACTTAATGGTGGTTATAGTGAAATCTGTATGAGAAAGGAACTCTGCCTGAAAAGGTCTCATAACATGGAGAACTCAAATATACTGCCTCAGTGGGCCCTGGGTATATTTTGAGAAGAAATTGTGATGACAGCTTCTTTTCTGAAAGGGAAAGGAATTCCATTACTCATTTCATCAACACTGGTAGTGCATAAAAATGTAAACTGTCCCTGAGATTCTATTCTGTTTTTAATGATGGCCTTCTCTATCAGCCAGATGTGCATTTTACTGGCTATTGTAGAATCACTGGAACAGCCAATTAAGTAGGTCACAACCACCAAGAGTAAGATTGTGGGAGCATCTTGGATATACAGTTTGCATTTGGTTGGAAAACCACCAAAATAATCCTATTGAAGCAATAAGAAGGAATCATCTAGTCATCTACTGAGGAACCAACAGAACCGTGAACTTGCCAACTCAGACCATCTGCATTATTTAAGTTAAAATAGTTTTTAAGAAGAAAATTGCAGAATTGACAGAGGCGCTGTTGGTAATAATACTTAGAAAGGGAGCTGTGTTTGTGCTGCTCTTTGCAGTGGATCAGTTGAGCACAGCATGGTGACTTACTTGCATGCAGTGTGGACTTCTGAAAAAGGCAAGGTAAATCTTGCTCCTGTGTAGTTTTAAGTGAATGGAGTTGTATAACTTCAGTATTAATGTTTACATTTGGAATAACAAGCATCATTTTCCCTTCTCAAAACTCACTGAAAAGGGAATGCACTTACAACTGTAACCACTACCACCACCACTGCCCCTATTTCTGTGTACTTTACACTTGGCGAGGGGAATCGTAATAGAAAACAGAGAAATAGACAAAAAGTGAGCAATTTTTCCTTCAGTGAGTTAAGCCAGGTAGGGGAGAAGTGCTGTGAAGTACAACTCTGGCAACCTGATGTCTGCTTAGAGAAGAGTGTTTAAGAAACTCGTGAAAACCTTTATTTTGCTATTACTCTTTCCAACCAGCTTCTGAAAGATAATGTCTCTGGTTACTCATCTGTAGAACACACTGGGCTTTGGTTTTAGTAGTTTCATTGTATTCATTCAAAAAAAGAAAGAAGCCCTCAGAGAATTCTTCAACATATTTTTTCCCACTGGAACAAATGAGGAGCTTGACCAGGTGAGAGATGTGTCCATTCAGCCCTGTACTGTAAATGGCTACTACATCATGCCTGGGAAAAAAGAGATTAACTAGGCAAGCTTTTAGTGAGATTTCCTCAGAGGGGTCTGCTGCCATTAACAATTGGCAGTTTATGTACTCTTTGACCTAAACATATTCTGGCTTTGTATTTAGTAGCCTGTTATTTATTTTATAAAATTTTCTAGTTGCTTTTAAATCATGTAAACTAGTAGGAGCTATTATACCCTCTGCTGAGAAGCTCACAGGTTACTTAGAAGACTGGTGTAAAACAAGCAAAAACTGCATATTTACACTGCTTTGTAACAAAAAAGCGACCAAGTGCATAAACATAATCCATCATCCCAAGGATATGTTTGTCTCTCTCACTTCCTTGCCATGTATGACAAGACCCCACTTTCTTCAGAACCGAGCTGTTTGTGATGGACTTAATGCAAATACCTGCTTAGATTGTGGCTTGAAAACACCATTAGCAGCATTTGGAAATTACTGGAGTAGTACCAATATAACCAAGTAGATCCAATTAATGGAGAAGCTCTTGAGGAAATAAAATGTTCGAGTTGTCCTTTTGAGAAAAGGCATTTAGGGATTGAAATAATATGTAAATTATTTTATTGATGCATGAAACGACGTCCTAGAAGTCAAATTGCCATCTCCTATTTCTAAAAGATGTTATGACCTTACTGACAAAGCCAGAGAGAGAACTTACCAAGAGAAGAGACTGATGACAACATCTGCATTGTGTTGAGAAAATCAAGACAAACACCTGATAAACTAAATTTGCAATTCAGTTGTTGCCTTTTCTCTTCCTTCCAGGACTGCTGAGAAACCCCCAGCACTTGAAAGGTGGAAACAAACAGACAAAGCATCCAGGAGCGGCTGATCAGAAGATTTATTCTCTCTCTGCTTCTTCAGAAGTAATGTCTTGTTTTGCTCTTTCTTCTGTCTCTTTTTGAATGTCGCTTCTCCAGAACAGGATTAAAATTTTAACAGTAACAAGAGATTAAAAGCTCTTTCACTAATGTATTTTCTTATTTTGCAAAGTAGCTGTTAATACCATCTTTAATATCTATCGGCCTGTCAAGGGAAATGCTTTTGTTATAAATTTTGTAGTGAGAAGGACAGCAAAAATGAATATCACTGAAGTGCAGCTCATTATTTATATTTTATATATTCATCTATTTCTACCTCTTCTGTGTATCTTTAGTAAAGTTTTGCATATCTGTTTTAAGCAATTGTTTGCCACATCATTAAGCATGTTTTGTATTTCAAATGCTGGGCCAATCTTAATTGTTTAAAATGGGTGGGTTCTGTGTAAACACCACTGATTTAGGGGTTACAAGTATAAAAATGGAGATTATTTTTATGTAGGCACTGGATATTTGTTCTGGGGATACCTTGCAAAGAAGAATTAATCTCAGAGACACTCCCTCCATTTCTTAAAATGTCAAAATTAAAAGAAACAATCAACTTTAGCAGTTTACTGCCGCACAGCAAAGCTAACAGTGTAAGTTACTTATTGATTTTCAAACAGAACTTGTAGTTACTTTAGACATATTTGGACCAATCTGTACGTGTGGTATCTGTAAGAAGCAAGTTCCTAGTGAGCCCCTGCATTCCTCAATTAGAATGTTAAAAGAGTCAATCACTGGTTGATTGTCCTGTACTTATCTATTTATCTCCCTAACTGTTGCCAATTATACTCCCTTTTTCCTCGGATCTCGTCTTCACTGCTCCCTAAAATGGTGCCCAACACTGAGAAGAGGCAGGCATATGCAAGTAACAGAGACCTTCAGCATCATGGGATCGTTTTGTGGAATAAAAGCCCCTCAGACAATGAGCTGAGACACAATCAGAGGATCTAAAAGACACCCCAGGTTGAGAAAAGGGTAGACACATCTCCTAATATTGATTTGGGTTGCCACCCTGACCTACACAGAACTGGGCTAGAGTGTACCCTGGACTTCAAGGCAAGAAAGCAAGATTTTCTGGGTGTCCAGGAGGACAGGATTCTGGTATCTGCTGCACTGCACTCTAGCAACAGACCTACATGTTTTCTCCTCTTTCGGGTTGCCAGTGGGAGCTACGACAGCGGGAGTGTGTCCTGTTGGATTTATTTACTCCAGCTGATTTATTTAATATAGAGCTGAATAATAAGAAAGGCTTTAGCCCTGTTCATTTCATTATCTGATACATGGGTTGATCGACCCTTTGGATCACAGAAGAAACACCTTCAAAATGACATTGTGTTGTCATTGTCATCGTCCTGATTTTCCTCAGACCTTTTCCCTTAACGGTGTAAGTCACTAACCAAAATGTGTGCTGTACATTCTTAGTTGAATCTGGGTTCTAGGTCACTGTCTTTGTCCTGTGATGCCCATTGGCCAAGTCTTAGTCATTGGAAAAGCTGTTGTCTTATTCCTGTGGTTTTAAGATCCTTGTTGGTAGCAGAAGCAAGTGACACCAGTGGTGTGCAGCTCCTGAGGGCACAAGGAGCTCAGGCTAGCAATTGAAGTGAGGATCTGGGTGAAAGAAGATGAGGTCTAGAATAGAAAATATATCTGTAACTCACCGAAGGAGATCACAGAATACCTTTGTTTTCAGAGAGAAATACCCTTGACACTGGACACATCCACTCACCAAGCATTCAGTCCAAGCAAGCTAATAAATCTCAACATGGTTAAACTATTTCTGATGTTTTTGGGGTTTTTTTTGTAAGATGGAAGTTTGTCTATTTTAAAATTTACTAGAAATATAATTTGCAAGATCTCTGTGAAAGGAAAGAGAATTTGTCTCAAAGAATAAAACAGAGGAATTTTAAAAAATATATTTTAACATTCTGAGAATGTGAAAATATCTTTTTTTTTGGTGTCTGGACTGTCAATACCAACTCAATATCCATTATAACAACAAGCTAAGCAAAAAGTTGTGCTGCAGTTGTGAGATAACGCTGCCAAAATAATTAACTCCATCAATCAAACTCACAGCAGGATCCTCCAGAAACAGAAAGGTGAGTCTGCAAAAACTGATAAATATTACTCAACAGAAATTCTCAAAGACCCTGCAAGGAGGGATTTTAAAGGAAGTGTTAAAACCTATCTGTCTGGAGACAGTTCTTCCCTGAAGCAAGGGGACACATTAAAGTTTTGTTAGCAAACTCTAGTAATGGTATTTGAGTGTATAAATATCACTTGCATTTATATACATAATTATGTTCATACATTGATATAATACAAATTCTCATAAGTATCATGCATAAGTATCTGTTATGGGTGCAGGTGCCCCCACACTTCCACTAATGTTAGTAAATCCAACATGCATGTGTGCTTTGTGGCACCAATAGTGGAAGTTAAGTTTTGCTTTAAAAGTTTTTCTTTACTTACTATCCTCTGGTTTTTTACTCCATATTTAAGTTTTCAATGAGGAACATAACTGTGTTGTCATGAAGGCTTTCTTTTTAATCTTCCTGATAAAAGTCAATGCATTTCTGAACAGTGCCTTAAGCATTTGTTTCATTTAAAGGAAGGCTTGAAAAAAACTCTGTTTAAGCACTCTTCTAATTGGTACCTTGAAATAGAGTTGATGGCCAGAATTACAGGAGCCTGGACAAGGGCTCAATCCACCATGGTAGAAAATACTCGGCAGTCAAGATCTGTGGATGCCTTGAAGCTGTCCCTTAACTTTGGCATCCAAGAGTTGTTCTGGCAGGCACTCAGCACTGAAAAGACAAAGGAGCTTGGCTGCTGCCCCTTGTCAGCATGGGAGTGCCCTGCTGGCACATCTACACCTCCTGCAGGCTCAGGATCCTGTGTGGCATTCTAACAAGATGCAGCTTCTAGTGAAACACAGGTCTGTGCCTCCCTCTTCTCTTGTATTTTGTGTGTGAGAGCAGAGAAATGTATTGCATTTTACAGGTAATGGCTTATAAGTTGGAGCAATTATTCATGCAGGGAGAAAGAAAGCTGATGTAAATGTTTCATCACAGAAGAATTGAAAGGCTTATTTTTTACACAGGTAGGTGTTGGCTTCAAGACACCTCTCTGGGCCACTGTTTCTTTTGATTTTTTTTTCCTACATATTTAATGCCCTTTATACACATAGATTGTGCAGGTAGTATGTGCATAAGATTTTATGGCTTTGGGGATTGCTGTTGTAGCCTGAACACCTAGAACTTGGCACAGCAGACCATAAATACTGGTCTGATGAAGCTCTGAGCAGCTTCAAGGAGACACTTGGAGCAGCAGGTTATGTGCTCCCATAAGGTCCTTTCTAACCTGGATAAATTCATGGTGTAAGAAAAGATACACACATTTACTCTCAAATAGGAACAGGATTGTAGTTTAATATCTACCTGTTGGTTAGCTCTGCATGTAGATTAAATGTCCTCAGCATCATCTGACACAGACAGACTAAACATTTGTGTTGGTAAATTGCACGAGTCAGAACTGGAAAAATGAACCCTTTCTCCTATCTCTCCTTTCTGCTCCTTGCGGGTAAACTGATAGTAATCAGAGCCAAGTTGTAATTACCCAGTGAGACTGAGTTGCTTAGGTGTGCAGCTAAAAATTAAGACACTGCCTGTGTTGGCAGTGATGCTTGGAGTACACCAAGGATCTCCCCACAGGAGATTCCAAAGGGATTTTTCCGCCCCATTGAATGGCCCCAAACTGGCCCTGGATACACTTCCCAGACAAAGTGAGAGAAGTGGGTATTTGCTTTATTCTGCGCCAGGTGCATGGGGGATCGCTCCTCCAAACACACACAGAGCACTCCAAACAGTCCAGTATTACTGGTAAAAGTCATGAATACTCATCTCATTCCGTGGGATAGGAGTGGTTATACAAATTACTTCTCAGAAGTCACGAATACCCTAGCATACAGGTCACGTGTGCGCTGTGTGTCCTCGTGGTCGCTCTGAGGAAGGCTCCTCTTCTTCCTCGGGGGTCTCTGTGATGAAGATTAGTAGTCTTCATCACAATTTCTTTCTGGAGCATGCACAGTCCTTTGTAGACTTTGTAGATTCCGCAGTTTCTCTGTTGGTTTCAAACAAATTCTTGTTCTTCTTATCTTGACAAGATTAAGGCGAATCCTGCTTCTTAGGTGATTAACATTTGCTGTCTCCTAATAGTTAACTGTGCTTACATGAGTTAACATTTGATCAACCCCTAGCACCATGGGACAACCCCCATGAGCTTCCCAACTTGGTCACCTTCCTCATCTGGAAGTTCCTATTGCCTGAAGCAATTTAAAATTAGCTTGGGTGTCTTCATATAATAAACTGTAATTTAGATATATTCTGAGCTATAGTTTCTCCTTCATGTGGCTCGAAAACAGGTGAGGAAGAAACTCTGAGGATGTTTTTTTACGAATGTGTAGCAGAGTTTTCCCTCCCCAAGGGGTTCCATCAGAAGAGGATTACATTGTGCCCCTGGTAATCATTGAATAAATATGTTAAAAAGTGCTCGATCATCTTAGCAAGTACCCCCCTGTGGCTGCTGCAGTGCCTTGTTTGAATTGTACAAGATGTTCAACATTTTCTGTGCCTTATTGGACTGACCTTTAAATATTATTTAAAAAGTGAATGTGATATAATCTGCAACCAGCAGATAAAGGCTTATGAGTAAAAGGACAATATTTTGTTGGACGATTGCTGTATTTAAGAATAGCATAACCTTTGAAGGTCTTGTAAAATAGTAATAAAATTAGTGTATTTTTGTAAAATAGCAGTAAAATTGGTGTATTTTTCTAATATAAAAACATAAAAGGCTACTGTTTATAACCTGAACTTAGAAGCTTTTCTACTTAATCTGATTTTTTTGTTATTTTCTATATCATTAGTCACATGTTGGCAGTATAAAGGCATGTTTATAACAAGATAGCTTAGATGCAGGAATATATAAAAAAATGTAATGTTTCACCTTTAATGTAAATTCTCATAATGTATAACTACACAGCTGTAGGGTGCATGTAAAGGATTTGCAGTTTCTTAGAGGAGTCTGGGTAAGGATGACCATGAAGTAAAAGTGAAAGATTTCATTATTTAAAACCCCAGCTGGGTAAGATAATTATATACAAATGTAACTTTTTGTAATTTCATAACTATTTGGTGTTTTAATGCATTTTCAGATTGATTAATTGTAGAAAGGGTATTTGCAGGCTGTGAATGCTCTTGGGTACTGCTGACTTCAGCTGTTGGGCAAGTTCTGGGGCTGGGTGGCATCTCAGTGACTTCCTTTGCTTCGACCATGAAAGGTTTATACCTGTGATGCTGAAATACCCACCCTCACTGAGAAGCTGTGTGTTTTATTGTCGGGTTCAGAAAACAGACTTTGATATTTTCTGAAACCTCTGCTTCTGAGCACACTTAACTAAAGCTGCAGCATTGAGTTGCAATAGCTTTTGAGATCACATTGTCCACTTCTGCTGTATGTGTGTTTTCAGACATGGGTCTGCAAGCCCTTCTGTTTGTAAGCCTTGAGCTGTGGTTGGAAAAGGAAGGCTTTGAAAAGCTCAGCTCAAGCAGAGGAGAATGAGCCTGTTGTGTCAGCTGGGACTGCAAATGCATCCCCTCAATGTGGTGTTGCAGTCAGGCTCGACTGCCTGTAATTACTCCATTAGGGAGACCACTGAGACTCTAAAGAGATCCTGGGAGGGCTATTTCCCTCTCTGACCGTGACCTAGGAGCAGAATGACAAAAGTAATATTGTGTGAAATGTGGGCTCTTTTAAACCTGATTGTTTAATTATCCTCCATCAACCTCCACTATGTAAAAAAAAAAAAAAGTATAAGCAATAGTAGAAGGCAATGTAAAAGGTATCACTGATCGTCAACATTTTTTAAAAAAGTGCTTTCTACTTTGCTGCTTCTTGTATTCTACTTCCATGTTTCTTCTTCTATTTTGTTATTCTAAATATTTTAAAATATTTAAAAGTGAAAGAAGTTTATATGTTCTGCCATCAGTTTTCTCTTTTTCAATCCATTTTTTTCAGTTTGTTTAAAGGACAGCTGGTAGAAATTCACTTTGTTTAACCTTAGGTTTAATCTTTTCCCCTTGGGTGGGATTTGAAACCCTTTTCTGCTGGAGTCAATAAATGCTTGCCAGGTGCTAAATATAATAAAATAATTTCTGTTTATATGAACATTTTAATTTGAAGAATAAAGGATGTTGTAGTTAATGACACAGTTGAAATTGTTAAAGTTAAGTCTCAGTTTGAGTAACCCTGCGTCGCTACATTCCCTAACCTTTTTCTTTATTTTTCAGTGTTTTTTCCCTGCAAAAAATTACCAGCATGCCCATTGTACAAACCTTCTGTCTGATTATTTTATTTTAAATCACTTACAGAATATAGTTTTGTACTCCTCAAAATTAGAAACATTTTAGGAATGTTTCACTTGAATACTGCATTCGTTTTCTTATCTTTCACAGAACTGGGAATGCAGAGAAATTTTTCACACTGCTGAAAATATTAACAGTGAAAACCCAAATAATTTTGGACAGATAACATATTATCTCAGGTGACACAGCTTCAGTAGCTTTTTGTTGTTTTGGACATACACAGCTATGTGCTTGTTGCTGAGAACAAGATTTGCTATTGCTACCCATAAAGTGATCTGGGAGGGATTAATGAGTCTCAAAGAGAGTTGCAGGGGGTCTCAGTGACCATCCATAATGGAATGAGCTCTGTGGATGAGGCTCTAACGATGGGGAAGTTCTTCCTTCTGTCAGGATTGTGCCACCTGAGTGTGTTCTTATCACTATTGTGGGCTTCAGTAGCCACTCCCTAATGAGAAATATCATGAGGAAAGATGTACTTCTGTAAATAACAGGTTTTTTTAGTAGTTCAGCCACTCGAGGGATAGCTCAGCATTCCTGAATCTTCTCCTTCAGTGTTCCATGAAGAACTTTTCTCTGTGATTCAAAACTTTTTGCTGTCTCTGGCAACAAAAGACCAAGTGACTTTAACATAATTAGTACTTCATCATTTTGCAGTTGTTCTTGTCCCAATGTTTGCATGCTGCTGTGTCAATCTTAAAAATCAAAATCTCATTAGCTCTTGAACCCAGGGAGATCTAAACCAGGGCACTTATTATTTGCTCATGTTTCCAAGAGGGGAATGCAACTGCATTTTCCAAAACACTTTATCAGTGATATTTCTTGCTCACAATGCAATAGGTGGATGTGTTAACCTTTGCTCTTAACAGGAGCGTTATACAATTTATGTGATCCTGGCAGCAAAAATGTATCAATGATAAATACTTAAAATTTTAATAGTTAATTGACTTATTTTTAACTTGCTTTTTAGCTTTTTTAAGGAGCATGTAACACATGGAAGTGCTCGCTTCTTGGATCATTTACAGATTTAAAAAAAGTTTAAATGTTACTTAATTTCAGCAGTAACTACTGGTTTGTTATTTTACTGGGAGTGAGGAAACATTAAAACAATATCTCCTTTTACACTTCTCATTGCTTTCATCAGTGTGTCTGTAACACTGTCGTGAAGAGGCCTGAATTCCAGCATCTTTAATTTAATCATTTAATATAATTTAAATCATTTAATAATTAAATTTCATGCATGATTAAAGATACAGATTTATATTTTTGATCTGGGATTAAACATGCCCTCAGATCATGGTGGGACATGTCATCCCTGCTGTTTCATCTTTGACTCTTCTGTAGCAATGGAATTAAGACAAAGCTGGAATCTAAACCACTGATGGGTTCTGGGAAAAAGTAGGATGTCTGTTTTTTTTTTTTTTGCATGAGATTCAAATGAAGATATTCCCTATGAAAAGTAATAGCTGTCGTAGAAGCACTAACTACAATAACTTCAAAAAGGTGTGTGTAAGATCAAAACTGACTTGCTGTATTTTGGCCTCTCAAACCTCTTCCTAGATCACCGAGTGTGTATCATCTCCCTCTGGTTTGCTCTCCTGGTAGAGCTTGCTATTTACCCATCCCTAGATATTGGCATTACTAAAAGCTACAAGTTAAACTACTTCTGTAACAAACTTCATACCCTCTGTTTGGTTACTGCTGTGGAGTGTCATATCTCATGACATTTTGGGAAGCTTATGACAGTTTATTTTTCTGGAGGACTCTGTGAAGATTACACTGTCTTCATGCACTTTTCACTTATTAAACCTTTCCCCTCCTCATCTGCTTAAAGCTAATACAAACTAACCTTGAAATTAAACTTTAGCCTGGGTCTCCAGGATTTCACCAACAGAAATAATCTGAAAAGTGACCAAAGACTTGCAAAAAATGGTCAAAGCAGGATTAATGAATTTATTAATTACAAAGTCCTTTCACCCATTATCATTGCTGTAATTCTTCTCCTTGTATGAATGACTTGGGAGTACTTAGTAACTGTCTTGTAGATGTTAGTGATGCCTATGGATGTGAGATAAGCAGTGCTTGCTTTGAGGCTGAGGTGGTTGGTGGTTTGGTGTTGGGAGTGCTGGCAGGAATGAAGATGCAGTTGAAATGTCTGCCAGAACAGCCCCTTAATTCTAGTTTATTGCTGCTAGTTATAGTTTAAATATGTTTTTATTTATGAATGGCATAATAAAGACTTTGGTGGATTTGAGATTACCCAGAGTGTAAGTGGGTGGTGGTCACTCCCCTCCTTTGTTATCTCCATCCTGTGTAACATACCTGTGTGTGATTTATAGGTGTCTAATGGAGTATTTTTTGGGGTGTGGTGGCTGTTCCAGTATTGGGTCTGTCTCCAGAGAACATTATCTCCAGATAAAGACATAACAGCCATCAATGAGGCCAGATTATTGTAAGCTTGTAAAGCTTTGTTTAAAAATGGAATTGGAATTGTGATTATTAATTTATAATTTAATTCTCCATATACCTAAATGCATCTCACAGACTTTAAATGAGATTCTAGGAAACACTGATCAACATTAGACACAAGCAAGTACCCAAAAGTTTTGTCTTCTGAAAAATCACAGTGGATTCATTTATGAACTCTTCAAGTGATTTAAATGTTTTTCCCAGTTTTGGGCAGAATATCACATTTAGATCTGTGCCACATCCTGGCACGTGAGCTGTACCTGACACTGGAGCAGTGGAGCTTCAGTTAATCTGTACACAGGCTGTGATAGAGCCCTGGGACAAACCTGGTACCCTCAGGCTGCTTAGAGCACCTTCAATTGAAAAAGTGGTTGCCTGCTTGGGCATTCAGTAATCGCCTAGGAGAGATTGTCATCTTTCATTACTGCATTAACCTTTAGAACTGAAAACAGTGTGCTGGCTCACAATAATTGAGCACAGGTCCATGAAAATTAGTTTCTTACCTTGAGATTGTGCATTTGGTCAGGTTGTTCACTCACTGGGGTTATTTTGCGAGTGACATTCCTTTCTCGCTAAATTTTAGCTTAATTTTTTAATTACTGTCTTAAACTGTTGTCTCCTTAAAATACCTATCCTGGAGCTGGAAGAGGAAGAATGGGAGAAACATATCTGTCTCCTCTGAAACTTGTAACATGCAGCTGTTCCAGCACTGCATTTCTGGAATTTGATAGAGCATGAATTCGAGGCAATTCCTATTGTTGTGTTTTGAGGGAAGGAGCAAGTGTTTGGGACATTGTGCATTCTGAAATAAAACATCTAATTTTCTATTTCACACAATCTGGCCTTCCTTGCCAATGATTCAGCCCAAACACCCCCTAACTAACAAGCTAGAATTTCTTTTTGTGGTATAATATTCAGAAGTCCCAAATATTTATCATTTAATGGAAATTAGGCATGTGTAATGTCCATACTAATGGGGTATTTGTGTTACTTAAATAAACAGATTTTAATTAGAATTTGCACTGAAGATCTGAGCAGCAGAGCCCTTCTAGGGATCAATTCCCAGTCAAATTCATATGATGTAAATGTAACAGCAAAGTTATATATTTGTTAATCAGAGTGAACAACTTGCTCTGTGTGAAAGAAGCCTTAGAGAAGTAATTTTGCACCCAGAGCACATTTCTTGTCTGAAGCACATGTTATTAGAGGCTATTTTCAAACTGCATAACAAGCTTTAGGCTTCTGCTCTTGGGGGCAGATCTACCATTTCCAGTTTTATATTCTAGCACTTTCTTAATTTCTGATAAAATATATGTGGGATAGGTTGTTTTACTATAATTTCTCTAGCTTTATGACTTGCTAATTGTAAATCACACAATACTGCACTTGTAAAGAAGCTGTGCCTACTCTAAATGCTGAAAAAGATGCTGAGAGTAATTTATTTAAAGGACTAATACCTCCCCATATCACTTCCAGTCACTTAAGCAGATGAATAAAGCCCAAATATTATTTTCTTCAGCTGGGAACTATTTCCATTATGTCACTTAAAATCGAGGGATTGGAAAATTGCACACTATGAAGTTTTTTTGGTTTTTTTTTTCTGAAAAGCTACTGTTTGTTTATTTATTGTGGTGCTGATAGATGGCCAAGGCACTTAAGGGATAATCAGGCAATTTCCAAAGTACTTATCAAGTGAATTAGAAGCAAGTTGAAACTGCAGAGGGATGAATTCATTCCTATTCAACGAAATTGTCTTAAACTAACGAGGTAGAGAGAATTGTGAGTTGTGTCCAGCCTGTGGTGAAGATTTTTCCCTCATTCAAGTAGAGAGATTCATGATTTGTCTCCGCATGCAAATGTCCCAAAATAACTGTTTTGGAATATTTTTTTGAATAGTTATATTGGCACATATTTCTCGTACAGGCAGTCATACTCTAGAAAAAAAAAAAGGGGGATTTTTTTAATGGAAAAGTGTTGCTAAGATATTTGTAACTTCATGGAGTTTTATTCCAAAATAATTCTTCATACTGACTATCAAATACTGTAAAACCTGAGGAGTCTAAGGGGTCTCATAGTTTATATACAGGTTTATAGAGCCTGAGACAGGAAGGATACACAACACCACCAAGCCTGCTGGAGCATGTGTGAAAGTCCTTTACATGTCACTGTTGTCCTTGTAATTTATTGGTTTCATGTGTACCTAACACTGGGGTTTTTTTAAAGATGAATTTTCTTCAGTGGTTTTCGTAAATTTATTTTATGGAAAAATTGCAATGCAGTTACATTGCATTGTTCTAACTGTCTGAAGAGATTTGCCTTCATTCCTCCCCAAATATCCCATGGCTTAGTTTCCCTGATGGAGAAGCAGTGATGAGATAGAGAAACACAACTGCTCACTTGGTGGTTTTTTTTTTGATGAGGTGCTTGATTACAAATTTGCATAACAAGCAATTTAGTTTGTCATTGTAATCCCTGGCAGTTTTGATGACCATCTTTGTAAATGTAAAATTGTATTTGCAGTTCCACTGAAACTGGAATGGTGCAAGTTCGTACAGTATGGAAATATGTACTTTGACAGATTTCTCTTCAGAATCCCTTAAGAGGATGTGATGTTGACCAGTTGAAACTTGCCTGGTTACTTTACCAAGTATAATTTACCTGGATCCTACCTGGAAGAAGGATTTTGTGGAGAAATTTCAGTGCATATACAGCAGCTTTTTATAGTCTCAGTTTTCCTGTTGCTAATTCAACTCCCGTTGCCTCCACTTAAATGTATTTATTTTCTAATTCCCTATGCATGCCTTTTATGAGCTCTCAATCTCTCATGCTTGTTTCCACAAGAGATTTCTGACAGTTGGAAACAGTTTGAGGGCTGAGTGCAGTTTTCCCAGGCTTGTAAACAGGTTTTTCTATCTTCGGCTCTGTCAATATACATTACAGGGCCTATAAATGCAAATATTGTTAATGAAAGTTCAATATTTCCCAGATGCTTTATGCTAAAGCAGTCATACTGCTTCTGATTAATCACTTAATTAGATAGCCAATGCTTCCAATACTTTTGATTAATATTCTGCCTTTTAGATCAATATTGCATTTTCCAATTTCTTCTGGGATCTGGGCTGCTACAAGTGACAGAACATGTGTGCTAGTGCTGAGCATGTTATTGATCTTTCTTTATAAATTAGCAGGGTTTTCTTTCAGTTTTGCTTAGATCTGTGAGGGTCCAATGAGTATTTGGTATTGTCAGTATCTCTGCAAATACTCAGTTTTGTTTCAGGCTGTAGATTGCAAAAGCATCTCAAACTATTGAATTCTCGCTGAACCTGTGTCCTGTCCATCACTTTGGGCTGTGCCAAAGTAAGAAGTGCCCCTGGTCTGGGAAGGGGTGCCCTCATCACCTGCTTGGCATGCGGTGCTGATATCTTCCTGTAATAAGTATTTACTGAGGGACTAGTTTTGTGAAAGATGAAATATGTGATCAATTAAAACTGATTATGAGGAGTTTGACTCTCCTTGGTGTTGATTTTACTGTGTCTCACTTTACTAAAGGGCTTATTGGCTAAAACCTTTTTTGTGATGGAATTTCTGGAAACGTAACCAAAAGTGATGTTGAAAAAATAAGGGTCTAGTGTAGAGCTCATGAAAGGGAAGTTACTGTGGAAACCCATGAAAGATTTTTCAGGCATTTCTGCCTGAAAGAGATTCTTACAGCATCAAGGTCAGTCAGAGCACCTGTGAATAAGATCTCCAGGCAGAAAATGTAAAAGTAAAAGATGTTTTGGAAGAGGTATTTCCCTTGGCCAATGGTAAGACTTTATCTTTGATTTGTTTTCACACACTCTTCTGTTCATGGGGACAGACACACAGATGCTCTCTCACGGTATGGATCAAGATAGAAAAAGTTTTGCTCTTTGCTTTTTGCATTTTGCTTTTGCTTGCTTTTGCTTTGCATGAATGGAATTAGTAGCCTTTTGATGATTTATGAGAATGGAGTGTTTTTCATTGCTCAGGCCCTAGCATAGGGCCCCATCATTTCAACAAAGTTACCAGCTTTCACTGGAATTTACATTTTACACACTTGAGGCAGAGATCAGGAAGTATTAAGTTTTAATGTGAAATAAAACAGAAACACTTGTTTTAATCAGACATAGGAGTTTGACTGCTATTCCCACATATTTAAATGTGAATTTAAGGTCTTTTTAATCCTGATGCTAAAGTAAAAGGTACCCCTTTATTCTTGTCCTGTCGGTAGGGTAGGGAATGAGTATTTTAATGAAAAAGATAAACCAGGAGTTCAGTAAGGTCTCTCTTGTTACAGGGTCTGACATGGTCCTGGAGAGCTCCTTAGAGCCCTGTGTGTGTGGCCACTCTTGAGGAGGATCTCTCAGCTTCGGGCACAACTGTGGTTTGTATCTCCTAGTTGGAAAAGGAATGTACTTGTAGGAGTCACAAATGGGATAATGAATATTTAGGAAGAAACTTTCCAAACTGACAGAACCAACAGGCAGAAAAATTTAGTGGCTCTTAATTTAAGAATCAATTAAAATATCAGTACCCATAATTACTGGGACTTGTGTGTCTTTGCATAGGGTGTTAAATACAGCTTGTCTTTGTTTTACCCTTATTAGATCTATTTAAATATAAAAATTATATTTTGGTGTTCAGAGCAGTTACTGCATTTCTACCTTGAATGACCATTGACTGATTGGCAAAATGGGAATATCCTGAGAAAAGCTGGGTTTTCTGCTTTGTGATGGTGTGATGGCATGAGATTTTCTGTAATTACCATCCTACAGGTACTATTCAGGAAAAAGGTTACATCTGGAAAAATAATTGTGTTGAATTCAATAAATAGCACATTTTAACTATTACCAGACCCTGGTGGAGTAAATACTTTCTCCTGTGCATCAATGCAACAAATAAATAGGATTTGTTGTGGGAAAATACTTTTCATCTTTTTTGTAAAGGAAACAGAACTCATGTATTGTCTTTAGCACTGAAATAAGACTAACTTTACTAATGACTAAATAATCAAACTACTTTCTGTATGGCATTTGTTGTGCAGAATTTGCCCATGGTTTAGGGGCTGTGGAAGCTGTTTTGGATGGTGATGCTGTGTGCTGCTACTCTCTTACCTGTCACGAATTTCTGCAGAAAAGGGCACTCAATCATCATTATGAAAATCTTTCAATTAATCATAGTGACTTGTGAGTTTTAGGAAAAGTGGGATTGCTCATTCTTTAAAAGTCACACTGTTAGGATGGCATTCATCTCAGTTACTTTCAGCTGTCTGAAAGTGGTATCATTAGTTTAAGGTAGTTGCCTGGGCTCCCTCTCTGTTTAAGACAGAAAGTCAGACATTTCAAGAAGCGGATTTGGTCAACCTAATGAATCAATCTACTGAACAAAATGTCATCTGGTGTCCATCAGCCCCCACTGAATGCAGAGAGGGCTGTGATAATTAGCTTTGGCTGTATCCCTGGCCTGGTATGACCAGTGTTGAGAGATGTGTCCTTCTTTTCAGAGTCCAAAATTTCTATGTTGGTAAATTTTATAATTGTCTACCTTCAGCGAAGGAGTTTCAGGATTCTAGTTTAACTGAGATCATGACATGCCTTCCTGTGATTTTGTACTCCAATGCCACTTTGCCCATCAACCTCACAAAACTTCTAAATTGCAATGTGTCAAATGATGACAATAAAAAAATGTTACTCAGGTGAAAACAGAACTTTCTGTGAATATTGCTGCTCAAGAAATTTCAAGCATTTGCAAAAACTTAGAACTTTGGAGCCAATTGTTAGCTTAATGAGTTTGTGTATATTTGATTTGTTTAATATGGTTAGTACTCATTTTGCTTCAGTATGGCATTACAGGCATATACATACAGTATTCATGGTAGGAAAATGGTCTTGAGGAATAGGGGGGAAAGCTTAAAAAGATAAAGAAACTGAGGAAAAGAAAAGGAGAACCTGAGTGGAAAGCAGTAGGGATGAAATGGAGCCTTAGAAGTAGATAATATATGTTTACTATTCTCAGTGAGAATGGATTTTAGTAATAATCTAGACAAATAAAACCTGGAAGGAATGCTGCAAGTTTGGTGGATGAGAAAATATCAGTTGTGTACACCTATTTTGATCTAATGAGTAAGAAAAAATTTCAAATGCTGGAAAATTGTAGAGGAGGGTGGTTTCAGCATCACATTAAAATGCAGAATCTGAGGGATACTGAAAATACCTAAGTTTCATGGATAGTTGTGTGCAAGGATCCCTAAATTAGAAAATGTTGTTAACTGGTGTCTGAAGGCAAAAGAAATGTGTGCATGACTGTATGCTTGCTGATCTGTGGCTGCCAGTGTGGGACCTTTCTCTCTGGCCCAGGAGGCTGTGAGCACCCCAGAAAGGATATCTCGCCAAAGACAGCCTTCGGGGGTCTCAGCAGCTATCCCTTGGCAGCCTGGGGGAGTGGCTCTCTGCAGGGGTGCCTGTCTCAGCAGGCTGTCAGCTCTTAGTGATAGTCAGTTCAGTGATTCCAGCTCTTGGCCCTGCGAGGCTGCTTCCCCCAAAGGTCAGCTCAGGGAAGAGGGAGACGAGGGACCCGTGTGGCTTTCTGCAAGGGTGGCTTTATTCAAAGCAAAGGGGGCCAGGAATGGGAAATCCCTGGAGTCTGGGGAAAATACAGGGGTTTTTATGGGGACTCGAGGGTGGGTGTGACAGGTAAAAGGCAATGGGTTACAACAGATCTACATAAGATTCTCCCCAGGGGGTTGTGTGCTTCTTTCTGCTCACCGTCTTTGAAAAGTTTGTCTGTTATCTGGGGATCCTGGCAGAGAGGTTGAGCAATCCTTCTTATCTCTCTCAGCAGGCTTCCCTCCACGGCAGGGCCACGGTGGGTCTGCTATTTCCTACACTGATCTATGCGTTTCTGCAAATATTATACAAAAGTCATACCTGACTGTCACATCCAGAAGCAGCTGTATTACTCCAAGCATGTTTTTGCAACTTCACTATTACAGTATTGAATGGGTATGCATCCTCCCTCCCTTTAAAGACAAATCTGTGCCTGATTCCAAATTCAAGAAGCTTCTAAATTTCGAGTGTCCTGTGTGGTGGAATAAGGGCATGATGATGCCTTTCCCATAGACTCTGCCTCTGTTTCTACTGCAGTTATTGGCTTTGCGTTCGCATTTGTTGTGTGTGCCAGACAGTGGTCTGGTGTGGGGCACCAGAAGAAGCCAAAGAGTTAGTGACTGCTCTTCCAGATGCCAGTTTTATACTAATCCTTCAGCTTTTTAAGGCTCATTACAGACTGTGGGAATTAGGAACAATGATTTAGTGGCAAACAGTGTAACCAGATGGTACTAATTTACCAAAACTTTGAACTCAATGGACACAGCAATTGAATAATTCCACTGTCCCAGCTGAACCCGCCCAGTCCGTTTCTTTTTGGTTTCGTAGAGAAAACAGAACAAATTTCCCAGTTCCACTCTGTCAATGAAAACCCATATTCCTTGTTTTACTTTTACCTTTCTTCATGCACACTCAAATTTGCAGCTTCAAAATTATTGCAATAAATATTCTGCTCTTTGTTCACTGGGAGCTTGCATATGCAGCATTTTCAGCCATGCATGTCTCTGAACTTTCATCTTTAAGCTCATCCACAACTGTGGCAGTGTCATGCAAATGTGTAATTAGATCCTGATTGCATTTTAACTGAAGCAAAAGCCAAGGTGAATGTTTTTGTCCACTCATACTCAGAATAAAAAATAATATTCTTTTGGGTCTCAAAGGTACAATATAAGCAAAACCAATACTTACACTGATAATCAAAATATCCAAAACAAGGTACCCAGCAAAGTATACAGAGAAAGATATTAAGAAAGAGCAAAAAAGATTTCTTGATTTGAAATATGTGAGGTCAATCTAACTTTTGTATTTTTACTAAAAATCTTACCATAGTAAGGTTTGCATGTAATGAGGAGGGAGAATAAGTTATGGGGGAGAGAATGTGGGACTTTGAGCTCTTTAAAAAAATGGTTTTATAATTGGACCAGTCATCATAACCAGAATGTTGAGAATTTAACTGCAGATCTAACAAAAAGTTTTCTGATTCACTTGATAAATTCAGCCAGTTTCTATGCACCTTACTTAAAAATAAAAGTAAGGTTTAACATACTAATCATCAGACATAGTAATAATAATAATAATAATGATAATTTTATTGCTCCTGAACATACTTCCAGGAAAGAAGCCTTATTTACAAGACACATGCCCAATAATAAATTCTGGAAAATATAAATTCATCAGGAAATGGACAGCCTCTAAATTTAGATGAACTTGAAATATCAGTCCTTCTGAAGACAATTCAGATATAAGCAAGGCATGCTGAAAGGAACCCTGGAACAAATGCAATAGCTATTTTAAATCAAATTTTAGGAGACAGATATAATTTTGGTTTTTTTCTTACATATGTGTTCAAGTATATATGCATTGAATCTGTACAATAGCTTTCTTGCTGCCAGCTATTTCTTTTCTACAATCTGGTAAGTAACTGGCCAGCAAGTTCTGGCCTCTGTTGCCAATTAACCTTTAATTCTTTGCCAATTGAATGCTTTGGTTTTATGCTGCCTATTTATGAAATAGCTCAGTGGCTTATTGATTTCCATAATTACTTCAATTATGAAGAAAAGTCCACATATTTGTAAAGTATCTAAATATCAAACAATACCTTTGTTTTCCTGAAGATACTCTATTCTTTTTCTAAGGTTATATTGGGCTATCTCAATACCAGTGCCTTGTGTGTTTCTGAAAATAATGATGTTGTTTTGCAGTGTCTGACAAAAATGCACTCCAGAATACAAGGGTACTCTGTGCTTGTGGTCTAGAATATCTTGGATTGTCTTCCCAATCCATCTTTTTGTTCTTTTTTTTTTGAAATAGAAATGTTGTGTAAAAAGACCGTTCATTTAAAATCAGTGGTACTTGTGTGCTACAGAACCATCAGGCAGAATATCAATAACTTATTTGAATCAATGTTTTTTCCCGTCTTTCTTTTAAAAATCATTCCCTCTGCAAGCACGACTCGTGGTAACAAAGGATTTGCTGCTCTATGAAACTACCTAAATGATCTCTGTAAAATCTGTATCTCAATCAGAAGGGGAGGTTGTCCTTTGGTAATTTATACAAATGATAGACTATCTTTTGATTACTCATTTATTTAATATGCTTTTTTGATCTGCCAGCACTGATCAGATATTCATGTGGTGGCAACGGTCTTTTAATAATGAATTCATTCTCATGCCCGTGAAGCAGTAATCACAGGGACCTGTCTTTTAATAATTGCTAATTAATATGAGTACATATTCAGTCTTTGCTTTCATCATAATCATTGTGTGACACTTGGCATAGAAGAAAATATTGTGTGGAATAAATTTAATTTCTTCATCTTGATGTGACTCAGGACTAGGAAATGCCCAAGCAGATGTTGACATAAATGCAAACCAAAATGTTACTAGAAAATTCTCTATTTAATATCCAGATAGTTGTCCTCATTTCCTGATTTCTGTACAATATTATGGTTAGGGTACATTTAGCTTTGAAATTAAAGCCATGCAAGAAAGCAGGAGAGGGAGAGGAGGAAGATGAAAGGAGAAAGAATTTTAAAAGAATTTTCTCCTTTCTGGGAAAATTATTCAATGTTTCTAGGGGCTGACTGTGAGACCTGGGAAGTACATGTGTGAAAGAACTCATTTGGTAGCAATAAATGGAGTTATTCTGGCCTTAAATCGGAGTATAAACACCAGAAATATTTATATTCTGTTGCAGAAATATTTAGAAATCCATTTCATTTCTGGTACATTTGTAGAGAATTGGAGATTTTTTGGCTGTATATTGTTCTGTGGGCATTTTTCTAATGTGCATCATAGACACAAAATGGTAAAGCCATTGATATTGCAAAATGTGCTTCAGATATCAAAATGTTGTAGAGGTGCAACAATGAGCCAGAAACAAGGACTGAGGGTCATAATTTACTGTATCTAATGCTGTTGGGTTCTTTTGCCATCTTTAATCCTCAGCTGCAAATGCTATGACTCTCCATGGCTATATTAGAGGGCTTCTGGGGGCAACAGCTGAGGTTCTAATGTACTTTCTACTTTACAGGAAAAAAGAAAAGCCATAACTCACAGAAAACATCTCCTCACTTCTGGACTTCCCACTGCCAGTAAAAATCTGGAGGTTCTGTCAGTGGAATGGCAATATGACTTGGACTGTTTATTCTCTTAATTGATACCCTTCCATACCAAGTCATGTGGGCTGACATGACTGCAGCTGATGGTAGTCATTTGCAGGAGTATTCATTCTAAAGCAGACATGGTTTAATTAGCAATCAAGTCTTCAGAGCTGTCATCTTCATGAAGCATTAGCTCTTAGTAAAGTATGCTATGTACGAAGGAGCTGCTTGGAGCTGTGCTGGTACTCAAAAACTTCAATTAAGGAGGTGGCTCTTCCATTGTTTCTTTCTTCAATTGTTAAGAAAGGACAATCTGGCTTCTGGGTTTTCTTCATGAGACAAATCGCTGTTTTTGTATAAACCTGGTTCCCATTAGGAATATTTACTGTGGGTATATCCCAAATGAAAATATTTCAGAAAATCTCCAGAGAGCAACTTCTGTATGAGCCTCTGATGTGCCATTAAAACCAGTAGAATCTTGGAATGGTTTGGGTTGGAAGGGACCCTAAAGATCATCCAGTTCCAACACCTTGCCATGGGCAGGGACACCTTCCACTAGACCAGGTTGCTCAGAGCTCCATCCAACCTGGCCTTGGGCACTTCCAGGGATGGAGCAGCCACAGCTTCTGTGGGCAACCTGTGCCAGGGCCTCGCCACCCTCGCAGCAAAGTATTTCTTCCTAATATCTAATCTCCACCTATTCTCTTTTGGTTTGAAGCTATTCCCCCTTGTCCTGTGACTCCATGCTCTAGTAATAACTCCCCCTTCATCTCTCTTGTAGGCTCCCTTCAGATACAGGAAACCTGCAGTTAGGTTGCCCCAGGACCTTCCCTTCTTCCTAGTAGAGACTTTTCCATAGACATGCTGCAGATATTCCTGGTATTTTATAATAATCCATCCTTACATGACTTGATTCTCTCATTTTACACAGAACAAATTGGAATGTCTTTATAAGTCCCCTTGGTGTACACTGTTGTTAAATTCTTGCATTTTTTTGTAGTATGCATTACCAGGCATAAACAAACATTACAACAATTTGCCAGACAATCATAAAATGATTCTACACTGTGCAATGTTTTAAACTTTGAGAAGGAAATTAATTTGCATACATCCCTGGTGCATTATAAAGGATTAGCTAAAGCTATTTCTGTGTAATGTAATTCTTTTAGCTCATTTTCGTATAGGGGCGAATCCGGGCTTGAATAAATTGCTCCCTGCAAATAACTTGCTCAAGTCTACTTGTGGGAACAACTCTTAAAGAATTTTCAATAGAAAACTAATTTTCTTAAAGCACCCAACATTATGTCTAAGGATTTCCTCTATTTGCTTTGCATATCTTTAGTCCCTTATAATGTTTGTTTATGCTAAAACTGGGTTTTCACACTTTGTCTTCTCAGAAATAAATGGGAAGAAAAAGTCTGAACCAGGTATTTAGAGCTGTGTTTGAGTCACTTGTGACTATTTGATGGTTGCTTGTCTTAGAAATGTCTCTGTTTGCCAGGTATAGGCTTAGTTATCAGAAAATATCTTTATCTTAAAATAAACCTCCAGTTGAGAAGACTGTATGTTACCCATACTGTGTATTTTTGGAATTTAAGTGCTCTTTCCTACTCTGATTAATTAAATGGTAAGTGATAAATCAACAATGTTTATAGTTTTATCAGACTTCATAAAGTATTGAGGACAGAAAGGCTCATATTCTTTGCCATAAAGTACTAACCAATGATTGGTGAATAACTTTATTTTTTCCCCCTTGAATGCACAGCATACATAGTTTGAGGAAAATGAAAGGAAACACATTTCTCTTATAAGCTTATTTTCAGATACCTAGGCATAAAAATAAATACAAGAAATTTCCAATACAGCATCTCCCAATCTTTTCACAGCAAGCATCTTCTCTTTTCCTTCCCCTTGAATCTCTTCTGCCCAGCTCCCCTGCACCTGTGACATGTACCTGGCTGGTTGGTAGCTGCTGGGAACCAACCCACAAACCCCAAAACACCTCAACAAGGCAGCCAGGCAAGGCCATAGCCTGTCATTGCACAGTTTGCAAAAAAAGATTAGAAAAAACACTGGTGCTCACAGAGGTTATAGAGGACAGCCAAAAACATCCTCCAGCTGCATCCAGGGAATACTACTGTTTTATGAAGGGCTGCCAAGTGAGAGGGAAAGAATTTCAGAGTTGTTCTCACTGTGTACTGGTGAAATGCTGGTTAATAGCTAGAGTTGATTTAGACTCTATTGCAAAGATATTCTTTCAACAATTTGGTTTTATGATACTTGTAGATCCTTACTTTTTGTATATTCTCATATATCTAAGAAATATATACATAAACTATTTCTTACTCCATGTGTTCATATACCAAAATTTATGTTTCTTCATAAAATTAGATACTTATTATGACAAACATAATGAAGGGGATAGTCATGTATGTTAATGGTGGCTCTGTTTATTTTACTTGGTAGTGATTAATTGTCTTTTATTTTGGATTTTAATGTGTCAGTGTTTGAAAGTAATTTAATCTATTTAATATGGAGATATAAAATGCCATTTCAGAACCAGCAGAATTATCTCTTTTAATTCACATTTTCCCACTGGGAAATGAAGTTTATCAAACCTTACTTTTCCAAATAAAGGGGATGGATTTAATTAAAAGTACTTTAAATAATTGCGATGAAATTGCTTTTCTGATTCTTAAATGAAAGTGAATCTCTTATATTTGAGCTGAGATGAATGTCATGATTTCCACCTCCAAATAGTGATATATTGCACCAGTGAAGCCAAACCTCAGGGTACTGTGAGCATTTCCCAGTAATGCCACTGACTCTGCACTTTGGTCTGTATCTTCCCTAATCAGTAACATGCACACCAGGAAATCTCTGCTGGTTGTAGAGCTGCTGTGCTGCATCCTGGGGTTCCCAGTGGCACTGATGCTCAGACTTTACTGGTTCCCTCTTGATGTTTGACAGTCAATATTATTGGAGATGGACTAGAAACATCCACGTGACTTATTAGTCAACAGACTAAGCTTTAAAGGGGATTGGAGCCTTGGAGCAGTGGCTTTGGCTGGGAGATCTGAAATTGAGCTTTCCCAAAAATGCATTGCCTTGGGAAGAAGGCAAAGGACAGAACATGAGTATGGAGCATCAGAGTGTTTGGGGGCCAATGGTTTACTCGTTCAAATTCTCCTTTCCTGGGGCAGCTCTGCCGCACTCGAGAGAGGGTTTTTTTTTATAGCTGGCTGACATTTTTCTTCAGTAAATTGAGAATCAGACTCCGTGTCCTTGCAGTCTGTATGGCTTGTGAGGCTGTGAACACATTGCAATAGACTGAGTCTCTGGAGAACAAATCCTAGGGAAAAAATACTAAGTGCTATAATCTGTGCCACATGTAGTTTGTACTAGACTGAGATGCCTCTGGTTCTGCTCCTGTGCAGGATTTGCTGAGCTCTGAGGTACTCCTCATCAAATTCCTGTGACATTCAAATCACCATTGTAATCATGTTTCCCAATAAACTGACCAAAATAGATGTAATTTGTTCCACTGTGTGCCTCCACTGTGCCTCAAACTTAATACTTATTTTCATCACTGAACATTTTTTCTTTATCATTCACAGGCCATGATTAATATTGTGTGTTTTTTCTAATTTACCTTTTTTTGCCTTTTATCTTTACCCAAAATATTTTAGGCTTTGACTTTCACAAGGTGCCTTCAGTTCAGTTTTTTAATATATTTATATTCTGCCATGAACCTCTCCCTACTTCTCCTTCTGACAAATGTGGAACATAATCTCTGAGCCAGGTGATAGTCATGTAATGACTCACAGTGATAACTAATTTTTCAGGAAAAGGTTCACCTGCTGGCAGCAATCCCTTTCATCTCACTGTCCCAGTTACCACCCATTCTTTTATAATTCCCTTGACTCAGCCTTTAAAAGATGAGAAGCTGTCCAAGATATGTGAATGTTTATGTCTGCTCAACAAGGGATTTAGTTCTTTCTTTAACTTGCTCTTGCACATACAGTGTTTTTTTCAGTGCTTTATTTTTAAAATTTGCATTAAATTTGTTTACTTCATGTTAAATCGTACGATGACTCTTCAGGAAAAGACACAAAACCCAACTGTTCTATGATCCCAAAATGGATGGTCTTTCACTTGAACAAATGTGATATAATGAGCCAGGACTGAGAAAAAGAATTGGATTTAAGGAGCACTTTTCTAAGAGCTGGGAAAAGAAATGGCTGATGTGTAGTTTAAATATTTATCCTTTCTCATTAAAATGAAGCCGAGAGTAAACATTGGGTACAGTTTGTTTTGAGTTGTAACCAGTATATGTATATATCCAAGGATGTTTTTTACAAAAATAACTGGTCTACAAGTCATATCTGCCAAAAAGCTGGGTATCAAAAGTAGAATAACTTCTGATTTCACTTGCTGCTTTAGAACTTTATAATGGAAAATTTTCAGTGGTGTATATTTCCAATCTGCTTATTGTTCCTTTGAAGGGGGCATAAGGGTTTTTTTCAGTTTTTAGTGGAATATGCATCAATACATCCTTCAGAACAAAGAACTATAATCTAAGCCATAGCTTGATTGATGAACTCCAGGATTCATCTCTGCACATGCTACTTGCACAGAGAAATTGGGTGCTGTGATGCTGATATGTCCAGACTTGAAGTCACTTGAAATTACAGACAGAGTAAGCAAAACAAAATGGACTGTTTGGCTCTGTTTTATGAAATAAGTATGGAGCATCTATGAAAATCAGTCATGAAACTCATCATTCTTTTGTACTCCCACTTTATGTATATTTTTAGTAGTAGCTTTGAATTCTTTATTCTTTTTGATTTTAAGATTATTTAAATATTTTCTGCTTTAACTTTTAAAGCCATTATTTTTAGCTGCATATTGACATTTTTTTTGTTTGGAGAAATGTGTTCTTGAATGGCTGCCAATAAAACTTTTCTCCTAGATGCCATTCTTGTCATCAGTTATTGTTCCCTCATCACCCTGGACAGCAAAATAACTGTAGTTATCCCATCACCATTTGTGCTGGGGTTCTGACCTACTACTAGAATGTCTTTCTTTCAAAGAGTATTCTTAATGTAGCTGATGTATTTCTTTTTGAAATTTCACAGGGTGGTTTCTCCCTCAGGTTATTTTTGCCTTGGTGGTGTATATCCCTGGGTAATTTGTGACCTGTCTTATTTTAGGGGAGCTTAATTTTTTCTCTGTTCTACTGATTTATTGTTTTCAACAATTTCTTTACTTTTCACCTGTTTGGAGGGTTGGGGAAAGAGAGAAGAGAATGTACTGTGTTCACTCAGTCTATTCCTTAGCATTAAAAATATCTCTGGTAGTGTCCTTTATGCTTCCCTATGCCCAAGTTAGTTTAGGTAATGTGTGCTGCTTCTGATGTGTTTCAAGTGTGTGTTTTTTGGTTTCTTTAGTTTCTAGTATACAGCTGAATATATCAACAACATCAATTGAAACCTATGTAATATGACAAAAAAATGATGTTAATCACTCTTTCTCCTAACTTTTGCTTTTCACCAGTGTCACAAATTACTCTGAAAATCAATTAATCTAAAAACATTACATGAAAAATAATATAATTTAAAGCTAATAGGTTTTCTTATTCCTCACTCTTTGTTATGATTCACAGCCTGCCCATCTTCTCCTGTAACCATATCCATGTAATAAGGCAGTGGCAAAAGGACTATGGATGCTTCAATTAATTTTGCACAAGACTTGTCATTCCTCACAATCTCACCTTCTATTTATTTTTTTCTATAAGATTCCCTGTTAACCAGTTTTTCTTCTATTAGTAACTTTGAATTATTTTGGATAGAAAGAAAAAGAATGAGCAAGATGGGTGGATTGAAAGCAGCTCTGATTACTGGTCAGGGAAAAAGGTTTCTTTTTTTTCATAGCAGAATCTGTATCTGCATGTGAAAAAATAAAGGTCTTGAGAGCAGTGACAGCAAAACAGAATGAGTAGAAGTGCCATTACAGAAATGTTAAATTGATAATATCAGAGCAAATGAAAATGTTACACTTGCATGTTTCTCAAGAATGCTGTGTTTTGAAACACTCTCCATACACTCGGGTGAAGGGAAGGTCAGGTTTACACCAAATGCTCCTTTCTTTGTGAATGAAACAGCTGGGTGAATTTCCTCCCTCATCGTCCTGAACGTCACAAGACTGAGCCAAATATTGTGTTTGATACAGACTTTAGTCTTCAGATTTGGGCAGGGACTTTTTCTTTGCAACAATTCATTGCTGAAGCTGGCCGGGACGTATTTACCCCTAAGTTCTTCCTTTTTATAGAGTAAAATATTACTCCTATGGGACTGATAGACTAAATAAATCATTGTAATAATGCACAGTCCCTCCAATTTTCTGCTGATCGTGCAGGAATACAGGCAGCCAAAGAGCCATGGATGAATTTGGTCAGAGCTCTAGTTGATGAAAAGTACTTGGCACAGATGATTCCCCCACAGATGATTTCCCATTTTACACTCTTTATCCTTAGTATGGCTCCACACTATAGATGTGGTGTCCTGAGCAGTGGGACTGCCCTGTCATACTGGTTGTGTTTTCCTTCTAAGGAAATGAAATTAATTCACTGACCATGACCTAATATTTTAGTCCTTAAAGTGAAACCTCATGAAGAAATACTGTGCTAGTGCACAAGCGGTGAAGAGATCAAGTTTACATTGCCTAGAGGGTAGATTCTAAATGAAATGAGGTTGGTTGTTTAGATACAAAGGCAAGCCCAAGCCTTGGTGCAATAAGGATGCAAGTCCTGATCTATTTTGTGCCAGCTCTTTGTGTATGGGGTGGTTACTGCCATCACTGTGAGTCGCTGAAGCTTATGTGAATCACACCTCATTCTAATATTTCCTGTGTGCAGGCTTTTCCCCTCTGGGAAGGATTGGATCCACATTGCAGAAACAGCTGAAGTAGGGCCCTGGCTCACACTATTAGCCATGTCCAACATACCTTGTTTGGGAAGTTTCTGTTGTAGCAGAAAACAAGATATACAAAGTACAGTTTTGGTCCATGTGACTGGAATGACTCGTAGAGGACCTTGACTCCCAAAAAACATGTGAAATCTTTGGCTAAGAAGGGGAACCATTGATTAATACTGCTAAATTAATTGAAAGAACTAAAGATTCCTTCTGGTCCTTTTTCTCTCTGTTGTGGTTTAACCAAGCCCCAGGCAGCCACTTGCTCACTCCCTGGCCAGTGGGATTGAAGAGAAGATCAGAAGAGTAAATGCCAGAAAACTCATGGGTAGGCATAAAAATAATTTAATAGGAGAAACAAAAGCTGCGCACATAAGTAAAGAAAAACAAGGAATTAATTCACTGCTTCCAGGGACAGGCAGATGTTCAGCCATCTCCAGGAGACAAGCCCTGTAACACAAAAGAGTGTCTTGGGAAGACAATCACCATTGCTACAAACCACCATTCCTTCTTTCCCCCACTTTATTTACTGAGTATGTTGCCCTATGGTCTGGAATATCCCTTTGGTCAGTGAGAATCACCTGTCCCAGCTGTCTTGCCTCCCAAAGAGAAAGAAGGCTGGGAAAGGCCTTGTCTTTGTGCAAGCCCTGCTCAAAAATTACAAAAACATCTCTGTATTATCAATCCTGTGTTCAGCACAAATCCAAAACACAACCCCATACCAGGCANGTTTAACCAAGCCCCAGGCAGCCACTTGCTCACTCCCTGGCCAGTGGGATTGAAGAGAAGATCAGAAGAGTAAATGCCAGAAAACTCATGGGTAGGCATAAAAATAATTTAATAGGAGAAACAAAAGCTGCGCACATAAGTAAAGAAAAACAAGGAATTAATTCACTGCTTCCAGGGACAGGCAGATGTTCAGCCATCTCCAGGAGACAAGCCCTGTAACACAAAAGAGTGTCTTGGGAAGACAATCACCATTGCTACAAACCACCATTCCTTCTTTCCCCCACTTTATTTACTGAGTATGTTGCCCTATGGTCTGGAATATCCCTTTGGTCAGTGAGAATCACCTGTCCCAGCTGTCTTTCCTCCCAAAGAGAAAGAAGGCTGGGAAAGGCCTTGTCTTTGTGCAAGCCCTGCTCAAAAATTACAAAAACATCTCTGTATTATCAATCCTGTGTTCAGCACAAATCCAAAACACAACCCCATACCAGGCACTGGGAAGAAAATTCCCCTGATCCCAGCCAGAACCAGCACACCCTCCCAAAGCCATCATGCTGCACTGGTGCTCTGAGGGTCCTGACTCTCCATGGGAAAGCCTTTTTCAGTAAGACAGTGTGTTCCTGAGCTGTGCTGGTACAGAGATGGAAACCACCCTTGGCTCAGCATCCAAAGCTCATAGAACTGGAGTAGAGAGGATGACACATCATCTCAGGCACTACTATAGATAACATAGTTAACAGCATCTCATGCTGTTACTTCTCATCTCATCCTAGAGTGGAATCTCTGAATTAGAGGTTCAGTTTTTCTTTTAGAGTTTTCTGAATCCTCTAGGTGTGACTACAACATACATGATAGTCCATGATGTATTGCAATTCAGTGTATTTTCAACTAAGCTATTTTCCCCATGATATTAGATGAATCAGATCTTAAATTTTCATGTGGTTCTCTGATGCTTTAGAGTTACTTTTTATTTAGTGTCTCCCAATGAAACATCTCTGTAGCATCACACATTTGGGTCAGAAGAAGCCCAATTCCAAAGCCTTTAAGCTTCTTACATGAAAAGAAGATTCAAAGAAGCAAAAATGATGGAAATAAACTGTTGCACTTGTGAAAGTGCCAAACTGCCTGGATCAGTCCTTAAGATATAGCAATGCAAGTGCCTAACACATGAACATTCTTCTCTTTTTTCCTGGTCTGCTGCTAATACTAGTTTTTTTTCTTAATGTGAATTTTGTGACATTTTTTTCCTTTTAAGAAAAAAAAAAAAAATCTGCTTATCCAGAAGTTTCACCTCTGTCCCTGTCAGTCATGGTAGTGAGACTACAGAAATGAGCCCACTGACTCTATAAGTATTGCAGGGCATGTAAAATGTGCAATATCATTAACTTGTTACCAGCCCAGTAATAACACTTTTGAGATTGGACATCTGCATCTGATACTGTTTGCATCTAGTGAAGATGGGTCTAACCTCTAAGACTATTTCCACTATGGTCATATAGTTACATTCTTCTAATAGAAGTATCAATGGAACCTTCCTGAAATTGGTGTTCAGAGTTGCCCTCATTGATTTTAATGATCTCATATTAATCTTCATTGATCTTTAAACAACCGTAATATCAAAACAATTAAAAAAAATTTTAACAAGGAAAAATATTTGATGCCTTGATATCAAGAATCAAAGTAAATTTGATATGCAAGAATCTCTGCTGATGCTGGATTCTGGAGACTTTAAATGCTGAAGATACAGTCTCAAAATATTGGAGATTAGTTACCAGGAATTTCTGATTGAAGCATATTTGGAAAGCATAAGCACTTATTTTTCCTGAAAATTTAGTCCTCGCAGTCTCTGATTTTGCAATTAATTTTTTTGCCATTTCTCTTTTTGTTTTCTGGTATTTTTAAGGCTACTTTTAAAAAACCTGTTTTACTTTTTTTTGGGTAGCTTGTTTTACTCCTTTTTGTATTTGAAATAATTACTTTTCAATCCAAGAGGTTTATATAGCCTGGTAACTTCCTGCCACACCTTGTCTCATTTGCAAACTGGATTTTGTTTTCTCTTTGAAAATCTGAAATCTTAAAAAAAAAATAGATAAGCCTGAGGCATACTCAGTAATGTAAAACAAAAAGCAAACTTCTGAAGGAAAGCCCAAACACAGGGAGGATCAAAAATCAAGTGTTATTTCATGATGAAAGGTTGCTAAGATTGCTGGAGGACTCTCAAAGCACGATGTACTTCTGTCAGTATTTATGTAATTCTGGACAAGTTACAAACATTGCGTAAGTGACCTAAGTTGTCATTAATTTCATCAAGCACTGACACAAGAAACCCTTCCATGTTCGTAGGCTTTTGGGAAACAAACCCTCAAAGCCTGCTTCATCAGCTGAGCTTTACCTTTCAAACAAAACAGGTACTACAAAAGAGGGCTTGAATCTCTTCAGTCTTTATTATGAATTCTGGACTCAGGTGCTGATGTTTGCCTGAAATACAGCTTTATTTGGTTTTGAGTTCATGAGAGAGTTACAAATTATTTCAATTAAAGAAAAAAACCTACAAAGTGATCCAGCAACAGATATAAGAAACTGTCTGTGATATAAAAAGTCTTTGGGAAGCTGTCTGGCAATAATATCTCGTAAATTCAGGTGTTTCAAGAACTGTCCAAGTTTTATTCAGCAAGTTTTATGGAAGCCCTTCATAAATTTCAGCAGTACCTTTCCCATTCATCAAATACTTGCTGAGATTTTCACTACAAAAAGAAAAGCTTTTGTTTTAGCTTGTATCCGAGCTCTGTGTGTTCATCTGAATGTCTGGCTCACAGAGAATCCTGAACTTGTAGAGCAGGAGAGAAACTCTAGAGAGTTGGAAATAAACAGGAATCAAGTGCAGTTGAGTTGAATGGTGAAGGCACCCTTAGGCAAGCATGGAGGATGTGAACATGGGAAAACCATCAGTGGAAACATTGCAAAACATCAGAGCAGTGGGAACTCCTAGCAGCCATGGGGTGGTGGTTTGTGGCTCTCTTGTATCCTGAGAGGCCTAACAGGTCTCTCAGTTTTAAGTCTCCTGGTCCTCTTGGAGTCATACAAATTTTAAAGAGGTATTTTGATTATAGTACTGCAGCCTCAGAGCTCCTAAGGGGAGAATTGTACATACATCCTTCAATATATATTACTTGTAGATGCAGCAGTCCTAATACCAGTGATAAAACTGTAGTTTATTATATAGGTGTAGTATATACTTATAATTCTTTTAGTTACCAAATTATTGTAGATGCTTAGCTGATCTGCTGGGTTTTTTTACTTTTTTTTTTTTTAATACAAATGACTTATAAGTACTAAAAGTATGGCTGCTCTACCATCATGTACTCAGTAGCAACTATGAACTTTCTGCTTCATCCTGTTTTCTTCTATAATGAGCGGTGTTACTCTAAGCTGAATGTGGGAATTTGAAGCCTTTGTGAGTGGGTTAACACCTGCCTGATGATGGTGCTCAGAGGTGTTTTCTGCCAAAGTTGTAGCTTTTCTTTTTCTCTTCCAATCCTGAAGCTATTTGTAGTCATCTGCTTATTTTACAGAATTTCAGGCTGCTGTATTCTAAGCTGTGCCATGCACAGTTTCCAGCTCATGAGTTTTAATCTGTGTCTGTCTGAGAAATTTTAATTGATCTGACATCTAAACTGCAAGAAAATACTATTTTCTTTGTGTAAATTACTTTGAAATCAGGTATGGCTAATCCTGGGGGAGGTTTCCCTTCCACTCCTGGAAAACTTGAAGAAATAACTACAAATTAACAAACAAGAAGCTCAGCTCTCTCCAACAGTGCTTCATGTGGCTTAGTGTCTGAGCAGGGGTTTGGAGTTGTGTAGTATCAGTTGTTTATCCAAATGTGGATGCTGTGTACAACAAATAACACCTCTAGAGGCTGTTGTAACAGACCTTGTAAGTAATTACTCTAACACTTTGCACTGCCTTCCCTCTCTTACTTGTCTGCATCTTGCTTGTGAACAAAAAGTACACTAAAAACTAGGCTAACAGGGCTTGCATACTGAATATGAAATACAATTGCTTCTTGAATAACAGGTTTCTATCTACAAAAAGGGCAAAAACAGCTGTGTTAAAATTGCAGCATTTTTCTGATACAGCAATGGCAGACTTTTGTAGACTTGCCAACGTTTTCAGCCTGAATTTTTACCTCCTAGATGTTGAAAATGTTCCTTTGTCCACCACAAGTGCACGGGGATGTTGTGTGGTGGTGTCTCTGAGAGGCTGCCCTGTGCTGGTGACCCTGGACTGTGTCCTGAACAGCTGCACTGCAAAGCTGCTGGAAACTGGAGGGCACCACTGCTAAATAAAGAATGGATGTTTACAGGTCCAAAAATTTAACTGAAATCTGCCAACCTGTCAGCACTTGTGAATACTCTGCTTAGATAGATGCCTAAGAGGAGGAGAGGGAGCGCAGGTGGAGAAGGAACCTTTGACAGAGAGAAAATGCTAATTCAGTTTTTTTTTCCTACATCATGTCAGTTTTGATTTCTTCTTCATCTTTGTCTACTTCCCTAAATTATCTGCCATAATTGTGCAAGTGGCCTGAATGAATGAAGGCTTTGCCTAATTAAATTGTGAAAGACTGAGATGCAGGTATAATCTGATTATCCAAGCAAAATGACAAAATAAAAATAACGTGCAAGTGATTGGTGTGACCTATTGAACCCAAATTTAGCTTGTTGGTTCTTTTACTGGTACTGCTTTGACTAAAACTGACAGCACCTTGCATGTTTGTACAACCAGCACAAATAATGTTACCCAATGCTTGAAAAATGAGTTTTTGTAATGCACCCCTTGATTTTAGTCACTAGTGGTTCAAGGGAGGGTGTTTGAACAAAGCTGATACTAATGGTGCTTCCTATATGCCTTCTTAATTTATGTGTAAATAGTCAACTTAAAGTAGTTTTAGGCTGATCATATCACATTGGATGAAATGAATATACAAATCATTTGATGATCATTTGATCATTCTTTATTCTTGGAGCTGAATTTAGACCCATAGGAACTGTTGATAACCATTCTCACTTACCAGGATTATTTATATTTTTCCTAAGATCTGGAAAAATGTAAACACTGTAAGAAACAGATGTTAAATTCATCCCTGTAACTCTACTGTTATTGACAATGTACCAAACTGTGTGTTCCTGGTGTAGCTACATTCTTCACACAAAATGCACATATAAGTATTGCTTCATCATGCCTAAATCTCTTTCTTTAATGGTTATTTTAAGACTATTCATGGTGTAAAATGGTTGCATTTTATTGTGCCAGAGTATCCACCTGGTAGGGGAACCAGTAAATTGATTTTCTGGCTGAAGATTTTCAATGCAATTTTCTCCACATGATCAAATTAGTAGTTGGTATGATTCCCCCTAAAATCTCTAATAGCACTTTGTGCATCTTCCCCTCTTTCCATCTGCCACCTTGTTTCCATAAGCTGTCAGTGTGCCCATTTTCCTGTAATTCTGGTTGCCATTCCAGCTGCCATGTGCCAGCTGCTCTTTCTCTTGAAATACCCTTGGAATCACGTGAACCACCTGGGGCTGGTTTGGGTGCCCTTACCTGTGCTGGCTCCCCTGCTGCTGTTAACAAGTGGAAAGTGACACTTTGGAGTTACTTGCTCAATGATGACTGAGTGTTTCAAATTTAGAGTTCTGGTTAAAAGGGGCTGCTTTTGCCAAGGCAGCATAATTCACATTAGAACGGTGCTGCAGCTCTTTTCCTGATCCAGTTCAATCCCTCCATAACTTTTAGCTGCCTTTCTTTAAAGTGCCTTGGCAAGCTTTGACTGTGGCCATACTTAGATGCTGAGGCAGCAAGACTCAAGACACAGCATCTCACAGCTTCAGACATTAAATTTAAATGTCTGAGTAAAACTTCAACCTCTGTCAGTTGTATCAGGGCATTAGCTCTCTGGGTGTTTCACAGGAAGATTAAATATTCTGAACAAAGACAAATCATGGGGATAAAATTCTCTTTGATTTACAGACTTATAAACTATCTGACAAAGGTTTTTGCATTTTCTTCTCCATCAAATAAATTTACTTCTGATGACAGAAATATATGTATGTTTCTAAAATCTATTCAATTAAATAATTCAATTTCAGTCAAGATGAGTTAAGACTATATTATTGATTTCTTTCCAGAAAATCCATATAGAGTAGTGAATATGGCTGCATAAATTGTATATTTAGATGTTTGAACTGGTTATTAGCATAGAAAATAAGATGCTTCTGATATTAAAACTAAATACATTAAACACAAAACCCTCTTCATGACACTTCTGGAAATGCTTTTCATTTCCTGTGCTGAAGATCACAAAGGGAAGTTTCTAAATCCAACTGCAGTAGAACAGAACAACTTGTTCAATTTGGTATGGAGGTTTGAGTAAAGCACTTCCAGCCAGTTCAGAGTCCCAATCAATATAATTTCAAAGGAATCATAATACTCTTCTTCCAGTCTGTCCTGTTTTCCTTTGATCCACTTTGGAATTCTTTCTTTAAAATTTGGCAGAAGCCACATTGATAAAGTAGGTCCAGGCACATCTTTGTATTCAAGCCAAATATCATCTTTGTCTATGCCAATGCAATTAGAGTAAATGAAGTGAAGCTGGAGAGACCAGATCATCAAGAGTAAATCATTGTAGATCCTTTAACCTGAAAATGCTTACAAGACTGAGCCAAGACAAGTGGAACTTTTGGACTCTGATCATTCATTGATATTTTAATTTTACTTGAATACTATTTTTTAAAAATTATTAATAGCCAGCAGCACTTTGACTTTAGTAGTTTCTTCTCCAATACTTTTTCCCTAATTCAAATCAGAGGTAGGATCAGATGAGAATATTTTTGAACTTATCCCTTGGTAAGTGATGATAGGAACTTCCCATACCTGGTATTGACTGAAAGTCTTTTTGAACAGCAAATGAAATAAAAGCATTGATTTTGTTTGGTGTTTTTTAGCTCTTTTAATTTTTTTTTTTTTTCTGGCTTAGTGTAGCCTCTCTAAAAGCTGTGGGAGTTTTCCCCCTCAAACATATGGGGAAAACAAAGGTGTTTATCTTACAGTTCCTTGTATTGAATCATATGGATCCCTGGAGACTGATTAAACATATAAAAAGATGAAAGTTTTTTTATGGAGTATATTGGTTATAAATAAAGCCTTTATCCTAGCAGAAATTTTTAGGTAGATTTCAGTATAGTCTTTGTGCTTTTCCTTCCAAGCAGTAGTTGCCTCTGATCTAAGATTGCATCTAAATAATATACCTGCTCTGTAGCTGAAAAATCACAGCTTCCTTCTGCAATTCAAAGCCACTGAATGCACAGAAGAGATAATTCAAATGTCAGCGTGTAATGCTTGGGAATTCTGGATTTATCTTTTTCATGATTTTTCCCATTTTAAAACAATAATTTAAGATGCATTTCATTTTCTTGCCCCTTATTTGCTCATGTGAAAAACTAACACCAATCCTGTTCTTGTTCAGACCACAGAGAAAAATTCCTTGATGGAAATAGAGTAGTTTAGAAAATTTTCTGTTTCCCCCATCCCCCGGTTTAATTATTGGACTTTTTTTAAAGAAAGTTTCTCAAATCAAAAAAGTGACAACTTTGTCACTCAGACCTGAAATAGAACAGACAACTATCAGGGATTTTTTGGCTTTGTTTCCTTTGGTATTCTATGGTATGTTTAGCCAGATTCAATCTCAGCAACTCATTTTAAACTATCCAGTTGTAATATTTGAGCTTTTCCAGCCTTGAATTTCATTTTTAGCAAGACCCAAACTTCATTTTTCAGGGAACAAACTACCAGCAAATGGGTGTGAAACCACAAGCAGCTTCTTGTGCATGTACTTGTGTGGAGAAACTGGGAGAAATCACATATCTGCTGCTGCACCCAGAACATAGAGTGTAATTCTCCAAAATCTGTCTGCTTCAGCTGGCAATAAGAGAGGGCTCCAATTGCTGCTTTTTAGCCAAGAAAAAGACTGAATGCCACTGATATTTGAAAAAGAAGTTGCAGTTAATCTTCCTTCGTGGTTCTGCTCCTCAGGAGAAAAGGTTGCTCATTAGAAAAAGGCAATATTAATTTACAGCATCAATATTTAATTTGAGGTTTTGCTGTATTTTTCTAATTTACAATTGAAATGCTAAATGCTTTTCTAGATGGCATTCATATCCTCTGTAATATACAACATAAAAGAATGTACAGAGATAAAAATATGATTTAAAGGGAATTCCAGAACAGTATTTTCTAGTCTCTTGTAGCAGAATAATTGAGATCTGCATCACAGCCAGAGTTTAGCTGGATTTAGCCCTTTTAAAGTTAATTTACTACAATATTTAGGATTTTTTTTCTGTTTTCTTTTGGATTCTTTTACTTCCCTCCATTCCTGTATAACTGGCAAGAATTTAATCACTCATTTAGGGCAGAGGACTCTAAATCAAAGCCTGTAGTAAAGTGGTTAGGGAATTAGTGTTTCCAAGTTCCAGTTTCCACCCTGATCTCCAATCTCACTCAGAAGTCCTCTGACAAGATGTTAAAACTGAGTGATTAATGTGGTCAAAATGAAGGAAGTGCAGCTGTGGAAACAAATCACACATCAAAGCTTTGGTGTTTTCACTCTGTGTGTGAAACATGACATGTTAAAACACTGTGGTACTTTACAAAACTATTATCATAAAAAACATGACTGGAGGAAGCTTGCAGCAAAGCTCCAAAAGTCAAAGGGCTAACTGTGGATTTCCATAACTGTTAAATAAAAAAGAAGTTGTGCATCTTCAAGAACTGCAGGTCTATCTGTTATGGGACTTGCTGCAGTTTAAATAAATTGAAAATTAGCTGTGTTTTAAACAAAGAAATTATAAGTTCTGGCTTGCACTTAGATGAAGTTGATTTGTGAAAGCATTAAATAGTGACATGGCTTAGCAGAGAGTGGCCACCCTTGGGAGAAATGTCTGAAAATACAAACACCTATAAAGATGAGAGATCTGTGCTTTTGTTCTGTCATTCTGCTCTGGGCAGGAGAACTGTGCACTGGCCAGTGGATTGTGGCTGTACAGGCAACAGCAAATGTTGCCATGGTTGGTCTAAGAAATTGCTTAAATGATATTCTACCAAGTTTTCTACCAGCAGCTATCAGAGACACTGTCCAGGCCTGGACACCCAGACTCTGACCTGGCAAACAAGCATAACTGTGTTTGAAGCAAGTTTGTTTTCTGCTTGTCTGCAGGCCCTGTAGAGAACTGTCCTGGCTATACCAAAAGGAGCTTGATACCAGAATGCCTTGGCATGAACAGAAATGCTTTCCAAGTCCTCAAGTTAAGTAAAGTTAAAAAGTGTAATATTATACTGTACAAATAAAAAGTACTGCTGAGCACTCTCCTTGCCCCCAAAAGAGCTGTTTGTAAAGTTTCCTTTTCTGGTCTAAGCCAAGCTTGGCTGATGTATTGTGAGAAAAGTTTAGGTAATGTGAAGAACTTCAGTTAATATTTTCTTAGCAGAATAAAGGAAACTGGTTTATAAAAAGGATTATTAAATCAAATATTTTTAAGTGGTGCCTCCCCCTGTGGCAGGGGGGATGGAACTAGATGGTCTTTAAAGCCCCTTCCAACCCAGGCCATTCTGTGATTCCATGAGGTAGAAGAGTTCTTGCCTTTCTAAGTGAAGAGCCATGAATTTTGTGTCTAGTCACTCAGTAGAATTGCTTAGTCAGTTTTTCAGTAAGGTGTTTGAAAGTAATTAGTTTAAAACTTGCTGGCTAGCAATGATTAGTGACCAAGGATGAACTGTTTCTTTCAGATTAATTAGAGACCAACCATAAACTGCTGGAACTCAGTGTTAATCCTTCCAATGCTGACAGGAGCACTTAGATCCTGGCAGTAGTTAAATGTCAGCTTTGGGATGTGCCATGTCTTTGGTAAAGTTGTTGGGGTCATTGCGTGGCTAATAATGTTTGTTTAAGGTTAATATTATAAAGTTAAAAAATGAGTTGTTAGATTTCCTGACACTTTAAATGTTTCTTACCATGAATCCTGCACTCAGAACCATGGGCTGTGCAGGTTCTTCTCATGTGTGATTACACCATGGGGTTCTTTTCACGTGAGATCATTAAATGGTTGCGATCTTATAACAAACGGGGTTGAATAGAGCAGGGCTCTCCGGATTTTACTCTAAAAATAGATTAAAACATAAGAATTAGAAAGCTGCACCTCTTTTTGAAGTTTCTAATTGAACTAAAAATAACATTTTAGAAGGGCAGGTAACAAAATAGTAGTACCATGTTAATGCTCCTACCCTTTCTAGCTCTTGGTCTGTATTTGTGGATTTAGGCCTTTATGGTACATGCATTACTGTGAGGCTTTCCTCTGCAGTGTGTTGCCCACTGGATTTTTAAAATCTAAGTCCACATACCCATGTTCAGTAGTCCACACTGGGATGCATATCGATTTTTCATCATCATGAGTCAAGTTGTTAGTGTTGCTGAGGTCATTTAAAATCAGTACTATTTCCCTCCACCCGTATTTTGGATGTACTCTCAGTGAGTAAAGAAAAGTGGTGTGTAGAAATATTCCACTAATAGAAATCACTTAATGATTTATTTAATTGAATTTCACAAAGAACCTCAAGATGTCTTCAAATATATTTATTTTGTATCCAGCAGACAGCAGACAGTCAGTGTGGAGAGTTTTTGGGGTATAAATTGATTATAATTGTCTTTAATTAATGTTAAACACTTGCCATTTGAAATCAAAGCAGTTTGATAGGATGCAGGAATCACACAGTTATTTTTATTTCCTGTTTCAATGAATCTTTCTGTTACAGTTGTCAGAGAACTTATAGAAAGCAGCTCATCTGAAATTTTGTATTTGTATAAACATTCTGTCATCAAACTTCTTGCTGGAATATTTACATAAAATACAATATGTGACTGAACAATTAACGTAAATATATTTAAGGATGCAGAAACATAGTCACAAACATTTATTTCCTTGTTTATCTAGATTAATTGTAAAACTGAGCTTCCTGGATACAAGGAAAGCATCTTTAGTTCATCTTTATCCTTTCCACTGAAACAAAATATATGTTGATCTATTAATGCCACTGGAAGTTTTATCACAAACACTTGGGCATTACTTTAGCTAATATGACATCTGTGCATAATTATGCATCCCATCACTCTTCCTGGTGCTACTCTACTGTTCCTCTACTAAAAGTGTCAGGACAATACTGCAAACATAATGGTGCTGGGTTTTAATCAGTGGTAAATAACTGTTCATTAGGAAGATCGGAATAAAAAATGGCTTGAAGTTATAACTTCTAAATAAAAAGCTGATTTTGTTATTTAAATAAATTGATCTCAAGATATTCCTTATTTTATGTGTATTTTCCATCTGTCTCAGTTGATAAGGAGCTTCTGGCAGTCTAATGAATTCTTTGATTACCCTAACTACTAAACCTGCATTTTAACCAATTTGAAATATATTCATACACATCTGTAGGAATTTCTTCAGAACAACCTGTTACAGAGAAAATACTCAATTTCTTTTACAGAAAGATCAAGTCAGAAAAATATCATATTTGTACTTACATGGAAAAGAATAATGGTATTTTAATGTTACTGTTAGGTTAATATATATATTGATCCTATTACGTTTGGTTTGTTTTAAGTTCTGGAAGTTATTCTCAAATTTTTCATGCAATTCATCTTATATTCATATTATATATGTGAAGTGACAAAGGGGAGCATAGGGGAATTAAATAAGAGTAATGATGTCCTGCCTTGCCGTGTTGAAACTTCCAGCAGGTGCTGCCTGTCTATGTGGAAATCAACAGAAATAACAAATACAAAAGTTTGAAA
>VZTN01023499.1:331-30480 GCA_013400515.1 Erpornis zantholeuca
AAGTTGTGTATTTTTTGAGCATTTATCATGAAGCTTGGTAAGATAATTTTTTTCCTTTGTCATGAGAGTAAACTCAGTTTTTGAAACTCAGAATAATTTATTTCTGTAAATACTACGGTTCCAAATAGATACAAAGGATTTGTCATTACTTTGCTGTTTAACAACAAGTTATAACACAAGTTGTTGTCTAGGATCAAACTAATAATTTAAAATATTTATTTTAATATATGCTCCAGTTAAAAGTTGAGAAAAGCTTTTACTCTTCAGGCTTTGGTCATAAAACAGCTGTTTTTATCTGTGGAACTTCTGCAATAGTTTATCTGCCTGCTTCATATTCATGTTTATTTCGTAACTGTATTTGTCACTTGATGCTATAAGCTCCCTTCTTCTATTTAGTAAAGTACTAATAGCAAATAGCAACAATTTATTAAACATTACTTTATCTAGTAATAATTGTATCAGAAAAAAATTAGGACAAGCAGTGTGAGGTGGTTTACCATTTCTTCATAGGTTTTAAGAATAAAAGATACCATCATCTGTCTTCCTGAGCGTCATGGGCCGTGCTAAGTTAGCCTGGTAGTAAATACATCACCTTCTACCTAGCTAGACTGTACCTTCTGTACATGACCTGAGTCCAACTCACCAGGACATGGAGATCATTCACTGTTCTCCTGTGTATGAGCATCATCTTTGTAATGAGTTCACTTTACTTGTTCCTTATAACAGAACATATGCATATGACACTGGCTCTAAAGCCATAATATCCATGCTATTCTAACAAATAATGCACAACAGGTAAGTGTCAAACCAGAATAACTTCTATGTACTAGTAGTATTTGCAGGTATCTAGTAGATAAATAATGCATCTTCTTCAAGTTTCCCATTAGGAAAGAGCAAAATGAGCAGCTGTCTGTTGTAAGCATCTTTATTGCGGCTGAGTTAACCCTTAAGAGAAGTTTCTGGTAGCATGATAGATTCTTCCATGGGTCTCTGCAGCATAACTCTAATGAAAAGAGACTTTTGACTATTTTTTGAATAGGCATGAAATAGCAAATTACTGCTACTTTAGGGATTCATCCCTTCCAAGCAATATTTCTGTGAATTGTAGCTTAGAGTTTGCAAGCATGTATTCAGCTGTAAATATCAAATATTATGGGGGACTTGTGCTATCTCTGATTTCATTTTGATTTATTAAAAGTCACTTCTTGTTTTTCAGCACTGGAAGATGTTACTGTAACATAGCAATTTGCCAGAGCAGTACAGTTTGTGCTGTGAAGTTAAACCAGTTTTCTATCGAAGTCAGTCTCAGCTAGATGAAACTTCCAATGAAGATTGAGTGTATCTATTATCAAAGTAGAAGAACTGGATATTAAACCTTTCATTTATCCTTGTCATTGGGTGAAATCACTGTTCAGAAGGAAGCTCTCCATGTTATCTTTTAAGGACAAAAATATTATTAGATACTGGGGTTACCGTGCCTTAAAATATTATTCGCAAGACAGATCTTTGTAATGGTAGTAAACATTTCAGTCTGGCTTTTCACTTTTGGCCTTGAATGTGGAGTACTGTGGGAAAAAAAAAGCAAACAATGCCGCTGGTTGTACATCCTACTGCTGTAGGTGGTCCAGTAACTGTAGTATCAATGCATTCTAAAATGCCTGTGTGTTCCGCAGAGATTTCGAAGAGAGCCAGCTAGATGCCATGGTTCTTAGGTTAATCTTTTATTCGTTTGAAGGCTGAAAAAAACTGTTTACCTCTGTGATATGATCTGCAATCATCTTTAAAATAATTGACAAATTAATCTCCTCACAGCACTGCAATTGTAAAAATGTTAGGTTTAGCTGGGCTTGTCTGGTTGCCTTGTCTTATGAAGAATAAAGGTGCTAATTTGATGTCTCAGATTTAAGAGGGACATCCCAGCCCCAACCATCTTGTATGTTTTAGTTATTGATCCCAGCTCTGCAGAGTTATCCTCACAACAGAAGCCTAAAGTAAAATCTTCTGCCAGTGATGTATGTGAAGATATGAAGGACTTTTACCTTTTGGAAAAAGGGACATATAGGAGTAATTTATCTACCTGCAACATAGAATAATTTGCATTTTTTCCCCATGTATTGTCACGCTATCTATTACTTTTCATTGCAAACCTGTTGACAGCAGCCATACAGTGCAAATTCATTTCACTGAAGTTAATTGTGGAGTTACTACTTAATATTTGTAAATGCATCCATAACTGTGTGACGAATTAATTAATAGATGCAATCCATTTTCATTTTCCAAAGCCAAAAATGTCTCACATTTTTAAACGTATGTCTGGAGCTTTGAGTAAACAGCTTCTCTTTGAAGGTGGAAATCTGTTGCTTTGGGCAGCACTTTGTTAAACCAGGATGGTAAAACTTCTTCCTTTACAGTGAAATCAAAGCATGGGGTGTGATTTTGTTTTTTTTCATTCTCTAACAGGACATTACATTCTGTATCTTTATTTTGTAATAAATGCACCCAAACCTATAGCATCCTGCAGGCCTGCCCAGGAGTCCAAAGTCTGTCCATTCTTATAGCTTGCCTAATGTTACCCTTTTCATTCACTTTCTGCACATCACAGGTTCTGTTCTTGTGTTGCAGGTGAACGAGGCCACAGTGGAGCAGCTGGTGCAGCAATATCCACACATAACCTTCAGTACTGTGCTACAGGATTGCAAGAGAACACTGGAGCGGGCTTATCAAATGGGCTGGACACCCAACATGTCTTCCGGCTCCTAACCTTCTGTATCAACATGTTCCACTCTGCTGCATTCAGTAGATCTAATGGGGATTGCAGAAGGGTTTTTAACCTTTCATATGATGCAATATAGTTGTGAGTTTACAGAGGTTACAGTAAAATGGCAAAAGCTGTACACTGATTTTAATGTACTGTACAACTAAGTACAAATATTAAAGCAAAACTTTAGAAATGCATTGTGGTTTTGTTTGCATAAAAGTTATAAAAGCCTTTGGCAAACTTCTTGAAGTGGATTCCTACTAGTTCTCTGGATAGTTTGAGTTATAGATGTTAAGCTTGTTTTCCTCTGTTTACTTTGCCTTGGTCATGTGTGTTTCCTTTGATCTGTAAATGGTAACTCAGTGCTAGCACCAGTGCAGTTGATCAACAGAGGCCTGTGTTGAAACTGGGAACTAAACTTGATGCTTTTTATTTACTAAATTAGGGGTTTTAAGATACAGAGTAATAAGAAAATGTACAGTGCATTACCATTTTCTTATCATCTTTTACTTTTTTTTTTAAATATAAGAAGCCGTAGCGATTTTTAAATCTTTCCACCTTGACATTTCAATAATGAGTAACAGTGCTTAGCCTGACAATAATAAGCAGTTACACTTCATGAAGACAAAAAATAGCTGAATGCACCAACTATCAGGAATAAGTTAGCAATGCTTATTTTATTTGGCTGAAAAATTTATTGTCTATTGAAGTGAACTCACCTCCTCTTACTATGCTGTTCTGTTGATGAACTAAGAAATCCAGATGAATGGCTGTAAGTCAATAACAGGATCCTTCTCATTTCCTGTGTGGTTTTATTTTGGAATGGATCTCACAATGCAAATGGTGCTTACCGTGAGAAGGCCATGTAAACAAAAGTCCCATCGTGGTTATCATTTTGTAGGATCAGATGCTTCTTAATACAGTGTGTGCAAGAAAATACCCAAATTAAGCACATGAAATTATTAATTTTCTTTGTGGGACTGTTATGGTTTAACCCCTAACAGCAATGAAGTACCACGCAGCCTCTCTCTCATTTTCTCTCACACATAGCATTCTAAGGAGTTAAATCTGAGCAGGGAATTGTGAAAATACAGACATTGCAGCTTCCATTTGGAGCTGCCTTAACCTTTAGAGTATTACCATTTGGTTAAGAACATTGTCAGGTGTGTAACACTGGATATTTGTTTTTCAAAGGTTACAGCATTTTAATCCAAACTATGAAATGCTTAAGCTTCAGCTGAAAAGTTGCCATTATTGTCAAAATGTTTTGCTAATCCAGAAGGCCTAATGCAGCATAACATAGAAGCTTGTTTAGTATGGCTGTATAACTCTGTAAAGCTGTTTGTTGATTTCCATAGCATAATTTTTTACAACAGAAACATCAGCTCACATTACTTCCAGTGAGGATGTTGAATGTTTTCTTATTAGACTTTTCAAAATGGGGATGAACTAATTTCTCTGGAAAAAAATATATCGTAAAGATTTTGTTTAAAGTAAGTGGTAAATACTTGTGAACATGTGTAATGCTATGCTTTTTATTTACTCCAAAATGGCAACAATATTTTAAGAATAAAGCCAGTAAATTATATTGCAGATATAGTACAGAATCTTAGTCAATTTTCTTTTAATGTCTCATTATGAGTGCATTAAAACTATTCACACAATTTGTAAGTTTCTATTTTTTGTGAGACCTTTGATCTTGCAATAAACTTTAATAATAAGAAAGATGGGATGTTTTCTGTTTATCTGTGCTGCTAACTGTACTTAGACTGAACTAACAGAGAGCCTGAAATCTCCATTGTTGAACAGGTAGAACTCACGTGGATATGATCACTGGCTCTGCTGTGACTGACAGAGTTTAACTAGATGGCATCCAGAGATCTTTTCCAATCTAAAATATAATATAACTCCATGTACTTTTTAAATATTATGGGTCTGGTTGGTCATATCTTTTCTCTTCTGCCCCTTAAGTCACTTCCAGTAGTTTTGTCTTTTACTGACTATTCATCTCGCAGTTTTATGAACATACTAATCTATAGATCTCAGCATGACTAATTAATTCTAGTTTTATGTGTTAAAAGAACTCTAGATGGAAATATGTTTTTCTAATCGCAGTGCTGACACAGATAACTCCTTAATTTCCTTACAATAAATCAGTTTCCAAAGTAGTTTTAGAGGAATAAATAATACTGCACGCTCTTTCATCTTTGACATGTCATGTGGGAGAAATACTGTTCTGATGGAAAAGACAAGCCACTGCCTCATCTAAAAATAAAAATTACCCCTTTTTTCTCATATGCAAAACTGAAAGTGAATTCAAAAACTCACGGGCAGCTTCTGGATTCCCTAGGTTCCAAGAGGCCTACTTTACTAGAAAAAAAAGTCCTTTTTTTCATCAAATTCCTTTTTGTTAAGGTAGGATAACGTGTGGCTCAGCACTTGTCTTATCAGAAACATTTCTAGGATGGGCTTGTTCAACCTGCAGGAAGGGCTAAGACAAACTCTTAAGCACTTTCTTAATTAAGTGGTAGGTAGTTGTAGGAGAAAGAAAATTTCTGTTTTCAGTCATTAACTCTTTAAATCCAGGTGGAATTAAGTCTTAAAACAAACTCAAATAATTCACCTAGTGGTCATTCTATCCATCTCTCACCGCCTAAAGGCTGTGTGGAGGGGAATGTTCTCATGCAATTTGTCTCATCCAGGGGAATTGCTGCTGTGATATTTCTCATGCAGGTTCAAAGTCACTTTGCTCAGGCTCACAGATTAGTGGGCAATTTAGTGAAATGCCAAATCCAGGGTGGTGTGCCCCCCTTCTTAGCAGGTGCTCTGTGTAGCACTAGCATATTCTGGTAATCTTTGAACAGGAACAAAGTGTATTTCTCTTAAAAATATCAAAACTGTGTAGTTGAGCCAGGTATGCCCCATCAGATGGAAGAAGTATCTTCATGCTTACATGTGAATGTCCTAATATCCCAGGTGGGAGTTTTACACCTGAGCCAGTTATCCAAGGCAGGACATGGGCATGATAAAAAGTTTATTCCACCTCACCAGATCTGTTTCATATCAACCTTGTCCATTATCTGGCTGAAAACCCAGCTTGCTACCAAACAAATGTTGATTGTTGTGGCCGTTCTCCGCTGGTGGTTGTTCTCTGCTGGCTCACCCCGCCTGCACCTGGGCTGTTCCTAGGCAGATCAGAGGTTTTGCCACCACACACCCAAAAACTCTCCTCCTCCCCTTCATTTGGGGGTGCAAATCTGCCCCCAGCAAATCACCTTCTGCTTTTGCCAGTGGCTGATTGAGTGAGTTATTAACCTTTGACATTTTGGTGTCTCACACTCCCCATCAAAGGACAGATATGGACCTGTTGGAGCAAGTCCAGAGGAAGCCACCAGGGTGATGAGAGGGATAGAGCCACCTCTGCTTTGAGGAAAGCCTGAGAGAATTGGGATTTCTCCACCAGAGAAAGAGAAAAGCTTCAGGATGAGGTAGTTCTGGCCTTCCAGTACCTGAAGGGAGCCAGCAAAAAAGATGAAGAACTTTTTACAAGATCATGCAGGGACAGGTCAGGGGAAATAGTTTCTGACTGAAGGAAAATCAGTTTAGATTAGATATGAGGAAGAAATTCTTTACTGGGAGGGTGGTGAGACACTAGAACAGGTTGAGAGAGCAGCTGTGGATACCCCATCAAGGGAGCATAAAGGCCAGGTTGGAGTTTGGAGCAGCGTGTTCTAGTGAACGCTGTCAGAGGGGTTGGAACCAAGTGATCTCTAAGGTCTGTTCCAACCCAAGATTTTGTTTGACTCTATGAAAACAAACAATAATCCCTTTTAAATGAGAAAACAGCCTTACTGAGGGTAATTAACAAAGTTAATTTTTTCAGACTCTCGGCTGGGTTCCTCATGAGCTCAATGATGTACACCTAGATTCTCAAGATAAATATGGCCTTGCTGCTGCTTCATAAACTGTGGTGCTGATGGGAGCAAACTCAAGAAAAGCAGCAGGTCACGTACACAATGATTATATGAAAACGGAAGCAAGCTTTCTTCGTGGTCAAAACATGGTCTTGAACAAGGAGAGGAACAGGACTGTTAACATCTAATAATTAATTAGGATAGGATGGGGAAGGATACACTATTTCTGTTGGAAGGGACTGTAGTGACCTTCTAGTCCAACTGTCTGACAGGGCTGGGCATCAAAGGACGTCGTCCAAATGCCTCAAACACGGACAGGCTTGGGGTATCCATCATCTGCCCGGGAAGCCTGTTCCAGTGTTTGACCACCCTCTTGGTAAAGAAATGTTTCCTAACAAAATAATGCATTGCAGAACAATAATGGTAAGAGCATGCATGGAAAGAATATGATGACATCTGATCCTGTAAACATTCAGATTTGTATTTTAAAGCAGGTGAGGGTTTGTGCTGCTTATTTATGAAACCCCCTGTTAACAGAGAGTCACTTTAAAGCAGAGCCTTTTAAAGAGTCCATTACAATAAAATTATTTAAAGCAATCTAAATTTGCCTCCTGTAATTGTTTCCCTTACAGCTTTCCCCCCGAGTGACCTGCGATATTAGCAGTATAGGTGAGTGAGATTTTTATTTGAAGATCTGGTACACTTAGAGTTGTGAAACTTTTTTTTCAAAGCACAGACACAGACCCAAGCTTGAGCATGTGGAATCCACCATAGATTGGCACCACTGAAAAACCAATAATTCTTTGTGATAATGGCTGTGCTTTGCCAATCTAAACAGGGTAGGTGCATGGTCAAATTTTGTGACTCTTATTTTATGGGGTCTTATATTTCCAAGTCTTGTTTTACAGAACAAACCTCCCTGTGCTAGGCTCATTGCATGTATTTTGCACACATGCAATCATTGAAAATTACCTGAGTTGCTGAAAACCTGTCAAAGAGTTCAGATGTTCCTCTTGATCTTTGCATTAAGCTCAGATTAACAGGAATAAATTGGCTAAATCATGCCACTGTGGCTGTGGTTGCTTGACTGGAGATACTTTCACAAGCTGGAGTAAGGTAGCTTGGAAATAAAGGTCTGTATAACAGCTACATCCTCACATCTGTTAAAAAGACATTGAAGCAAAAATTCTTTTACTTATGTTTAGGGTTGGGTTTTTTGTAAGGGCTGTCAGGATTATATAAGGTAAATCCAAGCATTTCATCTTAATGAAGTTTTACTAATGGGTTATGTTTCAGGTATTTTGGGGGCAAAAATCAGCAAAACCAGCAAGCTGAACTGTTTCCTCTTCAATATTTGGGCAGGTCTTTCTGTATACAGCTGATGAAAAGTGTTTGTGTGTAAATAAACCTAAGAAATCTTAAAATGAAAAATTCTACAATGAGGATTTTTGGGTGTGTCCAGCTGCTGTGAAGTTGTAAAGGCTTCTGCACTGAAAATTTAATAATCTCAATCTTTCATTATGTACCCTATTGCAAACTGCTACAGCCTTTGGTGTTTTCAAAATACCAACTCCTAGAGAAAGCTGCAAGAATATTCTTAGCAATACTAACTCCCAGTACACACAGTTAACTTGTCCCAGGTGCATTACTTTGGCCTCTCCTTGAATCAAGATCAGCATCTCAGTTCTTACTTTTGAAGGACTGAAAGGTTGTCTTTGTGCTTTGTGTTGTCTTTTTAATCTCTGGTCACCTCTCTGGACCACATTATGTGAGTCATGGTCTCTGAAGCAATATAAACTAAACTCTGCTGTAAGGGATGGGTATTTTTTTCTCTAAAATAGGCAGAAAAGTTGTGTTTATACACAAAGCAAAATGCTTCATATCCTTCTTTCCTTGGAGACAAATGAGAAACAAATGTAGTGAATTTTAGTCACCTTGCTTGAGTCTTTCAAATATCGAGGTCAATGAGAAAGCTAGAAAATAGAAAAAAAAATTCCTGAAGAGAAACAAAGCAACGATTTGGTTCCTGAGTAGGGGGTAAATACACCTGGAAATCTTTAACAGCAACAAAACAGTTGTATCTAAAGCAAAATGACTTTTTAATAATCCTGCCAAGTTTGAAAAAGACCAATGTCCAAATACCTTCATCATCTTCTCAACAGTAACAATGAAGGGTTTGTTCATTTGCCTTGACTAGGCACTGCATTTTCCAGGATATGACATTAATTTCTGTGGCTACACTTCTCGTGGTAGCAAGAGCTGTACCAGGAGCACTGCTGGACACTCAGGTCACTCTGGACAACATGGAAATGTTCCTGGCCCGTGACTTGGCGCACTAAAATGTTCAGTGCTAATGATGCCCATCTCCTTAGGTTCCCTGGATGCAGCTGAGGGCAGGAAGGTTTAATGGCACAGGCATGGGTTGTCCTGTGTCCACCAGCCTCAGCGCTGGAGAGCTATCCCAGGCAGGTCCAATTTACTGACACAGACATAGCCCCATGGCTCATCTGTTGTTTGCAGGGTGTGGTTATCCATCAGAAGCTGCTTCTCAGTGTCCTGGGTCGCAGCTCACAGCCCTGCTCCTGCCCAGCACTGTGCCCCAGAGCCCCCTGCTGCTGCTGTGGGTCTCACTCACTCCATACAGGGCAGCTTTCCCAGCTTTCCCATGGAGCAAAGCCCCTCACCCAGCCAGGAGCCATGGGCCAGCTGCACCCTCGACACACAGGTCCCTCCTGCCTCTCTCCCTGGCTGCCAGGCAGAAAGGGGATCTGTAGGATGGGACAAGGCACCAAAAGTTCTGAGCCAGGCTGACAGAGGGTTCAGGGTTGAGAAAGCGACATCACCATGAGGGGTCCTGGATTCTTACAGGGCAGGAAACTGCTGATGAACAAACCTGCAGCTTTATTCCCACAGCTTGCTCATGAGTTGAGCTTTTGTGCTCTAGACCAGACTTTGTCACCAATCCCCCTCTTTGGTCTGAATGAATCACTATTTTTTAGCAAAATTTTCTGAACACGGAACTTAAATTAGGGAATATTTCTGCATTTAGTTCTTTCTGCAACACGAGAAATATTGAAGTTCTTTTGCTAGCATAAAGAGCAAATGACCTGTTGACCTTTCTGTTTGAATATATGCCATATCCTTTATGTTCCCTTGTGTGTGGCTTCAGAAACAGTTAACAGCAGGAAGACTATTTGTATTACATTAGCCAGAGATAGGAGAAAAACACATTTATGGATCAGTGTAATCCAGTCACTGGTTTATGGATGCAAAGTCCTTCAGGGACTGTCACAAATTCCCAGCTGTCTGTGAGAGCTAGATTTTGCAATTGCATCTCTGAGCTATCTGCAAGGCATGTAAAATCATATATACCCAGGCAGCTCCCTGTGACTTTGCATCTGCAAAGGCTTGAGAATTATTCCAGCAAGGATGTGCGGTAAATTAAGCTCAAAAAATTGCCTCTGAAAAATAAGTATTTTGGGTAAATCTTCCATGGGTGGAAATCTCCTTAGCAGAGGTTGAGTTGAGCAAATGCAGACAGTTGTTAAATACCGAAATTATTACCAGTCCTCAGAAACTTATTTTTCTGACCTTTGTATGGTTTGTGTCTGTACCCATCATTTTTTCAATGAGATTTTGTTGGTATTCTAGAAAACTGGAGAGAAATATCACATCTGACTCCATTTTAAAAACACACTCATGCAGACAAAAAAAAAAAAAAAAAAAGAAACAGAACAAAACATAACCCACTAAAGCTATTTAACTTTCTTAAATTCTACAGTCCAATGTATCATGGCATAAGGATAAGATCTGGTACTTGGCAGAAACAAAGATGCCTTGGATAGGATCTATGTAGGATCTTTGCCAACATGACAGAATATATTTGGGAAGTGGCAACGGCAACACTAAAGGAGGAGAAATTTTCTGTAAGATCAGCACATCTCTTTGTTTCTAGTCTGGGAAATTGCCCAGTATGCCTAGGAGAGGATAAAATTGTATTGTCATAGCGTGAACACGTGGAAATAAGAGAAATAGATGAATGGGAAACAAATAATAAACAAATAAACAAACACACCAACAAACAAACAAAAACCCCACCCTTGACACAGATAATGACTAAAGGGTAACTCTTTGGATCAGGATGTAACAGACAAGAATCACAAGAGGTAAGAATTTCAAAAGCCTCAGCATTTAGATGAGGAAGTCCTTGGGGCAAATTGGAAATTTAACAGAAGGTGACCATACACTGTTATGAAAAAGGCCATAGAAATTTATTTTGTAAGAAGCTTGCATCAATAAAAGCAAAAATAAGGACTTCCTTGCTGCATGTACATCTGTCCTTCCCTCCCCTTGTTTGATGCTGTCTAATAAAGGGAAGAGACTTTTCTCCTGACAGAAAGCACAAGTAAAATAAATGAGAAACAAGTGATATGTAGATTGTGCTTCCTTTTAGGATGTCTGAAAAACAACCAGCCTAACTTGCTGTCAGCTACATTTCAAGGACTGTTTTTTAATGTATTGACTTGTCTAGAGTCACCCTGAAGTATTTTTTCTAACAACAGTCTTCAAGGTACTGTTAAACTCACTTCTAAAGCCATGGGTACTTAACTAGCATTTTTATATCAGTTAGCTAAAACACAGTATGGAGGCCACTTTATTGTCATTATAGTGATGTCTGTTCTCATATATGTGTTAATGAGATTTATCATATTAGTTACGCCTTGTCTTGACCCTTTGCTTAGAAGATACTTAGTGTTAAGTACTAAGTACTTGGCATTAACATTTGTACTAGCATCAGTGGTAGGGTTAATACTCAGTAATACTGAATCTCCTTTGTAGCTGAAGTCACAAAGCATTGAGATCAACCTAAAGCTTCCATAAAAGAGTGGAAATTCTACTGTTCCGATTTTGAGCAAATTTTGACTTCATTCTCTTAAATAAGAGTGCCCATAGGAGCTCTCTGAAAACTGTGTTACCTATTGTAGTATAGAAGTAAGCAACATACAGGAGCTAGCAGCTGGAATCACTAGCCATAACGTGCCACCTCTGCTCTTGGATCAAGGGATCAGGCTTGAGGGAGTTGCCGTTTGACGACCCTTCAAAATGGAGATATGGATTTGGGCCCCCTTGGCCTCAGCTACTGTCTTAAAACTGACCTCCCTACTCCCTAGGTCAAAATTTGTTCCTCTAAGTGTAGAGAGTCTGAGTTGAGGACCTACAGAGTGCCAAAGAGCAACAAAAATCCACAAACACAGGTTGTCTACTATCGAGTTTAACCTGAGTTACATCAATTTCTGCAGACTCTGAGGAGGCTGAAGTTTTTAAAGCCTGTGAAAAGTATGGCTTATATAAAGTTCTGGGTGGTGAAAAGAGCAACAAGGTCTTTCTCAGGTCAGTCAGAAAGTGAGAAAAGAGTTAATACTACTTATTAAAAAGTTTCCAATGAGCCTTAACTGTGGCTTATACAAAAGAAAACATTTAGAAATTATTGCACTGCTAAAATAGAGCTATCTCTGATAGCAGTGCAGACACAGTAATAAAGTAGGTATTTAATGTAAATTACAGTTAACCTTTACCTTGGATCTTCAAACCAAGAACACAGTATTAATCAAGATAGAACTTTTTAAAGTGCTGTCTATTTGAGGTTGTGTTCTGTTCTATCAAGAGCTGTCAACACTACAACAGCATTAATACTTCCAACAAAACTAAGAGACTGTCTGAATATGATGCCTTTTGTATTTTAAGTGGTTACAGAAGTAAGCCTTCTTCCCCCAGTATGTTCTAACAAGAATGGTAGGAAATCACTTAATCCCTTCTCAATGAAAAAACAAAGCTGTTTGCTTCTACTCTCTTCCTAGACGCAATTTCTTCTCCACGTGCGCTTTACTTTTCCCAAAAAAAGTCATCTAGCTTTCATCTTGGTATTTCATTCTTCACTCCTTACTATATAAAATGAATTTTTGTCTCTCACCTTCAATCTCTTCAATAGAAAAATCAAACTATAAAACTGAAAACCAGCGAAGAACCTGATACAGAGCCTAATTCCACCAAAATCAACAAGAACAAGACATGTCAGCAGCAATATTCATCACATGATCCACACCTACTCCAAATCAATAGCAGACAGACTACTGTGGCTACTGTGACATTCTGTATGAGCTTGCTGGTTAACAGAATGCATTTCTGAAAATGAACCTATTAAATAATATTTCTGGGCATTTGCCCTGTAACAGTCATCAACATCAATGAGTCTTGGCCCTTGAGTTTAATTGATAGGCCACATTCCTGCTGCGCTTTCAGCGTCCTTTGCTTCGGACTTCAAATATAACAGATTTGGGAGAAATTAATCTTTTACTTCAATGGTGCATTCAATAAAATAATGAAGACAAAAAATCCCAAAATCTCTTCTTTGGCTATCTGCAGTTCAATCCCTCAGTCTTAAATTCTGCTCTACCTATCTTCAAAGTTAATTTTTTTTCATCCCTTGCATTATTTAGACTCTTCCCTTCCTATCCTTTCCCCACTCCATTTCCCCAAGGAAAAAAAGAAGACATTTAGGGTCAGTTCAATACGGTAGAATATCTTCCATTTTGAATACTTCTCTGTTTCACTTTGTGGCCTGTGGCTGTGAAAAGATGCAAAGTTTCATTTTCCAACTAAAATTAAAATTATGGTGTGCTGCTTTTTGCTACCATTTCTTCATCCCCATAACCAGGAAAACAACAGACCTTTGCCTCAGAGAAATTATCGTGGAGATTAATTTGGTGACATGTAACAAGATGAGCATTTTTCTCTTTTTTAACCTCCCAAACTTTCTCTATTTCCAATTGAAATTTTAAACTGATCTTGCTGTAGCATTTACACTGACAAGCAACTGGGCTTTTAATAATTTACCCATGTTGCTGCAAAGAGGCGGGGAAGGACTGCAAGTTTAAAACACGGAGGAGAAAAGTTAATTTAAAGTGATGTTTGGTAAAAAGTCCCCTTTGAGATCCTGTTGTGTAATTGAACAGATTAAGAGAACTGACAGTAACTTCACGGTATGCCTAAGTGGAGGTCTCTACGGGTCAGCTCTCGGATCTTGTGCCGACACGTTAAACAAGTTTGTCAATTTTCCATCAGATTGATTTTTCTCACAGGTCTGGAAGCCTCGTCTCATTTCATCTTATTTCCACAGGGGTTCTTAACATTGCAAACTGCCATTTACTTTTGTCTCAAAGTGTGAGGAATGATTTTTATCTCCGAGTGGCAATCACGGCAGGCAGCTCCAGAACTGCTTATAATGTTGCACATTGTCCTCTCTCACCAACTGGGGTTTCTTTTGTGTTTTCCCCTCTTTGGGAATGATGTGGATTTTTAGAATACATTCAAAATAATTATTAACAGAATGTACTTAGGGCAGATGTCTGTAGTCTCTGAAGTGAACAAAAAAAGCAACAGAAACCGTGGGGTTTTTTCTTTGCAGTTTTCAGCATAATGAGGGGTCAGCTTGAGAAAATATGATGTCTCTGGGAAGGTCACAGGGAAGAGTATTAACCTCTCTTTACATTTCCATGTCTATTATCCCCTCCTGTTAATGTCAAGGGAAGTTATGTGCACAAAATAGAGAGAGAGCTTGCTTCTGAATAGGTGAATGCTGCTGAAGATTATAATGATATATATTTGAATTAATTGCACTAATGGCAAGAATCCACTCTTACTCCAGACCAAGTTAAATAAGTGCAAAATTTGTCTGAAAGCCTGTGGAACCTGATGGTATTCTCAGATGGGTTGTACAAACATGCAGTCCCCTTGACACAAATTAAGCTATTAGGAACTTAACCACTTGGTTGACCTAATGACCTCTTGATGAAAGAACACTGCCATTTAGTTCAGTGGTATGAGGGTAAAATCATAGGACACCCCAAACCCCATGTTTTCTCTTGCCTGCAGCCCTGGTAGCCTTTTTCACTTGTGAAAACTGGCTGTAGTCAATCATTAAAACCATAATTACTCTCATATTCTTTGTAAGATTTTCTCACAAATACCAGCATCTCAGACAGATACAAAGCAATGAGCCTAGTTCTGACTTTCCTTGGTGCTAGTTACATTATCTTGCCAAAAACATGGAAAGATTAATCAACTCTTCTTTTGGAGTCTTGTACTATGTCCAAGTTTTAATACAGATGCAAATAAGTTCAATTATTTTTTCTCCAAAATATATACTCAATCTAATTAAGTCATCAAAGACAATGTGGGAAGTTACTAAATTATTTGGTGATAAGCAATTCATCACTGCTGTAAAATATTTGCCACAGTTTTGAAATCTATGTAAAAAATATGAAGAGTTAAAAAAACCCAAAATAGCAAAACAGCATTTGTAGTGATGGTTTTTGCTGCTAATATGACTGGACAGGAAAGGAATTGGAGCTGCTGTACTGGTCCATGGGGCACTTCCAGCCCAGGAAGAACCACTGGATGCCAGCCCAGCAGTACAGGCTGGGCATGGGAGAGGGCAGTCCCGGAGGGAGCAGCTGTGCCTGCAGCTGCACTGGCTGCTCACAGTGCAAGGAAAAAGGTGGGCAACTCAGGAAAGCCCTGGGGAGCCACATTGGGCTGACTCCTGACCTCAGCCTGTGGAAGGGGTGGTGCAGACCTGACCACCACCTGCCAGGAGCACAGGGGGGGATGGGGAGATACCCTCAGGGTCAGTGTGTGGAGGCTGGAGGTAAGAAGGCCAGGGCAGTGGCTCGGGAGCCAGGGTCACACTGAGGAAGTGAGGGGCTGGGAAAGAGCAGGGTATTGAGTGTTTCTGCCCTTCCTTCTGCCTTCCCTCCTTCTTTGTTGAACTTTTTCTGGATAGTAATGACCCAAGGGTGCTTTATTGGGAGAGACAACAATCTGCACAGCCCCCAGATGTCCTCAAGGCATTGACTTGCCAGAGAGAAGTGTGTTCAAAGAGTTCATCTTAAAGCCCTGCACTACGTATCACACAATACAGAAAGTAAGGCATATTTTATTAATTGATATTTCTGTAGTTCCATTTTGTATTCCTCTGTTACAGATGATAGGTAACTCCCCCCAAAAAGGAGCTGAGCAAAATTTCTTCATTTCCTAATTGTATCTGAGTTACTCAGCCATAAGGGATCCCTTAAATAAGGGATGGCTTTGTTGTGCCATGTAGTCGTGTTCATGACAGTTCAGTTTGGTTTGCACAAGTTGGCTCAGCCTATCTAATTTTTTGGCAAACTCTCTGGAGAGTCTCCTGGGCAAGCCCTTCCTTTTGCCTTGTTAGAGCTTGATATGAAAACACACAACAGCAGATGTGTTAGTAGAAGGGCATGTAAACACGTACTTACAGGCTTTTGGTCATGGTGTAGATGCCCCAAACATCACTGCCTGAAATGGTAATCTATCACAGAGGTGGTTTAGCGAGATAAAGCAAGATAGTTAAATTAGATTTAAAATATAAAGCCATGTTTTTTCAGCTGTTATCAGTTCCTGTGTAAACACTTCCCAAAAGGTGGGATTTCACCATGTGAATGAGGCACCACTTCCACTGCATCCAGGCTGGCAGAAGGATGTGGCTCAGCACAGCAGCCCTCAGCTCTGCCAGCCCTCATGGGAATTTGGGTTCCCCAACCTACCCTCCCTCTCCAGCCTACCTGGGAAAAACCCCCTTCCTCTGTGACCATGGAATAGCAGTAAGAAGACCCTGTGACCAGGCCTTGGTCTGGATTGTAAGAAGTAAAGAAATTTGTTTGTGTACTCCATCTATACCCCTGAAAGAGAAAACCAGAATCTTCTGGCTATTTAGGCATCTCAAACCTGGCACAAGTGTTTAAAAATCTTGTAAGTTCACTGTAAAGTTAGCTTAATAGACACTCCTCACAATTAAATATTTTAGACATCTTACATTTTTCCCATAATTCCAACAATAATTAGATCACAATATGGATTAATTTCTTGTCACATCCAATTTTTTTGTTGCAAGATGTTTTGAAGTAGTGAAACACAAAAACAAGTTGCTGACATTTGTAAACTCTCCTTTTGTTGTACACGCAAACACAAAATAGCTGACATTTGGGTTTTTTATCCTTTCTTCTTGCTTGTACAGTGCAAATATTATCCAGACCAATGTGTTAAACAAATATCACAGTATCCACAAGCAAGGATATATAAATCTCATTGTCCTGGTCAGCAGCTCAGGACTAAACTATCCTCCTAAGCCATTCTGATCTGCAAGTGACCTTGAGCTAATTGCTTTCCTGCACTGTTACATGAAGGTCGCTATGCTTTCTAATCTCACAAACTTTATTTATTTACAGATAGAAATAGTGTATCAATACCATAAAGGTAAACTTTAAACTGTACTTGCATCTTTTTATGGGATAGAATTTCAGGATGATATGTAACAAATTTGTGATTGTTGTTTTCTGGTTACTGTAACTTTACGAATGTAAACAAGATGTAATGAGTTTTTATATCTGGCTTTTTGGGATGGAATGGGATGCTGAAACTGACAATTTTCTGATCAATGACAGAACTACAGCCTCTTTGAAAATTAGCAAGAGCTATGCCTGCTAAAACTCTATGCTTCTAGCTGTGCATTTCTTCAGAATTTGACAGTCTTAGTGCTGTCACCTTTTAAATAATATTGCAAGAGAGATGGCTAATACTTAGAGTGTGTCTGTCCTCTGCATTTATTCCTGAATACTAAATGTTCCAGTCTCTTAAGACCTCTTTAAATGAAAATACTGCTGTATTTTATGCTTTAAAATTTTTATTGGCATGCGAAAATGTGGATAACGAGAAAATCTTACGGTTTTCTTTAATGATGAGTTACCTGAAGTTGTACAATGGCCTCTGTGTTGACTTGTCTAGGCACTGTCAATGCTCAGCATATCCCAGGATCAAACCCCTCATGAGAATGGACTGAATTGATTCACTGTTTCCTGCTTTCTTATTGAATGCTTTTATATTCTTTCATAAACTAGTAAAACTCCAATCATATAAAATTAAGAGGTCATGGTGAAATGACAGAAGGAGCTAATTAGAAGAGCCACTGCATACTTTAAGGCCCTGATTCAGGGACATCTATCAATACTGTGGATACTGCTTAATCATGAAATCAATACTTCAAATTAAGCACACGTGCTTACCACTTGGCCAGGAGCTGATTTGCAATAGCATTTCCATAGTGTTTAAGAACACAGTGTTAGCTTATTTTGAAACATTTTCTGATCACCTCAGTGTTCAAATCTCTACAGAGTTGCTTTCCCCTGATAAGCCTCAGAAGAATTGGAAGAGTTTCCTACCAGTTGTGATTCTGCAGTGTGTGAAGAGGGGAAACATTTGGAAAAACATTTAGCTGTGATCAGGTTTGCAAACCTTGGCTTCCAGACTCATCCTCTTCAACCAGGCCCTGGTGACAATGGAGAGCAGAGGCAGCAAAGCAAGCTGAAAATTTCGAGCCTCTGCTGAAATCTCACCTGCAAGTGTGAAAACTGACAGGTGAAAGAAAAAACCCTACTAAATATAGCTAAAAATATCCCCCCTGACCCCAAACCTATGAGAACAAAAAGAGTTTTGGATGCTGAGGCTGACCTTTAGAGATCTCAAGCTGGTCCATGTTGCACTGAGGCTTTCTTCACACCTTGCCAGACTTTGGAAGCCTCCGATACCACACCTGCTGTTTATCCTGCAGGCTGCTGACCAAGCTGCTTGTGCCAACCCAACTGCATTGCTCCATCCTGGTCTGCCCTCATGGTGATCAGGAATCCGAGCGACAAAACTTTCACTGTTCAAAGAGTAGACAGACCGGAAACAAAAAATAAAAAATAATTTTGTACATTTTACTAATTCTGAACTTTGATATTGATGTGATAGAAATTCAACGTATGTTAAAAGTTGATTAAAATGAACATGTGTAAAGGTATAAGAGGATAAAATTAAACACCAAAGGCAGGATGAATGACTGATCTCTGAAATACTGTGGATAACAGGTGAGGATAACCAAAATGATAAAAGAAATATTTAGGCTACAGATGATGATGCTAGGAGAAAGACACTGTTCTTACATCTTACGGGTAAAGCTGTCGCCTCTTAATAAACAAATGTTTCCTCAGATGCAGCTGTGCACAGAAAGTCTGGCAGAATGCAGTTTAGGTGATAGGTTTCCTGGATGTCTGTAGGGCAGTTGCTCTTTCCAAGCAGGACAGTTCATTTCAAAGTGACCACTGCAGAGCTCACTTACCACCCACACCATGTTTGCAGGATGCATGCCAGCATGCTTGCTCTCAGTAGCCCGACACTGGATCTCCCCCTTCTGAAATCCAGGCTGTTTCTTCATGTTTGCTCCAAAATTAGCAAGTGATTCATTCTGGCATGCTAGAAATGGCACCAGCCTGAGGACACCTGGAGCAGCATCTTCTGGAGATAAATGCACAATATGTATTAAACCCAAGTCATGATCTCACACCTCAGGTAGTATTAATGAAGAAAAAAATTAGGTTAAAGCCCATCCGGAAAAACCAGCCTGTGAAAATCAGGTTGCTCATTTCTAGGGGCACAGAGCTGTGATGAAGCCTTTAGCATGGCCTGTGAAGATGTCATCTTCTTGGCAGCCTTCCCCAGCCTCTTGTGGCCTCACCATTTGGAAGCAAGCCATAAGACCCCATGGAGGGATTCTATATCTGCTTGGTTATTATTAGTTGCCTGGCACTGCTACTGTTGTATTCCTGGTATCTTTCCTCATGTTGCTGCTCATGGTCACACGCTGGGATTTCAGGAGTGCACAGAGAGAGAAGTCTATGTGTGTAGTGGAAGGGCAGGAGCTCTGGAACCACAGGCTGGGGTCAGGTGTCCTCCCCAAGAAGATGGAGGCAGCAAGAAGGAAAAATGTTACAGATGGAGACAAAGACAGGGAGATCAGTCACCAGTCACTGTCAGAAACAAACCAGGTTCCACCTGGGGTAAGTGAGTTTAATTTCTTACCTGTTCAAGTAAGTTTGGAAAGTGAGCAATAAGGACAAAGACTAATGCACCTTTCTTGCTTCACCCACTCACCCAGGCTCAACATGACTCCCTGTTTCCTGCAACAACAGCAGGGGGATAGCTAATGGGTGTTGTGGTCAGGTGTGACAGTTCCTCTCCTTCCTCCTCAGGTGCCTCTCACCCCTTCTCTCTCATGTAAGACTGGCCCAGGATGAGTTTTCCAGCAGTGCAGCTGAGCACAGAAGGAGGAGGCTGTGAAATGGCCCTGCCGGGGAAAGCAGCGTGTGCCTCGCAGACAAAGACTTAATAAGTGCCACTCCCAAGGCCCAATGGGAAACTAAAAATTAATGACTGTACATTTCCTTCCCTTCTGGATTCTGCAGGGCTGTTTGCAAGCAGTTTGGAGAAGTTAGTTTTCCCAGTGCGGAAGAGACCTCTGGTTAGCCATCAATAAAGCAATCCTTTAATATTTCTCTGACTGGGCAAAAAAAAAGGTGTGTACTATAAATTTATATTGAAAGGAATCTGGCCCTCCCTCCTCTGAGAAAGTGCCTACAATAGAGAAAGATGGATAAACAAATAATCCTCTGGTTTTAATGAACACATCCATTATATCAGCAATAGTTATGGCAACAGGAATTATGTACTTTGAGGCAGCATCTCTTGTGCCTTGTAAACACCTCAGCCTTCTGTCAGGGCCCCCGCTGGGGCTATTTACAGCTTCAATATTACAAGGTAGCTACTCTCTAATTATACACAACTGGATTGGTTTCCACCACTCAGGTCCTTGGTTAACCCTTAATAATAATTAATTTTTTACTGTTACACTGTATATCAACTTAAAACTTTCAAGATGCTAAGGTGTCCCAGTAGAGAAGAAAACCTATTAAGATATCAAGACATGCACGCTTTGCAACTTCTGTTTTATTAGTGGCAAAATGCCCCACAGAAAGAAAAAGTAAAATAAAAACGGAGCAGCACAAAGTCACTGAAACTGGGACTCGGAGCTTATACAACACTTGCATTGCAAGAGGTCTGTTGTCCTCATTTACTTTCTTTTTCTGTTTCTTTTTTTTTTTTTTTGCAAAGAATTAGCCTGTACTCAGGACTTGGTTCCAACATATGAGTGTGTTAATCAGAACTACATTAGGCAGCCAGTGTGTGACACTCTGTTCTTCTGTTGATTGAATTTTACTCAGTGCTAAGCTGGGAGAGATTTTATTTGTCTTGTCAGTGGGGGCTGCAGTCTTTATGTAGGCATTTATTTAAGTCTTCTTGTAAACAGCAATGGCCTGCTTAGACCAGATGAGGTGAAAGAAAGAGAATATCTGCTGCCAGCACAGCACAGCACTGTGCTTCACATTGATGCCCTTTGAACCAAATGATCAAAATTATTCTAGGATCTTCTGCCTAACCTGCACCCACAGAAAAAATAAAATAAAAGGTCAAAGAGTGGGGAAAAAAAGGAAAAAAACCCCTCTGTTAATCTTTTTCTCCCAGCATTCCTCCCTTTCTTCCCAGGGCATCTGATTAAAGACATAGGCTGGGCTCTGCTTTCTTTGTCACAGGTTGCAATCAAGCAAATCAGGGAATATGCATTTCTCTCAGTCCAGGAAGCATTCAGGGACACAGAGGAACAGCTGGTGAGAAGTGAATGTGGAGCCATTTGACAGGAAGGAAGATCTACCCCTGAGAGCAATTCCAGACGAAATAAACATCAAAATGAATGACTTACAAGGCACTGTAACCTCATTTGTTGGCAAATTGAATACTCTTACCACACATAAATATTCTTGAGCAGAGATCTGATCTTGTGGGCTCCCAGCTATTAAAACAGCACAGTTTTAACAGCAAAGCAAGGAGAGGTTGAACAAACATCTTAATTGTAAAACTCATTAATGAGCCATCATAAAACAGTAAATTTGAGAGTATAAATGCTAGAAAATGAAGTCAGGTCTCTCTGTATTCACACATGGATGAACAGAGGAAATAGCAGGGAGAAGAGCACCTCAGATGGGGTGAAGTCACTCTGCTGGGTGAGCTGTGAAAGGACAGGATGCTCCTACCTTACAGAAGCAGTCACAGGTGCTCTTCAGCAGGAGGTGCAGGGACAACACATCACTCAAAGCTGAAGGGTTTGTAAGCAACACACAGGCATTTGGGGATGATCTGTTCTGCAGCTTGGTAAGCTGAGAGTGCAATGGAGGGATGGTGACCTCTACATCCAAATCTGGAAGTAGGTAAAAGCAGATGGACTGGTAGATTGGTAGCACAATCAGAGTGGGACTCTGGTAGATACTGGAATGCCAGACTGCTGAAACTGGAGGACTCTCAGTTTCTCCTACATGTGTCTTCAGGCTAAAGCTGACTAAATGTGTTTTCTTGTATCACCTAAAGGGAAAGGAATTAAAGGAAAAACAGCCTATTTAGGGTATTTCCAGGAAGAAAAATATAGATTAACAGTACAGATTTAGTAGCTCTGGGAGCCATTTCTAGAACTCTGTTCTAGCCAGGAAAATTGTTACGTTAATAAATAAACTGTAGCTTATTCATTCAGATTTGCTTTTCTTTCTTTACTTTTAAAGCTTCAACAACTGTAGCAAGTGCATGTAGAGGTGTGTGTCAGTCCTGACAATGCAATTTACATGATGCTTTTGTTGCATCCTCTCTCTTTAAACCCAGGAGAGATGGCTGTGATTTCTTTAATGGTAAGGTTTCCTGCATTTACCAAAATGACTTAAACAAGGGGTTTTTTCCTCTGGACATGATAACACAGAAGGTTTATTGTCACATTTTTAAAAGGCATACTTTTTAGAGACAATAGACTTTTCAACATGGAGTTTCTATATTTCTGAGCCTAGATCATATAATTATACAATTGTTCATTTGCCCACGCAAATGTGACCATTGGATGTCTGCACTTGTGGATGAATGGGGATGTATGCAAAATGGAAACCATTACCAATTCAGCCTGGTGTACCTGAAAATACACAAGAAAGAACAGCTTTTGTAACTGCTCTTTTATACCAATGTATTCAGTTCTTATTTCTTTCATTTTTTACAGGGAGATATTGTAAGGTTTATGAACCTTTCTGAGATTGCTAATGGACGACTAAAGCAGGACCTTAAAGAATGTATGTTATTTTCTGTGAACTAATATTCTTTGCCATTTTCTTCTTTGAGAAACTGCATATTTTTTAAATTTATTTAGCTAACTTACAAAATAATTTTATTTTGGTTTTAATTTTTATTTTGTATAATGTTTGTCAGAGGCAACAAGAAATAATTTGGCTGTCTCTAAATATTACCTCACAAAATTTTGCACCGATATACTGAGCAAAAGGCAGGGTACAGGGAGGACTGAGACAGAAATAGCAAAAAAGCAGCTCCAGAAAGTCTGGCAGGGATACAGTGTGCAGCATTATAATGCCATCATTCCCTCTCAGCATGTTACTTTATGTAAGTTGAGGGTGGTTTTTTGCCTTGTCAATTGCAGCTTACAAAGGGAAAAGAATATATGGTACAGTCCTCCTATCTAATTCAAACTTTTTCCATGAAAATCAGGCATGTTTGTTTGTTTGTTTGTTTGTTTGTTTTTTGGTTTGTTTTTGTTTTTTGGTTTTTGGTTTTTGGTTTTTTGGTTTTTTTGTTTTTGTTGTTGTTGTTGTTGGGGTTTTTTTTTGGGGGGGGGTTTTGGATTTTTTTTTTGTTGTTTTTTTCAGAATAGCTTCAGATGTTGAGTTTGGGTTTTTTTTTTTTCTCCTTTTTCTGCTTTTTCATTTTCCTGCTTAGGCCTAAGCAGGCAAGTTTTTAATATTTTTAATATTTTAATATTTTACTTTCCTCCACATTTCCATATTCCATACCTTTTCATGCTTAGTAAAAGTTAAAGAGTGACAAAAGAATGGAGATGATGCAGAATTTTTGCTCTACAGCTTGAAAACACTGCAGAATATTTGACAGTTGGGTAAGCAGAAAAAAATGAGAAGATGAAAACAAAAATAAAAAAACATATTTTATTTTATTTTAGTCAGAGCAACAGAGGGGAAAATATACAATTAAAATAAATGTTTAAGGTTTTTTAAAGACTACAAAAATAATGTTTCTGTTTCCAAGTTTTTCCAAAGTTCTTAGGTAAAAACAGTTATGACATTTATAAATCAAACTAATCCATCTCTTTAAAATAAAGTTCTAGCACAAAGGGAACATTTAGTCAAAAAATCTCGATCCTTCCTGTAGCAGCTGATCAGAAGCTCAGTGGTCAGTTTAAACCACAACCTCTTTAGTGCATACTGGTATGATGATTGATGGTTTAGATCGCCCCTATTATAAGAGAATAAACTGTATTACCTCCAGGCAAAAATCAAAGAGAAACTTATTCTATATTCTAACAAAGTGCTAAATCGTAAGACCTTGAAATTTTTTGTTGATATAAAAATTTATTTAGACAAAAATTTGTATAGGCAGTCACAAAATAGTTAAACCAGAGAGTTATCAATGAAGAAATTGCATTGCAGTTTAGGACATGAGCTAAAGATTTAGACACTCTAAAGTGTGTGTATCCTTGAGTTTTGTAGAGAGTTCATCACTGCAATTTGTGGGCTCTACTGGGTAACCTCTGTGTGGGGAATGTCTGGTCAAAGCAAAACTCCACTCAGTAGCCCTCTGGGCTTGTCTTCAGGAATGTTTGCTAAAATACAGGTTAAATAAGTCAGTGTTCACTGGGAGACTGTTTCAAGCACAGCACACTCACCCATGCAGGTGGCACAGGTATGGCATTGCTCTGCTGTCAGCCCAAGTTAATAGTCAATTTGGCAGCCCTGCTTCTCATGAACCATGAATGAAGTCCTGGCCCCACAAATGCAGTGGTGAAACTCCCACCAGGGTGAGTAAGAAGGGGATAATGTTATACCTTCCATGGCAAAATGCCAAAGTTTATACTCTTATTGTGCTGCCTGAAGCTGGATGTGAGATTTTGTCATTATGTCTTTGGCTTGGGTTTCATCAATTTTGTTACTATAATCTGTTTGTTTGTAAAAAAGGTGTAAAATTTACTATATCACAAGGAACCTCACTGCTTTAAATTTATACTTTGTGATGAAAATGGCTCTGTGAATGCAAAGGAGTAAAAATCATGGGAAAATTTCAGATTCTACCCTTAGTGTTCATGTTTATGTAGCAGCAGATTGAAAACATTACAAGATGTACTCCAAATATAAACCTCCAGAAGTCAGTTTAAATCCCCAGCCAATGCACTCCCTAGCAATATTCCCCTATTGCTCTGCTGGGTGCCATCAAATGATATGATAATAAAAGAGACACTGGAAATGGAGCAACAGCTAATAAATTAAAATAACATAAATAATAATAATGAAAAATAAATAAATAAAAAACCAGCCACAACCACAACAACGAAAAAAGGAAACTAAAACCCCTGGAGCTCTTCATTGCCATATGAAAAAAAGATCCCCCAGTGTTTCAAATAAATTCTCATCTCCTTGAAGTGATCTTTCCATAAGATGTATTATTATATTTTAAAAAACGAGCTCTCTGCCACACTGCAAGTTCCTTGTTGACTTATTTGGTGGCCCCTGAGAGAACATCAGGAGAGCTTTATTTGGAAGGACACTGGGGGAGAGCAGATTAAACAGGCTTCTGGATGCATTCAATTTTCTCTAGTTTGGGGAGATTTTGCACCTTTCTTGAAGATTGTATCAACTGGGATTAGCACATTCCATTTCCTGCACTCCTCATAAAGCTGAGAACCAAAGAAAATTAAAATAAAGGTCAGTGAACTTGGCTACGCTTTTCTCTTGCTAAGAATTTGTCCATATGTTTGCTTCTTTTTTCTTTGATCACATTTTGTTTTGGCAGGCTCTATATATGTGTGCATGTGTAGGGCTTTCATGGCTTTCCATTTCACTGTGCAACTGCTGCATGGATTCATCAGAATTCAGCCCACTTCCATTCACTTTATGGAAACAATTTGTGTGTGACTTTGCTTTCAGTCTTTCATCAAATTTGCCCTTACTCAGTGATGGAGAGTAGCCCAAGGTATCCCTTTTTCTGGCTTTGAGTTGGCAGTGCTCCCTTCTCCCTCAGCCCCACAGGATCCCACATGTAATCTCCTGCTCGGCCTGTGCAGAGACTCCCTGTCCTGCCCGTCCTGCTGTGCAAATCATTTACAGCCTCTCCAGGAGCCTCCTTTCTGCACCCTGCAGCGTCAGCAAGGGGATTTTGGGAACACTTGTCCCTTTTGTTCTGGGCCAGGGCACTAAACCTGTGTCACAGACCTTCAGTCCATTGCTTGGTAGTTAATTTGGGTCATTTGAACAGACTGGATTTAAATCAGTAACCCGATTGTCACTACCAACGTCCTGAGCCAACGGCTAATCTTCGCATATTTATACACCTGTTTTTTCTTATCATTGTTCTGAAAAAATACACAAAGGACTTTTTTTTTTTAATACATACCAACAACCACCCCTTGGAACAGGTCTGAGGTCGGGCCTGACAGCTTTAAGCTGCACTTGCTGGCTTACATTCAGGCTCTGGAGACTGTGTGGCAAATTCACAGATGATTTCTACTGTCAAGGTTTCACAGTTAAAAAGCCCCCAAGCCCCAGGCGGAGGCAGCAGCTCCTCAGCAGTACCCACCCAAGTCAAGGGGAGTGAGTGGACATGAGGGGTGCCTTCACAGCCTTCCCTAGCCTCACATCAGGCTTCCAGAGCTTGCCCGCAGTGCACCGCCCTTGCCATTCTGTTGAGTGTTCAGAGGCTCTTTGCCAGTTTCCCATTAGTCTGTTGTAATGAGGTTCAGCTTCTGTTTGATTTCCATGATGAGTCTGAGCAGCAGAGCCCCGGAGAAGTCAAATAAGGGCAGGTACTTTATGCAACCAGATCTGAAGTGTGGCTGAGCTTGACTAAACCTACAAGGGACAGCAAAGGGTAAAACAGCTTACACTGGCCAGGCCTTAGTGCTTTGCTTCCTCCTGCCTCTAATTCCACATTCTAAGCATCTTGAGTCTACAAAGAGCTTTACTACATATGTCATTAGAGCTTCTTTTCATTTCCTTTTTTCATTCTCACTAATATATTTTAAGTTAGTTTCAACTTCACTCTGAGGCTGCCAGTAGGGAGACTTGCTCAAAAAGCTCACCCTCTAGTTTCACCTTTCCATTTCACCATCCCATTACACAGAAAGTCCAGGTGAGTGAAAAGTCATGTGAATGCTGTCCTCTGCACTGTACCACAGTATCTGCAACTCATAACATGGTAAATCTTTGGGAAGCACAAAACATTTGGCTCCCATGGCTTGAGTTCTTGCGTCTTGTTTCAAAGTGCAGTTAAAGTGAGCAAACTAATGCATGAATTTGCCATCTGTAATTCCTGCTTAGCTAAGAGATTAAAAAGGAAGATTAGGATCAGAGTGAGGGAGATTTGTAGGCATTATGGGCAGAGAAAATGTTAAATATTTGAGTAAGTAAGATACGTAAATGAATGTATTTAGAGATTAGGACTTTCCTTAATTTAACATATGTCAGGAATACATTCCTGTCAAGGTTCCTGTCACAAGTTCAGGGGTCCAATGACAGCTGCTGAAAAACATACTTCAGTACTGCAGAGATTAGGAGCAGTTTGCAGACATTTTGTACTCAAGGTCTAGTTAGCCGCTTCCATTCATGGAAAACCTGGCACCAGGCTGAGCACCATCTGCGAAGCTCTGCACGACAGAGATCTCATGAGGCACTTGGGAAGATGTCTATTTCTCATCACATGTGTAATTTTTACTAGAAAACAGGCTGTGGAGAAACCTGCAAATCATCAAAACATATGCTGTCAGAGGAAGGCAGGAATAAACACTGCCCACAATGTCTAGCCACCCTCCAACTGCAGTATGGAAAGATGTGAATCACAAGGGGCTTGCTACAAAAAGTGATACCTGAAGCACTGAATGCCACAAACGTGAAAAATAAAGCATTCATAAAATGGAAATGCATTTTTACCCACTATGCTGAGGCGGGACTAGTGGTATCAATACATCAGTGATCAAGAAAAAGTAACAATTACAAGGCATTTTTGTTGCTATGAATGGCACTGCGAGACACTTCAAGGGGCATGACAGAGCGAAGTCAATTAACAAATGAAATTAGCTGGTGGAAAATACATACTGAAAGGAATTTTTGAAGCACCTGTGCTAATTGTTATGTTTTACAATAGCAACACACCGTATCAAGTCACATTAGCTCATCAAAAACCTCATTTTGGCTATACAGCTGAGGAGATAACGTTAGACTTAGCATGCATAAAAAAATGGAATAGAAACTAATATGTAAAACTTTATCATGTCATTATATATAGCGACACTGAAGCACATTCACTTGGTATTCTATTCTGCTCATTTTCCTGTGTCAGTTATACTGCAGAAATTAATAAAGATTCAGAGTCTGGATATGAACTAATATGTAACTGTCCTGACACTTTTGAGTTCAAGGGACAGGCTCTCCTTTCGACTTCTTGGCGAACTGATAAATGTAACTATTAATGAAAAGAAAATGAAGCTGAGCGACAAAAGGGTAATGCCATCTCTCTCTTCCTGATGTATTGAAGAAATTATGCCTTCAATTACATGAATTAAACTATGGCCACTTCTTTTCCCAGGTCAATGAACACCCACGATACCTGCTTCTCCCCAGTCTTCAAAGTTAAGGAGAAGCACAACCCTGAAAAAGTCATGCTTCATATGCTCCCACAAAAAAGTCCCACTATAAAAAAAACTGTGTCAGAAGGCCACTGTTTTCCCAGTGGACTTATGTGATGACCTGCAGCATATTCTTGGAATGGGTGGCAGACAGAGCCCTGAGTAATTGGAAGCTGTGATGTAGAGGATGGTAGTGGTGCTGCACCACAGCCACGGTGTGCTAAGCTTGTGCCCTTTAGTTACCACAGCTCTTGAAGGATTCAGCTAGGCAATCATATATACCAGGAGCTTAGTGCAGCCAAGTGACAAATAGGGATAATTGGGTGCAGATCAAATGGGCTTTCTTAGCATCCATTCACAGGCATGGGCAGACAATGGCTTTCTAAGTAAGGAGATGGCAAGGCATGTGTGAAAAATGATCCCTTTGGCAATAATTCTGCTGGTGACAAATAATCAGAAATTTAAATGTTATTCTCATCTTTGGAGAGCTCCTAAAATAATGGAGAATGCATGAAACCATTTGTATTTGAAGAGAGAAGCTAAATAATTTAATATTACAGAGCAGGATGCACAACACTGGACAAAAAAATGATGAAATCCCTGTGCAGTATATCTTGTGCAGTTGCCACACTAATTACAGATCAATTACTTCTCAGTTGTTTGCAACCTTATCAAAGAATAGTAAATTTACTGAAAGCAAAATGTGATAAGATGTCTTTTCATTATTATGGTAGATTTGTTGAAACAGCTCTGACGCTGAGATTAATAAAAGCTTTCCCAGAGGTAATATGATCTGTATGTATATAGTCTGAATTTTAAAAGCTGAAAACTTGATCCCAGGCAGTATCATAAAAATTCTTGCTTATATTAATTGTTATCGTGAAAACATTCTTAATACAGAGGAGGGGGAGGAAAGAACAAAATGAGTCTGTTGATAAACTGTAAGCTTGTAATTAAAATATAGGTGTACCTTTTGCCTTCCATAGATCAGATAATGAATGAGAGTGAAGTAGAAAAACTGAGAAAATCTGCAATTCATGTTTTCAGTATGGTGACAACACAGAGAATTGCAAGGGAAAAAGGAGTTCATTTTATAGAATATGAGCATGGAGGGAAGAAAGCACTGAACCTACAAAGTATTAAAAAGAATTAAGTACAGTTCTGTAGTTTTAGAAGAGACACTACCCAGCAAAATATATTGATTTTTCCCAACATTTCCCATGACTTGAATTCTTCACCAGAATTTCCATTGACTTGGCATAGAGACCCTGAGAGCTCTCTCTGTGTGAATTTCATATCAGCAACATTAACATACACTTCCTACACTTGTTCTGAAGGTAACGGTATACATTTTTACTGATTCCAACTTTTGTTATTGTCTTCAGGTCTTTTACAGCATTCTGGATAGGGCTTGGTTTAGGTTCTGGTTTTAGTTTCCTCTTGTTTGTTTATTTGGGGTTTTTTAATTGGGTTGGGGTTTTTTAATTGGGTTTGGGGTTTTTTTCCTGCCAAAATTGGCCAGAGAAAAAATAGTCTAGCTTGTAGACATAATTTAATGTTTTATCAATAATTTAATATTTTAGCAGTAATTTAATGTTTTTGTTGTAATGATACCTGTTTAAAATACCATAGCCATTACCTTTTACTGATCTACTCTCTTGTGACAACCCAGTCACTCTTATGTGGATCCTACCATACCATCTGTGACTCCAGAACAGTTTGATGAACTGGTGAGTCCAAATGAGACTGAAGCTCTGGTCATGTTCAGAAGGAGTGATGCAACTGCCCCTAACTGCTTTCC
>VZTN01023502.1:4944-54177 GCA_013400515.1 Erpornis zantholeuca
TGGCTGGTTTTCTGCTGTTTGTCTCCTGACAGTGTATGCTGGGCACCAAGGAGCCTCAGTGCTGAACTCATTTAGCACCAAGTAGTTATTCTCTCTTCTTCAAGTTATTTTATATGACTATGCCTTTGGCAAGGGAAGAGGTGTTTCTCCTTCAGGGGCCCTTCTTTGTTCTTTTCACCAAACTCATGGAAAGGGATTTGCAAGGAACATTTTCAGCAGCTTCATGTGCTTCTGAGGCCAGTCCCAGTTTGTAGTAGTAAGACCTTTTTGTGGAAACAGAATTTAGTAGACTCCCTAAGAAGAAGTGACATATGCTTCATCTGGAAAAAAGCTTTCTGGGTTGTACAGAAATACTCAGAGCAAGCAAGAGGACTCACTCAAGAACACTTCTTCATGTACAGAATTATTAAGATGATTTCTATTAGCCAGAAAATCAAATCCTAGTATTGAAATATGTAGGAAAGTTTTATGAAGAATTTGAAGGAAAGACATTAATAAGTATTTTGACTGAGAATGACTAAAAAGTCATTTCATTTTTACAAGTACACAGGAAGCATCTGAATTGTAAAGTGTTCCATTATATAGGACTCACTTATTGTAAGCAGATCTCAGACTCTTCTTTTACTCTCAATGTAGATGACTAGTACAGCAGGTTCTTTTCCTTCTCATAATGAAAGGAGCTGCTGAGCTCAGTGTACTCTACTTTCTTTCAGTGGTCACACCAGCAATTTGTGCAGGCAGGTCATTAGCATATCATAACATCATACTGCAATGTTTATGGATGAGATACTATCATTAAAGCATGTGCAGTTCTTGTGCAAGAGTCAAAGAACTCGGAAGGTTTTATCTCTAACTCAGAACCAGAAAGAAACAAGGGAGATATTGGTGATGAAAAATCCAGATCTCATAATGGGGTAAGGGGTCCAGATGGGAAGGCCAGCCAATTACAGCATTCTTCCTGTAGCCTCCTTTTCCAGCCTAGCACGGTTGTACCCCATTATCTATGTATATGTCTTCCTTTTAAAAAGAAAAAACCAAAAATCTAGTATTTGGTATTGTCAATATGTGAAAACCAGTTAAAGGTGTCTGATTGAGTGTATTAATGGGCTAGGGGTAAAGGCTCCAAGGAGAAGGATCTGAGGAAGTCTGACTTTGTGGAGAGAAGAGCTCTGAGAAAGAGGAAAAAGCTGTAATGAATTTTGGGATACAGCCGATTCTGTATCAGCTGGGCAGGAAGGAGGAGACTGTGATGGCATGAAGGAAGAGGCTTGTCAAAGGTTTGGAATGAGCCAGAGTCTCCTTAGACCAGAGGAGCTGGGAACTAGGGTCAGATCAGATCTCAGTTTGAGCGGTAGGTCACACCCCACACAAAATATAGCCCAACACCCATCTTACACTTCTCACCCAGCACCAGTGTGTGCATCATCCCCAGCCTCCCATCCCATATTTCTACAGTTTGAAATTCAGCAAGCTCACAGGTCATTCATGGATTTTCTTATGGTAAAGGCAAAATAAGACACTCCCATTTAAATGGCATTATGCAATCGTTACTATTGCACTTGCCTGGTAAGACAAGCCTAGCAAAACCATGAAGGGTACCCTTGAAAGTGTTTTGAATGAAAACATAACACATTCTTGAAAAAAGGATCATCAAAGTTTGAAAGTAGACCCAAATTGTAGCATTGGAATCAAGTTGTGTTTCTTTCTTTTTTTTTTTAAATCTTACAGAAATAGGGACTGACTGAAAAAGTTGCATCTGGAACTGATTTCTCTCAATTATTTTTTCTAAGTGTTCGGTTTTCAGCTTGGACCCGGCTAATGAATTATGCATGTTCTAAATAACAGAATTACAATGAAGCTGCCTGACTAGGATGGTGGAGAATGGGGGCAGGGAAGCAAAGGTTAAAATTAATATCTGAGGATAAGGATAAGTAATTAAAAAATCATCTAACAAATATGCATAAATATAATAGCTGGAGGGGAGGGAAAAAAACAACTATGGAAGTAACAAAATGTGGAAAAAGAAAAAAGATCACAGAATTTATAGTTCCCTTAGGAATTCTGAATATTAATTGAATCACAATAGTAATAAACTATAAGTTTTAAAATACTTGCTTCTTGACTCTCTGCCAACAGAAATTTAGTGACATGAACCCACCATCTTGCAGAGATCTCCAGAGATGAAAAGACTATAGATGTGCATAAAGTGGCCTAGATTAATACAATGACACTTCAAAAGCACAAGTTGGAATATTCCCCATTTTATCTTTAGTGGTGAATAATTCATCACTTTAAAACATGGGGGTTTAAAAAGTTAGATGCAGATTTAGATGCATAATTATTGAATTTCCTTTGATCCACATTGTTTGTTTAATCAGTTACCTAACATTAGGAAGTCTGCCTTGTTATTACTCTAGTTTGAAATTTCTTATCTAATAGAAAAGGGAAGGGAGGGAATGAAAACACTTGAAAACAATGCTAAAGCATCCAAAGCCATTTCTACAAATCTTTTTAGCAGTTCAGTGTGTAAAGTCTTTGGGTTTTCTATTTAAGGGATAAGTGGAAGTTAGGTCATCATGATCCAGTTCAGTGTGACATCCTAACTTTGATTAAATCTTTGATTACAGCTCGAATGACTTGATTTACATGAATGACAAATTTAGCTAGAACTGTAGAAGCTACACAAAACACAGAGCACAATACAGATATTGTATTTACTTGAAGTTCCATTATCTATTTTGGTACAGTATAAACAAATGGTTTAGCTTGCTGTAACTGTGTTAATTATACTAAACATGTACACTTATCTCTAGAAAGAAAAAAATGTAAGATATTATTTAAGCCAAATGAAATTTGTTAAACGATCTTTCTTTTGTCTATTTTTGCACTATTCTTGTCAACTCTATAGAGGTGGCTTCTAGCCCAGATAAAGTATTTATAATGGAAGTGGCTTTAATAAGTTTAATTATAAATTAAGTTTTGTTAATTTTCCCAAACAGATCAGTTTCACAACTTGGTTAATCACAGCTCACCCTCGTTAGGTGTGAGGCGTGATTACGACTTGAAGACATTTCCTGCTCCTAAGAACAAAACAAAGCTGTCTCTGAAATCTTTCCAGTGCTCAACAGGAGCACAGCACGGGCAGCTCCATGACCCAACAGGGAGCAGAATTCAGAGCTGTGCTTTCCAAGCTGTCTGCAGGCCTTAGGAAAGATGACTATAATCCTGTATTCTCCTGTATCTCATCCAGCTAATGCAGGAGAGATGGTAGCCCAGGAGTCCCAGCATAAATTTGCCTGCATAAATGAGGGCCATAATTAGGCCTGGAGAGGAACAGAGTCTAATTAAGTCAAACTATACTTATAGCGTATTAAGCATACCTTAAATGAAGACTAACCCATCTTTGGCCAATAACATTTTTTCCCATCAGCTTTTAGAAGTTGTTCGTTTGAAATCAGCTGAAAAAGATTAATTTACAGATATTTGAGTCAAGAACAGCAGTCCTAACTTTGCTCAGTCAGAGATCTAAGCATTAATTAATGAGGATGTTCTTGACACTGGAGGAAAGAAATGAAACTATCCCGAAGAATGCAACTGCAGTGATCTCAGCTTCTGAAAAACACATTTCCATTTCCTTTCAGATATACAATCTATTATCCCCAACACATGAAACCTCATGGTTCACACTCTGCTACTTTAATGGAGACAGACCTCTTATTCTTTAGGAATACTAGGAACCTATGTGAAATCCTGCCCCTCATGAAACCCACCAGTTTTGACAATACCTTTAAGAGAACTGAGACTTCATATGATGCTCCAATGCAGAGAACTTTGAAATCAGTGCAAAGGTTGCATTGACTCAATGTCAATTTGGTGGTCAATCTATGAAAATACAAAAGTTCCTCTTGTAGTACCAATGTGTGATCCCCAACAGAGTGAATAAGCCCAGAACCCATATTCAGTATAGAATAAGAACAGTTATATTTCCCAATCTTTGCCTGGACAACAGGTAGTGGCAGTGTGCAGTGAAACACCCTTCCATAACCTCCAACATGGAAACCAGCAGCTGTGTCTACTCAACAGCCTACCAGGATTTTCCTTCCACTGCCATAACAGCTCTTTGAACCCAACTGGCACCCACAGCATCCTGTAGAAATGTAGTGGGAGCTGTCTGGAAAAAAATTATTCCTTGGCTTTGTTTTCAACTTGATATTTGAGCATTTTACTTGCTATTTTGTTACTGTGTTCTGAGAAACAGTGAGTAGTGTTTCCTACCCATCTCTTGTATGACATTCTCTGTACCATATTTGCCTTCTGTCATATTTTTCAGGGAAAAGGTTCTAATCTATTTAGTCTCTCCTTACACAGAGGCTCCCCATCATCCTTACTGTCATTCTTTATTGCTTTTGATTTCCTCTGAAACCCAAAAGGCAGCAACTGCGACGTTGCACATATTGTTCAAGATGCAGGTGCACTGTGAATTTGAATGGTGGCATAACCATGTTTCCTGCTGACTTCCTTACTCCTTTCCTAGTACTTTCTACCACCTGACTTTGCTTTTTTGATCACATTTGAGTACTATGGTGATGTTTTCTGAGCACGAGCTGAAATCACTCCCAGACTCCTTCCTGTAATAGTGAGAGCTAATTTTGCTGTGTATGTATATTTAGGATTATTTTTCCCTGAAAGCTCAAATGGCTTTAATCAACACTGAATTTCCTCTGTTATTTTATTGCCCAGACACCAATTTAAGACTCCTCTTTCACAGCTGGATCTCCATTTGACTATGCTGAATAATTTTCTCTCATCAGCAGGTTTTGCCACCTCACTTTTCATCTTTTTCCTAGGACACCAACAGACATGCAGAACAGCACAGGATCCCCGTGTCGTGTCTGATTCTTTCCCTCCACTAATGTTCTATCCATTGAATAGCTACTACTCCAGGAAAGGACTTTCTCCTTTATCTCATGATAAATTGTGAGTTCTAAAAGGGTATTCTATAAGAAACATCAGTCAAATGCTTTTTGAAGATAGTTACAGACATAAAAATTGAATATGCAAGTATAAATAACTGAATCTTAGTAACGTTCTTCACCAAACTAATAGATTTGTGACACAAGGTTTTTTTCACAATGGAAATACTAGCTCTTCCTCTCTATGCCTAACAATGCATCCATAAGTTTTCACACTTTTTCTGGGGTGGGATTTTGGGAGGGCTTTTGTTTTTTTTAGGGTTGGATTGTTTGGGGTTTTTGTTGGTTGGTTGGTTGGTTTGGGGGTGTTTTTTTGATTTTATTTGATTTTTATTTGTTTGGGTTTGGTTTGATTGTTGTTGTTTTCCCCAAACACTAATTTGCCTGGAATGAACAATAAATTGACTGGTATATACTACCTTAAATGCCATGTGAATTTTTTTTCTTTTTTTTAAGTGCTGTCACTTTTGCTCCTTACTATTCCTTGCATTGAAACTACTTAAAAGACTGTGTTATATAGCACACATAGTGACTCTGCAGCTTCACCTCTGAACTCTGCTGGTATTTCATGGCAAACACCACATGATTTTGGTGATCCTGTTTTATTTACATTTTCATATGGTTTTTGCTTTCTATCTATTATTTTCTTTCTAATGAAGACTGGCTATCTTCAGAAATTCCTTTTTAACAAAAGACAATTAATTTTATTTTCAACTTCCAGGACATTTGAATAATTGGGGACCATATCTCTTATCTTTTTGCATTCCTACAGACACTTTTCTTCTTACAGAAGGTCTCAAACCAGGTGCATGTAGTATAAGAGGTCCATGCAGTCCCATTCACCACATGGCAGGTGATGAAAGACTCAACAATGCCAGCAGTCCTTCCTGTCCTTCAACAGGATTATCCCAGAAATGTGATCAATAGAACAAAGTGAGCTCAATTCAGCAGTCAGCGACAGATACCTTGAGTAGAACTGTAGAGATCCTGTATGCTATATAAAAAAGTAAAACACCCAGAGAAGGGAATTTCAGATTCTCCATAGACAAAAAAAAACCTCAAGCAAACAAGAGCAGCACTGTGCACACTGACCAATTTTTCTTAGGAATGGCTGGACATCTGACTGGAGCAGATTCAAAAATCTTTTTCCTCTGAAAGAAAGCTTTAGGCGGGGAATCAGTGACAGACCAGCCACCAGCAATCAGAAATTGCCAAGCCAAAATCCCACAAAATAACACAAGCTGGAAGGGATGTCCAGCAGCTCTCTGATCCAGCATTTGCTCAAAGCAGAGCCACCATCAAGATTAAAGCAGCCTGCTCATGGCTGCATCAAGGTGGATTTGAATCTCTCCAAGGATGGAGTTTCCACAGCCTCTGGCTTCCTGTTCTGGATTTGGGCCACCTGATATGGGGCTTTTTTGCCACTAATACCAAAAAGAATTTCTCTTCCCTAAAGCCTCTGGCGAGGTGGCAGAGGTTTCAGTGTGGAAGGGGCAGGGAGCAGCTAGGAAGAGGTGTGCCCATGTTTGCCTGTCTGTGCCATCTCCCTGGCTGTGGAGGCACCACTGCCCCTCGTTCTGCTGGTGCAGCTCCTGGTAACTCAGACTTTCAGAGGGGAAAAGTTCAACTACTTTAGCTCTGGCTGAGCAGGCACCTCCTGCCAGCAGCACAGCTCATCCATGGCTGGGCACCCTCTAACTGGGGCCACCACTCCCTCTTACAATATCCTCACACTGCCTTCTTCCCTCTCCATCCCCCAGGAATTTTGGCATCAAACCTCCTCCAAAGGTAAGGCTTAAATTCCTGACTATTAAAGATGACATTATCCATAGAGATGAAAACTGGATAAACCTCAATTGGATAGTAAAGAAGCTGTTGACACCTTCAGGCAAAATTCCTGTTCCTGGCATCCAGTTCTCTTATGTAAAATTTAAAAAAAGAAAATTTAAAATAATACAGGAATGCCTCCTCAGGCCACATGGAGGAGGTTCTCCCTCCCCTTTTGACCAGTCATTCCCAAATCTTACCTCCCCTGCTGGAGTCCAGACATCCATTTCCCTGTACCCAAAAGCTCCAGCAGCCTGGAGTCATGAGAGAATCCTGTCAAAGATAATATTTTGCTGACCCAATTCAGTGTCTAAGGTAAGGAAATTACATGTACCTGAGCAACTCTGTTGTTTACTGTAAAGCTAATATTACCTTGTGGTTTACACAGTTGTCATGGTAAATAAAAAGATCTCTTTTTAAGTGTCTTAGAGCCTTTAAAAACCCAAGAAATGATGCACAGATTTTCTGTTTACCAAATTTACTAAGCATTTAAAGATACATCACCATTTAAAGAACCAAAGACAGCTGTCAGATACATAGCAATAGCAGAAAGCAGTAAGAAGGTATAAAAGGATACAGGAAAAAAGCAGATTATACACATGACAATTAAACTGAAAGTTAAAATTTCTTGTTTGAAGTCAGTTCCTGGACAATACAGACTGCACAGACTGAACAGTCTTCATGATTTCAAGATTTCACTCTAAATGTTATTTTGTCAGTTAAGAAAAAAAAAAACAGACAAAGTACCTGAAAACACTATGCAGCCTCTGATACATTCTGGAAAAATTGTTCAAGTAAGGTGGTAAAGAAATTCAAATCATGTTGAGAAAATACCTTTGTGCTGCATAAAAACAATCTTTATTAGTAAGAGACTTTCAGCTCTGAAAACCAGGCTTTCAGGATCAATCAAAGATCCCATGGAGAACAGTCAAAAATGTGCTTTGAAGAGGTGTGTGTTATTTACTAGTTTTTGTAAGAATCAGCTCAAGAAGTAACAGACATTTTTTCACCTGATTACAACTGGACAGGAGCTAGAAAAATAGTTGGGGAAAAATCTTGATGCTTCTCAAGTCAGCCTTCAGTCCTCTCTTGCCAGGATTTTTTAGGTTTTTATTTCTGCCCAGCCTTGAACATGCTATTCCATCCAAAACTTGCTCTCCACTAATGCATGAGATATACTTTGTTACCAAGCATTTATGCAAAACATCTTGAAGTAATGAGGATATGAAATGCACTGTAACTTGTATTAAGATAGAGGGACATTAACAGCAGCTCTTACAGGAAAGAAATCCTAACAGAAGGCAAAAATATAAATTACAAAGCAAGGATAACAGAAAATAATCTCAGTAGTACAGCAGCCAAAGACAGATAAACAAGGACAGCCATCACAGTGCGATATACAAGATGTTCATTACTCATGACTCTGAGCAATAGCAGATCACTTTGCATATTTATTAATTCTTGTATTACAAGGCTGGCAATAAAGTGTGGTCTTTGTCATGAAATGCTAGATATAAAAAAGCGGGTAGAATAGATTAGTTTAGGCCCTGCACATGACTAGAAACTGTGTAGCACCAATAAATAAATTAGTGCTTGAGGGACATTAATTTATTTTCACGCAAATTCTGTTGTGTTCATGTCACATTAATTCTGCGTTTGGACAGGTGAGTAGCTGTAGCTGAGGGAAATGTATAACCCCAGATGTCATGAATATTAGGGTGTACACTGATGGGCAGAAAATATGTAAGATAATGTTTATTTAATTCCCATGTCCCCTGAAACCAAATTATAGCTGAATGTATTTCCAGGATATGGAGGTTGGAATAATGTACCAATGTGCACCTCTGAAATCCAATGACACCCTTCTAAAATTCCCCTCTACAATGAAAAGGCATTGGTAACTCTTCCCCCAAACATTTAAACACAGAGACAAATCAGACGAAATACAGACTTCTAAAGGATCAGCATTGGGAACTGGTGCAGAGAATCACCAAAAAGCATGACTGCTTAACTCAGCCCTTGGGTCATAGTTGTGCCCCCTCTCCACATGAGGAGACTTTCACAACCGACTTTCTTCAGAAATTTGTAGCTCTTCATCTTTTCCAAATGCCCCTTTGGTCAACAGATTTCTTGCACCTTCAGTTTTCATTTATTAGAAAAATAGAATTATTAAATCATATAGTTTGGAAAATATCTCCAAATCATCAAGTCCAACTGTTAACCCAGCACTGCCAAGTCTACCACTAAACCATGTCCCCAAGTGCTACATCTGCATGTCTTCTAAATGCCTCAATGGTGACTCAATCCCTTACCTCCCTGGGCAGCCTCTTCCAATGCTTGACAATCATTTCAGTGAAAATGATTTCCTAAGATCCAATATAAAACTGCCCTAGCACAGCTTGAGTAAATCCCTCAGGCTTGACAACCTGACTAGCCAGTATGTACCATCCATATGTACCCTACAGAAGGAACAGTGAATTGCACTGATAGAATACATGCTGAGCACATCCATTAAATGGACATATGAAGACCAGGCAGCATCACAGATTTGGATCCAAGTCATGTACAAATACTCCACACATTCAGATACATACATTTTCAGAATAAATTTTTGACCATAAAGAATATGCAAGATCTCATTATTTGATGGAGGAGGTTTCATCAGGTGACCTGGACAGATTCCTTACAGATCAAGTTGGGTACCAAAACAAAACAGAAGCAAATGAAGAAACAAAAAAACAAACAGACCAAAAACCAGCTTTCTGAAAAAGCCCCAAAACCACCAAAACCAAAACAACAAGCCAAACCTTTCTCTATCAGTGAATGATGCCACGTTGCCTTTGCAGGAAGCTACACGTCAAACAACCAGCCTTCTCAAAGATTTTGCCCTTCCAGATTTGTACAAGCACATTGCTGTGTCTCAATTAATATGGTTTCTGTACAGCCCATGCATTCTCATCACACTAACCATTTTCAGGCCAAGAGGGAATGTTTATGACACTTCCTCTTTGCCACAGGTTGAATGTCTGTAATTAGCCAGACAATCAATTAAAGTTCTTATGTGGGAAAGCCAAAGGTCAAAGCAGAATATCATATTGGATGAAGCAGCAGTTTAGTATGGTCAAGTGAGACACATTCCTCCTAATACTGTATTGACATGCACTGCCAAGGTATTCCTTGCCATCCCTGGCCTCCATTCCTTGACACATGAACAAAATCTAGCCAGTGTTTGGAGTAAATTCCCACTATGACCTTGTTGTGTCCAGCTAAACACACATACCCACGAGTGGAGGCAAGAACAGTGGCATTTACACAAGACTTCAGTTTATGGATCAAAGTGGGTCCAGGGAGGAAAACTGAAGAGACCATTGGGCTGAAAGCTGGGAGCACTGCTGGACCCTGTTCTGACACAACGCATCTGTCTTGGATAAGCTGCTGAAGTACTCTTCCACTTTTAATTTCTCATTGCATTTCTGTCACACAAAGCTTCATGAGAGATGACTGTGCCATGGAGACACCAGTTAACTGCCCATGAATTGTCACAGTTTTATCATAAACAGACCAGAGTGCACCCATGTGGAGCTCTGCCCTCCCTTCCCTGTGAGATGAGGTCAAGTCAGACTGATCTAATCAAGTTTTAATTCTGACAGATTCAGAATAAATATTTAATCTTAGGCTACAAGAGGAGAGAAAATTTTTTGCAATTAGGAAGATGAATGCTTCCCCTTTTTCCACAAATGAAAAGATCCTACTCCACACACAAGTTAGCTTCAACCTGTAGCCCATCCAGTTGTTTTGGGGTTTGGTGTGTCACCAATTATTTGCTGTAATGTACCACTGCTGTAAATATATAAATATATCCAGTTCAGTTTAACCTATCTAGATCCCCACAAAAGGCACTTCAGGGGCAGGAGCTTGTTCTTGAACGTGCAGCACTTCATCTCAGCTCCATTTCAGCCTGGAATGGGACTGAAAGGTCTCCCTGGTGACCCAGCAAGATCCATGAAAACACACAGTACCAGGAATATTTTGCTTTCATCAGCTGCTTTATCCAAGACCCCAAGCAATCACTAAACTCTATTTTCCAGTGATTGAAACTCAGCCTAAATATCCTGCAATCAAGCTCCAGCACACAGCTAGAGAAGATCAGGGGAAAGTCAACTGCTACTGCTATTACTCTAAAGCAGCAAAAAACCCCAGACACCTTAAACCAATGCTCTGTGAGTTTTTATATATTTTTGAAATTTAGGTATGTCTTCTGAATCCGTTACCACTTTGATTTTTCTCCAGACTTTGTGTTCCTAACAGAAAAAAACACTTTCACCTCCTTTCTGACTATTGTCAGCTGAAAAACTCCTAAACACAGCTGGCTGTGGGTGGCAGCAGGAGGCTGAATTGGCAGAAAATGTCTTGCTCAATACTGTTATCAACAAAGGCAACTTTCTGAGGCTACCGATGGTGTTTGTTTCATACTCAGGGAAAATGTACTTGTCCCCTCTGTAACCAAAAAGAACAGTGTAATTCAGGAATAGTTAAATAAGCTACATATCATATTTGCTTCTTACCTATGTGACTGCAAACGGCTCGAGTCTGATAACACCAGTCATGTGAACAAAAGTGAAGCTAATAAAGTCTGAGAAATTTTTACTCTAATTAGAGAGTCAGAGACAGCATGGTTACAAAAAGGGATTAAGAAAATAACTTTCTTTGATATTTTCTGATCAATGTGGTTTTTAGTGTTGTGATAAGAGGAAGGATTTGCCGAATTAAAAACAATTTTTAAACTGAACTTTTTCTTTCTGTCCTACCCACAGAGGACCTCATTAATAAAAAATAAAGCAACCAACCAAACAATAAAAGTCAATCACCGACTCCAAAAAGCATCACCAACAACTCTCCATCCCCTTCACTTGCTATCAGGACCAAGAACATTGTGGAAAGTTTTTTTCTAGGACACCTGGGCCAGTGGGCTGCAAGTATTTGTGACAGGGCTCTCTCCTTGGCCAGGACTGCCTGGGGCAGCCTATGCCCAGCAGAGATGGGTCTCAGCTGCCCTCCATCGGTGCAGAGTCCCCCAATACCAGAGCCACAGCACAGTCCCCAAGCAGCAGCTTCTGCTGGCAGCACAGGTGAAGACATTGTGTGTTTCATTCAGTGCAGTGAATAAAGAGCAGTGGAACATTGCTTTCTCTGCTCCCTGCTAAGTGCCCAGCAGGCTTCCCATTTCAGAGCCAGCCCCTGCTCACCCTGCAGTGGGTCTAGGCCAAAAAGGACCCAGAGACCCCAAAAGAGGTGGTGCAATGGACACAAATGGCAGAAGGAATTTTGTCATCCATTGCAAGAAAATGGGTCAGAGCTTTATTGCTTTGTAAGACTGGGGATAAGCCCAACATCTTTTTATTACAACTGTAGTCCTACCAGCTTTTACCTCCTACTCCACAGTGCTGGGAAGAATAAAATTATCACAGTGGATAAATGCTACCTACATTGTGTCATATAGGGCAAAAAACCCAAACCACATTATTTTAAGTAGGAAACATGCATAGACAGACTGATTGCTGAGCCCAGATGCCTAGACACAGATTAAAAAAAAACCCAACCTTTTGAGACATCACTGCCAGTAAAGAGCATATTTGGTTTACCCTCATGGTAACCCATGAAGTTACTGCAATTGAACATACATTCATGTTCAGCATTGAACAGGATGAACCTGACCCATTTCTGGATCTGGACTGACAGCTGTTTTGAGGGTCTGGGCGTTTATCTGCATTAAAATTTTCCAAGCTGCAAAAAATATTTTTCTAATACTCTCTTATGTTAAAAGATTTTATTTTCCCAATTTTGTATTTCATTAGCATAACGTGAAAGTGTTTCCATGGAAACACTAGGGATATATAATTTCTAAATAATGAATATTTCACAAAGAACTCACAAAATTATTTTCAGATTACAATGCAAAATTCTCCAAAGTCAGTTCACTTATTAATATTACAGAGAGGACATATGTAAAGACTTTGAACTTCTTTCAAATTATAACTCTAAAATTCTAAATATAAATTAAGTAGTTTACTATTTCAATCATAAAAAATAAAAACACAGGAAAATACTAGAAACTAAAGTTAAAACTGTAAGTGTAATTTCACTGATTCAGTCATCAAATATGTCCATATCAGTACTATGGGTCATATATATCACTTGTATATATTCAGACCTCTTTATATAGTTATTTTCTACTTTGACTGTAAAATATTTTAGGTCTGTATCTTATTTCTCTAAGCTTAATATGAGGATTATAAGATGCATTAAAATTAATTTTTTTCTGCTTGCTCATCATCCATTCCAGTAAGGTGCTAAAAAATACTAACTTGGATTGGATTATTATTAAGAATCAAGTCTCCCAGCTGGGCTTTAAAATGAACAGGAAAAACATCACCTTCAGCAGGGAAAAGTTATAAAAAAACCGGGATTCCTCTGAATTCCACTCTCAAAGGAAGCAAAAAGTCAAGATGAACAGGAAAAAAGGAAGGGGAGATGCTAAAGAAGTTGTTATTTTCCCAGGCTGGGTAGTAAAGAAATCTGAAAAAACTTTTGGGCTTGAGCGGAAGTGGGTTTGGAGCTGGAGAGGAGGCAGGGAATGTGTGTTTCTTTCACATGTCATATCTTGTAATTTAGGTATAAAACATAATGGTGTTAGAAATCCTGTTATGGAGTTTTGACATTGTTTATTCATATATATAATTTTTCCAAGGGTGAATATTTCTTCAATGATTTGCATAGTTGATGTTGCACTTGATACCAAAAAACCTTCAACCCCATATACTTATTTATTTATATGGTTCAATGACACGAGAGGAATGGCCATGGACAGAGATCAGGCCATGGAACTCAAATGCTGGGGCCAGTCAGTGGGAGGTGAGTTGTAGGTGTATTCCAGAAATAGTAATGGGGAGAAAAAAAGAGAAAAAAAGCACAAGCTGAATGAAATGTCAGGCAGATCCCAAAAAAAAGGCACTCCCAAAAACCGTGCCTCCAACCAGACACCTACATAAAAATTTTGAGATAAATTGCTCTTCCTTTTCTCAGAAAGACTCTGTTTAAACACTACAGGGCATCTGCCATGGGCCAGATTCTCTCACATGATTTTTGCACATTAACACGAATATTCATTTTTTAAAAAAATGAAGAACTGACTGCAATCAACTCCTCTGGGTGAAAACACAGTCCAGAAATAAAAAAATGTTGACTGAAAGCACAAAATGAGGTAGAGTGCCCAGTGAGGGGGAAATACCACTTACAAGATGAGGATGACAGGTGGTTTATGAAAGTTTATCCGAAGATACTTTGAAGTGGTAAATGACTGTCTATCCAAAAAGTATGCCCAAGGAACTAGATACTAAGGCCATGGGCTGCCCCAGGCCTGAAGGACGTGAGCAGTTACTATTAAAAAGATTTACTGTTAGCAGGAACTTGCTTTGAGCATGAATAAATAAGGGTGCTACTCACATATGCTAAAAGGCTTTTGGCACAGCTGCTTTAAGAAGCACAGCAGTTGTGCTTGTTAGAGAAGGACATGAAGTGTGTCCAACACACAGCTGCAGGGTCTGAAAACCCACCAGGCACCCTGGTCCTTGTCAGGTTCTCAGTGTGTGCAGCATTACTGAGTATCCCACCCTCACACATCACCTGGCCTGCGAAAAAGAGCAACCAGCTGCAACATCTGGGAAAATCCTTCCCTGGAGATAGAAGGTTCAGTATTTGGGCTCAGGCTCTTTCTGTCATGTTCTCTCCTTAGGGAAAAAAAAAAAAAAAAGAAAAAAATGGAAAACACATGTGGAAAACTTTGTTTTTTAAACACTGAAAAAGTCTTTATTTCCAATCCAATGACTCTTTCATGAACTACATTCCTCATGAGCTTCCTTGGTTTAATGGCCCGATTTGTGCTTCCTCCTGCCTTCTAAAAAAGCACTGAAAATTGAACTATCTAGGTTAAAGCTCTATGCATCCAGAAATTCAATTTTGAGAATGAAATAATTCAAAGAGTAAAAGTAAATCCACTAGAACATATTCTAGGAAACAGCAGACTCTCAGCCACACAGTTAACAAATTATTATTAAATTACATGATCCTAAAATATGAGAGGCACCACCTGCCATAGAAGTATATATTCTTTTTTTTAATAAAGCCTGAGTTCTCACAGATAAAACTGAATTACACCTTTTATTAAGATTTTTTAATGTCAGAAGGTGAGGGGTCAGGTCAATAAGTTACAGTATGTGTTCTGCCAGCACACTTTACACAATTATCTCCAGTTTTGCAGAGAATGAGCTCAGTAGCCAGCTCAGGCTCCATAAAAAGGAACAAAGATCTGTGCTAGTGTCAGGTATGTGTAGCACTCCTGTGCCATGCTGTCAGAGCTCTGATCCTGATGAAAGCTGTCAGATATTGGCCTTTCAGCCTTGGTAGCAGGGGCATTTCGGTTTGGATCCAGAGCAGCGTTCTTTCTCATCCTTCTCAGGATGGGAGGATGAAACCACCTGCCCAGAGACAACAAAATTTGGGGTCCATGGAGTCAGGCAGCTCCTCTAATATCCCAGACAACAATGGCTTTATAACAAAGCTTCTACCCTAGATCACCATGCCCTACTTTAGCAGTTTTGGAGCAGTGGAAGACCATTATGACTCTGCTACAGCAGGACCTTTGGCATAGGTTTTTTTTTCACTGATGTAATTTCCAGGCCAGAAAAGCTGTAATTCCAAACTATTTACATGTATTTATGATCTTTACTGTAGTTTTACAGAGAGCAGATTTTACCACTACCTCTGAACTTGCAAGTTTTAATTATATACTAAAACTTATTAAATGAATGCCTCATACAATGAAAGGGCTAAGCACAGAATATTAATAATCTGTCCTTCAAAGTCTTTACATTTTTTTTCACAAACTGGAAAATTTTATGAGCCATTTCTTTTTTGGGGGGTGGGGGGGAGTGTTTTCAGTTTGGGGTTGGTTTTTTTTGCAAAACAGTTGTCTAGCACTGTAAGTTATGATTAAGTATACGCAGATGGAATGTTTACTGCATGTTTGCACCTGCATGTTGAGTAATAAGACCCAAGAGATTTGATAAACCTATAAAAAATCACAGAGAAAGACAAAGGATGACGGTGGATTGGTGAACAGCCTGCAGGCTTTCTTCTTAAGGAGGTCCAGAATCACGTGGGCATTCAGTTGCATAGTAATGGCCTAAATATGAGCATTCTTTATTTATGCCAGTCTGTATTCAGGCCTCTCATATTATTTAAACATGAAGTAAAGAAAAAAATATATTTTTGTCTTTCTTGTTAACAGGAAATATTCCAAAGACAGTTACTGAAAATGCATACTATTATCCCGAGGCACCATAACATCCATATTAATCTCTCAAGAGTGCTCTTGGGAGGGCTCTTCTATGATTATATAAGATGGTTTTGAATATCTTCACAAGATAATAAACAGTGCCTGTTTCTCCTACTGCTTTCATTACTAAGTCTTCAAAAATTAGTGCATCCCCTCTTCATATGGTTTTGAATAAAACCTGAGTATTTCCTGAATTATAGGTCAGACTGGCAAGATGATATATATATATGTAGTCATATAATTACATTATTTCAAAGTATATTCCTTATAAAAATGTATGAAATGTATTAGAAACAGCTCTGTGTCAAGTATAAAGACAATCAGAGTGGAAAAAAATTAAAGAAAACACACAACAAACTTCCCAACAGCACATTTTGCTTTTTGAGCATCCTTTAATAAGCCACTTCACTATAGTAGTTAGTAACCAGATGGAGGAGCCAAGAGTCTGTTCTTACAACTGGCACACAAAAACCTCAACATTTGTACAGCTATGGAAATACAAAAAAAACCCAAACCCTGAATAATCTGAATGCATTGTCCTTTCTGTGCTTTGATGTTCAAGTCCAAATTAATATTCTGGTCAGATCTTAAGAGTCTAAGTCACTCTGCAGCAGGGCACTGAGCAAATTCCTGCTAAAACTCTTAAAAGTGATTATTGAGAACAGTTATTTTTGACAGTTATTCCCAGGAAACTTGTGTTTTGCAGTCAAGATCACCAAAATCTCAGCTCAATTCAAAAGGCTAAATGCATAAATATATGTGCTAAAATCAATACTGCATAAGCATTCAGCAGCTTAAGTCAGACACTCAAAACCTAAAAGCTGGCCTGAAAATGCATTTTGGCTGTTCAAACAGATGCTTTATGACATAGCCTTACTCAGGCATCTTACAGAAAAATTACTTTCCAATCACCAGCCTCATTCAGTCAATAGGAGGGGCATTATTTAATTAACAAGCTTTGAGTTTGTACAACTTCTGTAGTACAAAATGTGCCATAAATAAACCCCAAAGCTACACAATTCAAACTGCTCCTGACAGAGTAATTGCTCTTCTTCACAGGTGTTTAACCACTGCTGGGAGCTCCCCCATTTTAGGGAAGTTCCCACAGTCACATTATTGCAACTCTCTTGGCACTCTCAAAACCACCTTTCCTGACCACACACAGGGACTGTGTGGGTACTCCCTAAAGCACTCTGACTTATGGGTTTTCCCCACCCCAAATGCCACAGGAAGCCTTCAGATCCTTCACAACACAGACAACCTCTACATCCAGCTGGGGCTCCTGCATCCTAAACACTTGATGTTAGCCAACATATTTTATACAAAGCAGCAGCTCCTTACCACATGCATGTTCATGACTTTGCATCACAACCACTTTTACGTGTGCACTCTACTTAAAATACTCAGCCAAAACACCCAGACAAATCTGCTGACACACTACAGCTCTGAGCAAAAGCTGGAGTGGGGTGGAAGCCTACTTACTCCTCTCATGCAGGCAGGCTATACAAAAAAACTTCATTTCAGACAGGCCATCCAGTCTTTGTGAAGTATGGGAATGCTCATACTGGTGAGCTGTGCCATCACCAAACAGTGGCAAGGAGGTCCCAATCAAGCTGAAGATATTAATTCTGGTTTCAGATGAAAAGCACTCCTGCTGGTCCAGAAAATACTCAACCCAGCAAGGGATCCCACTGATTCCAATAGCATCTTTTGACAGAAAGAAAAGGAAAGAAGCTTCATGATCTAACAGCCAGAGAAAACACAAGACCATACCACAGAAATTCCCAGTTATCATGGTTTAAGTCCAGCTGAAAATTAAGCTCCAGCCAGCTGCTTGCTCAACCCCCACCAGCAGGACTGTGGAGAGAACTGGAAGGATAAAACCTGGAAAACTTGTGAGTTGAGATAAAAACAGTTTAATAGGGAAAGCCACACACAAGCAAAGCGCAACAAGGCATTCATTCACTGCTTCCCATGGACAGGCAGGTGGTCAGCCACCTCCAGGAGAGCAGACATGGTGACAGTGACTTGGGAAGACAAACACAGTCACTCCAAATCCTCCTACAGTCCTCCCTTCCTCCTCCTACTTTATATACTGCACGTGATGTCATATGATCTGAAATACCTCTTTGGTCAGCTGGGGTCATGTACTAGTTTGAAATCAAACCAGAGGGAGATCGCAAGTCAGAATTATAATTTAATGGAAGAAATTTAAAAGAAAGAAATAAATAAATGCAGTAATACAAGGATACTGACAAAAAGTCAGAAATACAACCTGACACTCTAATGGTGGAGGCAGTCCAAGCGAAGCAGTTCTGTTGACACGGGGATCCTGTAGAAAGAGAGGNAGGTCACTTGCCCTGGCTGTGTCTCCTTCCATCCATCCCCAACTCCCTCACCAGTGCAGCAGTACAAAAAGCAGAAAAAGCCTTGTAAGCCCTACTAAGCAAAAAACATCTCTGTATTATCAACCCTGTGTTCTGCACAAATCCAAAATACAGCCCCACACCAGCCACTGGGAGGAAAGTTTACTCTACCCCAGCCAAAATCAGCACACCAGTATAACCAAAGAGCTAGGGCAGGAACTGAAAGCAGCCAGGAAGCAAGACTAGGATTATTTCCTGGTGGCAATAAGATACCTCTTGCCAGAGCAGACCTTATCTCTGTGCTATATTGTGACTCCAGTGGCCCTTCATCTGGCTCTCAACTCACAAGCCAATACTTGAAAGTTTTGGCCACTACTTCTTTGTGATTCATAAAGTCTTCATTTAGCAGCTGTACAGCTTTCTCTGTGTGGCAATGGGGGACCCCTCCTGAGGTCGGATAGTGTCCTTACTTCTTGTGCTCAGCAGCAAGCAGCAAGTTCCCTGCCACAGGGGGAAGAGCTGCAGTGCTGGTCAGTGTGGGCTGGCTTTTAGGGTTTATACCTTAATAAAAGCTTCTGTAAGGAGGGAAATATGATTGTGACAGCAAATAAGAAACTATTTTGCACTTGGTAACAGTTTAAGTTATTTCTGCTATTGATATGTAAAGCCAGGGTATCTCTAATAACAGGAGCTGGAACAGAGCAACGAATGATACGACCAATGTGGTTAGTCATACATTCTCCCTTTATTATCTCGAAATGGCTGGTTATATAGAGTTCAGATAGTTTACAATTACAGGTGCTTTCTGATTGGTATACAGTGTAAAAAAAAATGCAAACATTTTCAGTTTTAAGGCAGCTACCGTGATTACAATAGAACTATTCTATCTAAAATCTAAACACACCTTAATTAAAATTTCTTGCTGCGCAACAGGCTTCATAACTACACACAGGCCTGAATCCGAGGCCTACGTGGATAGCTCAAAATTCATTCCATTACACAATCATGTCCAAGTTCCCTAAGATATTCTGCTACAGATATGCATTTGACCAACAGTAAAAAAACTGACAGCTGCTGTCTGTCCTTGGCCAGGTAGAGATGAGGACTCTGCTAATAGAAGATATTTTCCTTTACGAAAAACCATGTAAGACTTGCATTACCTTGCAAGCATTGGTGGTGAGTGCCTAACATTAGGCAGAGCAGCAAGTTTCATCAAGCTCCACCTCTTTTTCATTGGAGCAAAACTTGTTGTCCCAACAGGTAGCCTCTAACAAAGCTGTAAGACCAGGAAAGTGCATCTTACCATTAGAAGTATCCAATAACTGGGAGAGACACTGCACAAAAACATTCCTCTCACTACCAGCAAAAAAAACAAAAGAAAAGAAAGGAGGTTCTGAAACTGCTTAAGATTACTTTTTCCAGGTGAATTTTCAGAGCACGATTACAGCTGATTACTGAATTCTGACAGCTGGGGCTCATTGGCAATTCCCCCTCCCACTGTGTCCCCAAGATTTCTCTCAGAAAGCATGATTGTCCTGCAATCCATAGGAAAGTAATAAATAGAGAAGAGCTTCTCTTTCAAACTCTCAATTTTTTTTTTCATTATTACTCTCTAGTCCTTAGGCAGTCTAATCAGCTTTTTCACTTAGAATAAAATTTGCTTCCACTATTTGCTATCTTAAATATATATGCACATTCATATAAATACATATATATACACATGTGATTTACATTTCTTTCATCTCTTCACACTGAGAAGTCCAGAATAAGCAAGAATACAGGGAATACAAAAAAAAGATCATTTGCAGTAGTACTAAAATTTGGCTGAAATTATGCTTAGGTATGAGGTATAGCTTTTGCCTGAGAGGAAGAATTCCCCCAGATATATCACTCTAATTGAAATGACACAAAGAATATGTGCAGTATTTGTACAACAGAGCCGGACACTTTCCTTATAGGGAGAACTCTGCACAAGTATGGACAGATGGGAAGAAGGCACCCTGCACCTATCTGTTTATCTGCCCATCTGCCTGTGTTGGTCTCCTTCACTGTCCAGAGATCTCTCTTTGAAGGACTGAGTTTAAGCTGAGCCTTTTCCCCCTCTCTCAGACCCGTTCTCCCAGTGCCACCACTTAACAAAAGATCCTAATGCCTTCATCCCTTCCTTTTCCTCCCTGCTCTCAGGACCCTTGTCAGTCTCAAGGCAATCAGCTGTCATTATGCTCTAATATTCAGTTTAGCTTCAAATACAGATGTATTTAGGTAATAAACTGGGAAGAAACAAAAGTACAGAAAATAATTATGGATCAGATCAATAGAGAAACATGAGCTTTGGATCAGGCTCTTGTAATTATTTCTGACCTTGCACATCTGCAAAAGAAAAACAAGGAGTGATCAATTCTACTTGGTGTGAGTAAAGCCTTTTGAACTTATTTTGAACAGATGTGTCATTATTACCTTAATTACTGTGGCTGGGTAGAGCACCTATTTCCAAATTGCTTTAGAGCTAATAGCCTTTGTTCAAGTTAAGTCTATTAGCATTATAATTTCCGCACCCTGGGAATTTTTTGCTATTTTTAAAGGTCTTTTTTTTCCCAGACTCAAAAGTGAAATCAATCCCAGATGTTTTCACAGTGTATATTCTTTAAATAGAATGTGCCACACTACAAGTTCTTACCTTGATTTCAATGGGGCTGTGCTAAGTGCTTGCAGTAGTTAAAAATGGCAATTGTTTCAATTTTGGCTGTGCAGTTAGAGTAAGAACAGAGGTAACCCCCATGTGCTGCCCACAGGTGATTGCAAAGCCAATGAACAAACTTCATGTACAGAAGCCTAGCATTAGCTTTAGCATAACAGGATGCTTCTGAAATCACTTAAATCAGGCTAGAGATGGAGTACTTTGACCTAGATTTGGAATACCCCAAAACCCAGATGCAGAATTGAGATTTCATGGCTTTGTTGGGTTTTATATTAAAACAGAAATTCAAACCTTACCCTGAACATTGGTCTTCTGTCTTCTTTTTCTTGTCTAACACAAAATTTGTGCATAAGGTTTTCTTTGTGAAAGATAGAAAGTATTTTGTTTAAATACTGAAGGTATTAAAAAAAAAAATTGACTTGACTCTACAAAGAATAATTTCACAAAAATGCATTAACTGTGCCTTGACTGAAATTACTCTCAGCTTATGCAATTGTAAATGAGAATGTGATTTTGTGAAAGTGGCACACAGAGAATGCATAGACATATGCATCTCAACTTCAAATGTCATGCTTCCACTAACAACTGGGGACCAGGTAATCAACCACTACATGTGTTGTCTTTAAGGAGGTCTGCTGTTAGTTTTTTTGTTCTGATGCCTCTGGAAATAATTAGTAAGCCCTCATAAATTATGTTTATAATATAAAAGTGCTGACAAACCCTGAAGTATACAGTAAGTCTCTTAAAAAAAACCAAACTGTAATGAATGATGATCACCTACAATATGAATTATAGATTCTTTGCAAGTTAGCTTGATTCATGATTATGCAGTGCTTCAGGGTCTGCTGCTACATTTACATTTTTACCATGAGCCTTTTTGGTTTGTATCGTCTTGAAATATAGATTAAAACTCCACAGCCAGATGATTAATTAAGTCTAAAAAAACCTTGTGTGCCTAATCTTTACGTACTGAAAATGAATGCAAAGTTTGCCCCAGATGAATATCCAGCTCTGAATTTCACTCAGACCCTAAGACTTTAGGATTTTTATTTACACAAAAAGTAGACTTCCTGGAACATCAATTCTGTAATTTAATTTTCCTCAGTGAGAGAAGAAATGAAATTGTATTTTGATATGAAGTCAGTGTGTTTCATAAATTCTTCAGATATAAACTTTTATCTGAAAAAAACCTCTCCACCAAGTTGTGGATCACTTACTGGAAAACTGAGTGAAGGGCAGGAAGTTTAGACACAAGAAATAACCAATCTCTGTTCCATATAAGAATTCAAAGAAATCATAGTATGATAGAATGGCTTGTGTTGGAAGGGACCTTAAAGATCCTCCAGTTCCAACCCTCCTGCCATGGGACACCTTCCACTAGACCAGGTTGCTCAGAGCCCAGTCCAGCCTGGCCCTAAACACTTCCAGGGTTGGGGCAGCCACAGCTTTTCTGGGCAACCTGTGCCAGGGCCTCAGCACCCTCACAGTAAAGAATTTCTTCCTCATATCTAATCTAAACCTGCTCCTTTTCAGTTTGAAGTCATCCTCCCCTTGTTCTGTCACTCTTTGTTCATGCAAAAAGTTTCTGCATCTTTCCTGTGGTGCCCTTCAGGTACTGAAAGCCTGCAATTGCTTCATCCAAAGCCTTTTCTTCTACAGGCTGAAAAATTCCAATTCTTTTAGCCTTTCCCATAGGAGAGGTGCCCCATCCCTCTAGGCATCTTGGGGGCCTCCTCTGGCCTCACTCCAACAGGTCCATGTCTTTCCTGTGGTGGGGACCCCATGTTCAGTATCTGGGCTGTCTGACTGCAAAAGCTGGTAAGAGCAGCCATACTGCCTAGCATAGGAACAAGGGATTTTTAACTCTTGGAGAACTGAATAATGTGGCTGAATAATGAAGCAGTGATATGTGTTTTCCAACACCTTGTTTGTGCAGAGAAAATCTCTCTTCTGATAAATTATTCAAAACATAACTGCCAACCTATTTAAGTTTGAAAATATGTGTACTGTAATCAGGAATCATGTTTCTCAGCTGTCTGAACAGCTACACTTCAAATCTGGCATTCTCTAAAGTGCCTGCACAAAACAGTACAAGATAACTATGTCCAGTGAACCACTCTGAGTATTATTTAATTATTAAAGTATTAAATCTTTCATAGTTATGGGGCAGTGTGTCAAAGAAATCTAGAGTTTTCCTAAACATACACAAACCTATTTAAGTATAACTTGCAGAAAGTGTCTGAAAATACTTCTAACATGTGCAAATCTTTTCATTGTAACTTTAAGCATGATAGCTGCCCCATTTGTGTCAAAGGGTTAATGAAATTCCTTCAATAATTTATCAAGGTTAAAGATTGTCTCTGAACAAATATGGCTTGTGTGGAACTAATTAAATACTCTGCCTTTCAACATGGAAGATTGAATAAGCTGTGACATTTTGCAATTTTAATTTATGGTGCATTTTCCAGCATCCTCACATTAGTTTCATTTTTAGGAGACTCAAACATTAACATAGAAATCAGCAATGTGCTCTTTTCCTTCTGTCATTAAACTTAGAAGAAATTGGAGTGCTATAGTATTTGGACCAGAAGCAGAGGGTTACGGATTAGTGTTAAAGCAAAATAATATGCTTTGTTAAGGCAATCCCTAAACCACCTTATTTATTATGAATATAACAGAAATGCAATCTAAAATTGCCACTTATAACTCATTGGGGTTTTTCCTTTGGGTGAAGAGTTTTTAGGTTTTGGTTTTGACACCCAGAAAGGTGGTTAGGTTGGACACCAGAAAGACAGATGATTCCAGCTGGAATAAGGGTCATTTCAAGATTATGGGATTGGAATACTGCTTTGGAGTATCTGCCCTTACAACATTGTGTGATGGAATGTATGTCCTTTACAGTGAGAGTCTCTAAAGTGGGCACTAGCTGTGTCTCTGTTAGTGGATATTTAACACATATATATCTATAGGAAAGCTGAATAGTCCTCACTGCTTCTGGAATGAAAGGGCACTGTTCTTTCAGCATATCAATGGGTTCATTTTCTGGAAATCCATGTTGTGGATACACAAATAAAACGCAATTCTTGATTTCACAGTCAGTAAAAATAAATAGTTATGGCTACAGATACTACAACAATGGCCATGACTTGAACAAGGAAAAAGATAAATCCATGAGAAATCAATTGTGGTGCTAAAGTGTTTGAGCATCGTGCAGTAAATGTGTACAAGCTGCTCTCTGAATGGCACAAGCCCCTCCACCCAGCTGATCCATCTCTTCTGGGGCAGGGATAAGGGGGTCAGTGAACAGAAGCACCTGGCTATCAGAAAAAGTCTGTTCCTGCACTGAGCAGCAGAGAAATAATTAAAATATTGAGCAGTTACTCCTAAACTGAGCACCATTGTGCTGGCTGCTTCCAGCCTACACCGCTGCAGCTGGAGTTTCGTGTAGGTGGAGAAGGTGCCAAAAGAAAGATTCTCAAAGGTCTTAACAAGAGCATATGCACACTTTCTATCTTCAGCAAAGTCATTTCAAGTTCATCTTTTCAGTTCACTCCCTGGCCTTTAAAACCAGGCCCCCAGATGCCATCACGTAGGACTGTACTGACAGAGGCGTGACTCGACAGAAGGTTTTGAACCTTTGGCTCCGCTAAGGAGATTGCAGTAATTTCAGCTAATGGAATAATGGATAGCAATCTTAGGTTGTCATTCTCAGCCTGAATCAGTGCTAGAGAGGAGCGGACACTTTACTAGTTTTTTCACAGATATTTGTGACAGCAGAGAAATGATGATTCCCAGTTCATTTCCATGCACTTGATTGAAGCGTGCTCACTTAGAAGACTCAATTTTCTCTGCTGATTCCCCTTTCTCCCCTCTTTTCTCAAATTATCTTTTTTTTGCAGCCTTGTGGCTTAGCTATTTCATGGTCCTCATTTCACATTCCTCGACTCAGTCCTGATCTTTGCTCAGTAAGCTGCAGTTCAATTCAGCTACAGATTACATCTGGTTTCACATTTAAAATTCCTAAAAGCAAACTCAATTTGGATAGAATTTCAGAAGGACAAACATAAAACAAACACCATACCTAATTTAGTACAATTTGCAGACAAGGAGTAACTTTTTTTTTACTCTACAGAACACAAACTCTGTATTTTTCTTAACCTTACAATTATTTCCAGCTTAAATTTTTCTAATCCATTTCAACTATCCAGGATCATTTAAAAATAATTTAGAACTATCAGTCCTAACACATGAAGGGCAGCAAAGCTTGAGGCAAGTGAAAAAACTGTTCTTACTACAGAGAATAATTAGCACAGCTTCTTGATATTTCCCACTTATTTGTGTGTTAACAGCAAATGTAAAAAAAAAAAAAAAAAACCAGCAAAAATACTTATGTATAAATTTCTGGAGGTGTCTAAGTAAATATTTTTAAAATTTTCTAGGATCAACTTCCATTCATCCATAAAGACCCAAGTCCTAGAATAGTCCTAGAGGTAAAAGGGATTTTGGAGAGTTTATGAAAAAAATTAAAATTATAAGTAAAAGTTAGTAATCATAAGATGTAATACACCAAATAAGTTATATAAAGATATTCTAAGTTATCTCTCCAAGTTATATTAATTCTGAATTATAACATTCAGAAAAATGCACTGCATGCCCTCCTCCTAAGCCTACCTAGGTGTTTGTTTGATTTTGCTTAAACTTTATCTCACTTCTCTCTTTGTCTACTTTTTTCCTCTTTCTTCTTCTTTTCCCCTTGTTGTCACACAACTTCTTTCTGGGTCATACACTTTCCTGGACAGGAAGCATATGTCATTGCTTTGTGTCGTACCTGCAAAACTTTCAGGCTTATGTTCTACTGTAAATCTGCCCATTAAGTTAACAAAGGTTATAATTAGACAAATAATAATAGAAGGACATATTGCAGATCCCTTACTCACAGTGCTGAGCAATTACTCATGTGAGCTGTGCCATGAAATCCATCACTGACTGCATGATTCCTGTGAAAAATTGAGCAGCGAGGACTTCAATCTGGTCCATTATCATTATGCAATGTAGCACATTTGTGCAAATTGTTCTCATTCTGAGGTCTCTTCAGAACAAACGTCTTTTTGAATACACTCTGCTGCAGCAATAGTTTAACTGCCAAGCTGTGAAGCCCCAGCAGGAGACAGTACAGCAGCCAATATGAGGGCATGTATACCATATCTAATTAATTCTAATGTTTTTCCATGTTTAATCATCCAGGTCATCAACATGCAAATATTTAAGTGTAAGCTTCAGCCTTTCCAAAGGATCTGCAAACATATGACAAATAGCAGTGACTGTTCCAATCTTCCCAAATTACACATGATGTATCTACAAGTGACTTACATCCTTTTCCACTCCACATTCCCATACTCCTGCAAGAGAAGCTGCCATGCTGGATGGAATCACATAGGCTGGCTGAGGACATAAGCTGAACATCAACTTTTATGTGGATAGCTTAGACTAAAATTGTCACTTAGTCATACAGCGACATATGAGTAGGAGATCTCTTTCTTATTCTGTTTGAGCCTCTGCTGACTTTGGAACTTCTGTGTCCATGGTGGCATCTCTTTCTCTCCTGCTCCAAGACATCCCTGACCAGGCTGACAGCAATGGCCATCATCCTCAGCCATATTTGCTGTGTTTTTTTCCTGATCATAAATATTCTTCCTCAAACGTGCCTGATGGATCAGTATTTTTAAAAGTTTGAAAACTACAACAGCATATTTTAAAAGCAACTTATTTTCAAACAGAAAATATCAGAGCTCATTTAACCAATAAGATGGATAAACTAAAATACTGAGTTCTGTTTTGGTCCCTGCTACACCAAAAAAATAAAAAAAAAATGTGGACAGGCTGGAGATGGTCTAGAGAAGGTTCACAAAGGTGATCAAAGAACTGGAAAGCTGCTGTATGAGGAAAGGCTGACAGAACTGAGTTTGTTCATAGCTGAAAAAAAGAAGGCTTAAGGGAGACCTTATCACCATGTTCCAGCATTTAATGAGGGGCTAAAACCAAGACTGAAACGCCCTTTCTGCCAGGAGTCATGTGGATAAGCCTGAGGTGTAATGGCTAATAGCTACTCCTGGGGAGGATTCTGCTTGGACATAGGAACATTTTTAATGATGAGAAAAATTAGCCATTGGATTAATCCCCAAGTAAGTGGTGGGTTCTGCAATGTCAGACATTTCTGAGATTCAGCTGGACAGGGCACTGGGCCATCTTGTCCAGACCATGCTTTTGCCAAGAAAGGATGGACCAGATGATCTCTGTGGTCCCTTCCAATCTGGTAGTCTATCATTCTATAAATAAATTTGCATATAAAACGATGCTTTTCATGTTAGAAATTGGTCATCGGTCATTTTACTTTATTTCATTTTTCATAAGTGTTTGCTTGAAAATAAGTATTTAATTTCAACCTGTCACAGGTTTTTTTTGCGAAGAAGCAGTGAGTCAGAGTATGGAGGGAGTTTTCAAGAGGAGTTAATCTGCTGGATGACTTTTTGGGCTGGGATCCATCATTGCCCACACAATGCAGACCAAGAGCATCTCATCATTTTGGACTTTCATTTTTTAATACAGCTAACAGGTTTCTAAATGTGCTTTACACTTTCTCATAGTGGTAACCATTCTCACAGAATTTACAGTGTTGTGCCACCAATACAGTACAGATGCCCATGTGTGTTTGAATAAGAAATGAGAAATGGTGATTTGGAAAATGAGAGTACAGGAGAAAAAGCACACTCCCCCAGACCCCAACCCTTACAAAAAGGTATTTCACAAACTTCAGGAGGAAAGGAAGAATAAGGAAAATGAAAGGAAAAATGACAAATTTGATAATTTGGGATTTTAAAATGAAAAAAAAATAGCAACATATCCCAAAGTACTTAATTCCTGCTCACAAGCTTGCTCCCAAAACATCTAACAGATAATTAGATTGATATACAGTGAGATAATAGGGATTTGACATAGGCCTAGTAAAAAATAAGGGCAGTACCTGCTACTCCTATTGCCTGCCTTGTGTTGGCTTGGAGTCTTGCAGCTGGGAGGAGAATCAAATGACTCTGCTTATGCAAGTGCCAGCAGAGTCCCTATGACAATTTGTTGTTACATTGTCATAACACAGTCATCAAATGTCTGGTGAGACTTGGAAAACAGATGGAAGACTAAGTGACACAGAATAAAGATGTACTCTAACTGTGTCCTTACCCCCAGCAAAGGGGACAGCACTCCACTGAGTCCCTGTGAATAATCAGAGTCAGGGGGAGACAGATCCAGGTTAGAAACTCGTAAGATTCTCAAGTGCCTGGGAACACATCTAGAAGAAAGAACAGTGAATAATTATCTCATACAAGAAAATTAAATATAAGGCAAGATAAATTATGAATTTTCAGAGGTAACAGTAATTTATAAAATGGGTACCCTGGAACACTAACAAATGCAACTCAGCAGATTGTCAAGAGTCAATCAACTATCAGAATATACACACACACCTATCTAACACACTGATGAACCTTTAAAGTCTCACATTTTTCTGACTGTTAGACAACCCAGAATTTGTTAAAGGAACTTCTGTCTGATTTCCTTTCCCAAAGGATGTACATTTGAGTCTATCTCAATTGTCAGAAGTTATAATTCTCTACATGCAGAAAGGTCCATATAGATAAAGCAATTGTCCCTACCTGGCCAGCTTGAGACTGTGACAGGTTTTGCACTGACACTTCTTGTTTTTCAGCTAAAGGTGAACCTGATCTTCCAAGTCACTTTTCTAAAGCAAAAGAATTTCAGAGAACACATTGTCCAAATGACCACTGGAACTTCTGAGGGACTTTGATCAGGATTTACAGCCATGAAATCTAGTTCATGATCTCCATCTCTGCTCAGATGCTGCTGCAATATGCATTTTAGGAAGCAAAAATAGATTATGCTCTGGAAATGGAGATGGAACCACTTCCCACCAGAACCCAGACTGAAAAACACTGATTGTGCCTGGGCATTTAGAGCTGTGTGGAAAAAAATGCCAGTTTCTTTACTTTTCTTTTTTTTAAAGTCACCTAAAACTTTCTTTTGCTGAATGAAAGACAAAGAACAGGGTATAGCAATTTTGAGAACATTGTGAATTTTATTGAAAAAGTCCTATGGTTTTGGTTTAGGGTGTTTTTTTTGTCACCAATATGTATATATTATTTAATGCTTCTTAAATATTTACCAAAAAATTTACTTGTATTTTTAAATGTCTTGGTCATTCCTTTGAGGTTTTTTTTCCATATCAGATATGTGAGAATGAGAAGTGACTACACAACAAATCCCTTTGCCCTCACAACAATAGCATAAAGAATCCTATTGGCTAGTATAAAAAAAGTTGGATAAATAAACAATGTAGTTGGCTTCAGTGAGAAATAGGAATGAGCTATGTGACTGAAAATCTGTTTAATAGTCTTTATCAGCCAGAACACATATTTGCAGGGTACACTGCACATGCACAGCAAGTGCACTATGAACAGGTAATTAATGATCTGCACAGAGCCTGCAATGCAGAAGAAAAGGAGGCAGAGGTGACTAGTGCTCTATGGCAGTGATTGGCAATTAAACAAAGAACTAAGATTTGGGGTGAAACATGTTCTGTTCTTGAGCTTTCTCAAGCAGGCATACAGAAGGTAGTGAAAGGAGGACAAAAACACAATCCTTTTCCTTTCCAGCTCTACATAAAAGATGGCAATCACACCAGCAGAGAACACTTGCAGCCAATTCAGCTCATTCATCAGCCCTTGTTTGGGCTTGGACCCAACTCTCACTGAAGTCAAGGGGAGTATTTCCTTTGCCTTCTGTGCTGAAATGGATTGATTCTTTCACAGTCCTCTGGGAAAGCAGAGAACTCTCCTTTAGCCAACACGGAAAGTGCTCTTCAAGCAGCAGAAATGCTAAAGCAACTGCATGTCAAACATCTCAAAGGGGGCTGGCAGAACTGGTATTACCTTCCCCCAGAAGGCTGCACTTGGAAAGAAGCCACAGTAAAATGGGAAGTGCTTCTCATTCCAAAACATGCAGTGCTGCCTATTAAACTTCATATAAAATGAAGCTGTTCTCTCCCGCTCTCTTCTCTACCTGCACGACAGTAGCAGTGAGGCAGAGCTCTCTGGTGGCTCTCATGAGCAGGAACTGATGGGGTGTTTTTTAAAAAAAACCCAAAACCAACAAAACAAAACCAATCTTTATTTAAAGCACTTGTTTGCAAAACTCAGTTTCTTTGTATAACCTAAGAAGAAGCAGATTCCTCTGCACAATATTCCTTTCACACATGACTCTGAATAGTATTTGGGTTTTTATGGAGCACACCAAAAGTTCCTTGCTTTCACCATTCCTCAGTTCAGCTTCTTTCTGACTACACACACACACACACATTAGTTTTTCTCAGCTGCCTTACTTGCTACTGAAATGCATGAGAGGGCCTTCCTTTCCACACCAACCCCAGCCCATGGGGCAACATAAAAAGAAACCCTGTGAGATTTCCACAGGTTTGAAGATCTCTGACTTCTTTCCCAATAAAGTTAAGAGCCTATGTTTGGAATGACTTATTCTTGCTGCCAAAACCCTCTCCTTTTTCTGAAACAGGGCTTCTATTTCTTTTCTCTCTTTGCAGCAATACCAAAGCATTTGTGAACATTGTGTTCAAGGGCTTTCATGTGCACCAGTGTATCAGCTAGGTGCAATCAGCATTCCAAGACAGACTTGCAGAAAGTACCCTTTCCATTAACCTTTTAAATGTGACAGTCACTTGAGCAAATTGAAATCCATCATTTTAGATTGCTGGGGGATTTTTTCTAACAGAGACTCTTTTTATTCTTTGGTTCTACTTACTGACAATGTGCCCTTTTAGTTCTCCTCTGGAAACCAGGTATATCTACAGATACCTTGACCTTATTAATTCCTCTAATTTTCTGTAGTTATGCCAATCTCGTGCTGCTATTTTTCTTAGCTCACACTTAGGTGATCTCCAATCTCATAAATGACTCAAGGAGATTTTCTCCATGGTCCTTCCCTCCTCATTCCTGCCAAGAGGAGAGATGGCTTTGAAGGGGTGAGTTCCTCATGCCATCATGCCATCCTGCCATCATACAACTCTTGGTACCATCACAGTGCAAATATCATTGTTGATAAGCTGGAAAGAATTTTTCTATTTTCTACCCCATTTCCAATGTGAAGAGGTCCAGGGAAGAGAGAAGGGTTTGTCTTATATGATGTATTTTCTCTGGAAAAAAAAATCACATGGTTTACCTAATTCAATTCAGTAGCATAATTTTACTGATTGGCAGGGAAGACAATCTCAAGGGTGAGTTTGTCACTCCTGTGTTAGGTGGTCAAGACAATAATGCTGCAGAATCTTGATTAATCGAATTAGAAATTATACAGAACTGACTGATCTTTGATAAGAACCAAAATAGCGTTTTTTGGAGTGGAAGTGGCCAGTGAGAGTGTTAATATGTTCTTTGCTTGACCTGAGTTATGGATGCACTGATGGAAGTAAAAGACATTCAATATGTCTGTGTAAGAGGCTGAAGAAATTGAGACTTGCCATTTCATGTCAGTCCTAAAGTCCACATGGAGGGCCTGGGGAGCTGCATGACATTCCTGTGTGGCACTTCTCAGGTCAGAAAAGGAATTAAGAATGGCAGAAAGGATTGGTAGAATAAACACAAGCTTTCCAAAAACAGAGGATCCCTTGGAAACCCTGACCACACCAGAACTTTAAGAACAAGCCATAACCGAGCCACTGAAATGAGTCACAGCCCTACTTAGCACTTCTGCTGTGAAGGGACATGGAGTCTCTTTTCCCATGCTGGATCTTCCCAATGAGCTCTGGTAGAACAGAATGACCCAGAGGAAAACTAAAAAGCTGCTCTCAAAGCAGGTGAAGGCATCTGACAAGTAGAAGTCCTGTTTTCCAGAGGATAAAATGTACTACTGAGTTTCTGCAAAGTCTGGCTGTGTCTTGCAAGTCAGGTCAGATGGCTCCAGCAGAGACCCAAATACACAGTGAAGTATTTAAACACTAATTCCTTTTTATAAGCAGCCCTCATTATAAGTTCATGATCCTTGCCCAAAGAAATGGAATTTCTTTTTCAGAAGAAAGACAATTTTACCTTGAGCACATGACCTGGGATGGGGGAATTGCTAATGCCCCCTATGTGAATTCTCTTTCCCCAAATGAAGTTGAACTATAAGAATTGGCTATATTAACTAGTGGTGAAGTCTTGACTCTCTTGTGGAATAACTGCTGTTTCCAAACCTCTGTCACTGCTGGGTTAAGAAGGACCAAAGCTCTCATAGTCTTACTGGAGTACACAGTAACTGAATCATTTTAAGAGCTGAAAAGAAGCCTGAAGTTCTGCATCTGAATTTTATCTCATTCATGCTAAAGATTAGGGCTAATGCTTTGTGGTTTGGAAGGAATGGAAAGCCCGAGGGTGCTGATAGCTTTGGACAGCAATGGCTCAGTTTTTCAGGAAAAAATAAAAAATTCTCTGCCCAGAAGGAATCATTACATTGATAGGCTATGAAATGGGCAGTGATTAACTTTCTGGAACCTGTTTGATGTTACTGGAGTAGTGTCATTTTGAGATAGTAAAAATCCTTTAACACAGACACTGCTGCTTAGCTGAAATTCACTAGTTGTATTTATTACACTATTTTACTTGGGATGTGTTGTTCAGGGTAACATTATTATTTCTACACAGTCTTTTTGCAGAAACAACCAAAACCATCCCAACCTTGTTGTGGACAATTCAATATTACTTAATAGATTAATGGGTGAGTTCTCAAGAAATACATATGGAGAGAGAAACTCAGGTTGTTTTTATAACCTTACTATTTGCAAGAGTGTGTGTCCTTCACCGTCAGGCTCTGCCTCCCAGCATCCAGGCATGAATCTGAAAAGACTTGAACTCAGAAAATGCTTCCATCTGAATAAATATTTAAGATCAACTTTTAAACATGTTCCTTAAGAATTCTATTAATTGTGGATAGACTGACATGATCCCAGGCAGAGTTTCCTGAATCCAGCTGAGGCAGCCGACTCCTCTTTTGCATCTTATGAATCAACTTGATCCCAGGGGCTCTGTATTTCAATTTTCCCTGAAAGCTCCTCATTTACAAACACATTATAAAGGACAATTCGAAGTTTGGATCTTACACTACAACACTTTATTTTCCTGATAGAATCAATGCACTAGATGTGCAAAATTGAACTGCCACCCCAATTAGCCCTTTCAATCTCTGCTCCTGTTCCAGATTCATGGCTTAGCCCTGTGAGGATGGCAATATTCTTGTTTCAATGAGGATCTGAAGATTTATGATATCTGTTTTGAAACTGAAAGTCCACCTTTCCAAAAAAAAAAATGAGTGAAGGCATTTTCTTTTGAGTTGATCAGAAATGCTTCACTGAAGTTGCTTTTTTAAAAAAAATATTATTAACATTGGAAATCACACCTTATGATGCAACAGTACTGAGCAAGGTAAAACGAAAAATAAATATTTAAACATTTTTCTTACACACTTACACTTTTTTTGTCTTGCCAAACTACACCCAGAGACTACATTTTTTTTCCCAAAATAATATCTTATCAATATAATAGACTAAGCAGATCTAGGTAGAAACATTTCCTAGCTTGCTCTGATTCTGTGAATTGTCATAGAAACTTGTGACAGGATTTAAAATAAGGATATTAAACGCTTTCAAATCTGCAACAATAGAATAAGTGGCAGAACAGCTTTTCATTTAATCTAATAATATCAAATCTACCACGTTTTTATTGTAATAAAATGGCAGGCAGCAGGAGCTGTTTTAAAGACCTTCCTTTAGCAGCCGTGCTTGCCTGCGGTGGGTCACCCTTCACTTTGCAGCATGGCTCCGAGCGCTGCTCTCACCAGGTGAGGGCACTCACATCCCTCCGTGAACACCGAGCAGCTGTCACCTTGAGAGAAAACCACACTGGCCGCCCACACACAGAGCCGGAGGGATCCTGTTTGGCCTGAGCTTTGTGTATAGCAGAGGGAAAGAAAAATCAAAAACAAGGAAAGGGAAGAGCCCGTTTCGTGAGCGTCATTTATTTGTGGGCTTTGTCTGATGTAGCCAGCTCTGTTTGAACATCAGTTGCTGTCATTTTGGCGGAAGCGGGGGCACTGGGATAATATACATATTTATGTGCAAAACCAACGTGGAAATGCAGTCATCTTTGTCCCGATGCAGTGAAAGACTGTAACATCTGCATGTCAATAGCCACAAATTTGATTCAGTTCTCAGTAGTGTCATTCCAGAGAAACTCGAGGCAGGAAAGGGGGGAGTTTTCATGTCTTTTTTTGCTATGGCACTGGCTTGGGTTTTTTTCATATTCTCAAGGAGCCAAATTCAGCAGAGTGGATGAGGATGGGTCAGAGTATACCCACCTGGGTCAGAAAACCTCCCTGTGCTCTGAATGAGGGAAAAGACACCCACCTTTGCCTCTGCTGAAGGAGAGAACAGCTTTACTTGTACCTCCATGGGAATTTGAAGGCAGCTGCTGCAGTCTGTTAGCTAGGTTAGCTTCTCCAGAGACAGTGCTGAGCCTGTCTGGATCCCCGGGGAGTGAGAGGAATGAGATCAATGAGTGCAATAGCTGCTTGCTGCAAACTCTCTGCTGGCCCTTGAAATCTCCTCAGCTCTCTGACCCTTTCAATTGCTTGGGCAATTGAACATGGGCATTAATGAATATCCCTGTCCTAAACTTCATCAGAATGACTTTGACATTCATTTTGAAAGAAACCCAGTATTTAAGTACATCCAGTGCTTTTATAAATGTCAGCTATTGGTAACTGTCAGAGATGTGGCCTGGAAAAAGACCAGGTGCTCAAGGGGAGCTCTGTATTTCTTCATCTTTCTCCAGCAAATCCACAAGCATACCAGGAAACTAGCATGGGCTGACAAAGGCATTGTGGGCTTGCCTGGTGTAGTAAAACATCTGCTTCCAGGGCTGCCAGCAAAATGCTGACTATGAATGCACAGGAAAGAAAACAAGTGCCACAGGTGCTCTGATGTTCATATGCATGAGAAATATTTTAATGGATGGGAAATGGATCAACAGACCTGTGAGCTGTTGTCTTCACTCTCATACTTCCCTTGCAGGAATATTTTTAAAAATCTGCAGAGCCAAATATTGAGCTTTAACAAAATTATCATGCCCAGTTACTTAGTCAGATGTTCAAAGGATTTGCCACCCCCCACCCTCCCCAAGTCTTATTATTTCCTTCAGTCCTCAAATTACAGGAAATTATCTGATGTATGCATGAGAAATTCATCCTGCAGTAGAGGCAACATTAGTGTTAGAAAGTTATTATAGAATTAATAACTATTAATCATTGGAAGAAACTATGTTTCACCTAATAAGGTAAGTTTAAAATTCAATACACCATCCACAGGGTAGTGATAACTCATGATACTGAGAAAAGCAACAAAATGTTTGGGAAAGGGAGCTCCCAGCCAAATCAATAACATAATCCTTTCACATCTTTGCATTTCAATCTAAAGTAAATAACTACATAAATCCCCTTGAAAGCTGAACCAAACAAATGCCATATGAGCCACTTTTTAAATGGGAAAAAATAGTTAAGAGGAATTGTTGGTTTGCAGAGTTCTTTGTTTCTCGCTGGGACAAGTGAAAAGGCATCTCCTCTTTCTGTGTGCATGTCTATTTGTCAAGGTATTTCACAGTACAGTCATATGTGGTTCTTGTTTATGTAGTTTTGGAGTATTTGAAAGTCTTAAAATAACCAGATTTCTATGAAAAATCTTTTTTTTTTTTACTGAGACTGTATTCGTAAAGACATCTATCAGCGACAGGCATAATGCACCTACAAAGCAAACATTATCCTCAGCATACTTCATTCCCAACTCTGATTGTGTGATGAAATTTTAACTTCAGATAAATCAGATTTTTTTTTAAAAAATGCTTTTTATTTGATGGGAAACATATAACAGACCTGCTACTTGATTTTCAAAATTCTGCATCACATGGCAGGTGCACATTACAAATCTTGTTGAGTGGTAGAACCTAAAAACACTTATTCAAGGAAATTTTTTTCTTTCTCACTGAATAGAGGAATTCTGGTAAAGTTTTGCTATATTTGAACTTAAAAGAAAAAAAAAGGGGATCCGGAGATTTAACTATTGTATTCCCATTTCCACAAGCTTTTCATTGTTATGAAAGCTGTAACAGATTTCATTTGTTTTTAATCTTCTGAATTGTCTGCTGTTTCTGTAAGAGTTCAGAGGGAACCAACTTACTGGTGCTCCTTTCCTGGCAGATCATAGCAGCAAGACAATAGACACACTTCCCTTCTTATCTTGCATCCAAACCTCCTTGTTTTCTCTGGTTGTTCTGGAGGTAGAATGTCTGACTGAAATACCTATCTTCCCCTGCCAAAGAGACAGCACTCTATAGTCTGTGATGTAGCAGGTGGATGTGTTTACAGGAATAGCCAAGGGTTTTTTGTGGAGAGCAGAGCCTGAGCTCCAGCTGCCAGAGATGCTGGAGCTCAGGGAGGAATTCGAGGGAAATGTGAGCTGCCATTGGTTTGTGTCTCCTGGTACCACACCAGACCATCTTGCAATCACCTTCACAGCAAACAAACACAACAGAAAGATTCCCTAGTTGAGGTGAGGTGTTTTTAAACAAACCTCTTCTGAGCCATAAAACGCCTGGTACCTTGCAAGTGCCCCTAATGATAAAGGATAAGGGAGCTACTGTTTTTACAGTTCAGTTTTTAATAGAAAGACTTTATAGTCATTTCCACTAGGCTTTGGAAGGTCTCTAATACACACTGTTGAACTTGTTATTGAAATAATTTGTACACATTAGGAACACTGCTATTGTAGCAGCCATCTTGAAAGATCTCATATAGAATAGTGGAGGGCATGAGTAACCTTCTCTTTTCCTGCAAAGTCTGTCTCAATTTCTACAATCTCAATTGCTGCAATTTCAATTGTAATTGTACATCAGGAGGTACTGTGACTCAGAGGCATTCCTTAATGCCCAATTCTCATTTTCCTTTCTTGCACCTCAAGTGTTAGCAGTAAGCCAGGACCATTTGGCTGCAAGGTGCATTATCCTGACTTGGAAGGAGGAAAGGGGAATAGATTTAAAAGCTAACTTGCTGCTGTTAGAGGTCTAAATCCATCAGTTTGTGGTTTACTTCTCCAGGGAGGAAAAGCAGATGCACAGATCCTGCTGCAGATGTATGGTGGAAGACTGAAGGAGAAGGCTTCTTTGCTATTGCTGCTTTGCATTGGTGATGAATGGTGTTGCATCCAGTTGCTGTCCAGCCACTAGTGGTGCCCCCCACAGGGATCAGTGTTGGGCCCAGTCCTGTTTAATATCTTTATTGATGATGTGGATGAGGGGATCCAGTCTACCATTAGCAGGTTTAGAGGTGACACCAAGCTGAGGCAGAATTTCAGTCTGCTGGAGGCCAGGAGGGCTCTACAGAGGGATCTGGACAAGATGGATCAATGCCAAAGCCGATGGTGTGAGGGTCAACAAGGCCAAGTGCCAGGTCCTGCCTTTGGGTCACAACAACCTCTGCAGTGCTACAGGCTGGGGACAGAGTGGCTGGAAAGCTGCCCTAGGGAAAAGGACCTGGGACACTGGCTAAACATGAGCCAGCTGTGCCCAGGTGGCCAAGAAGGCCAATGGCATCCTGGCCTGTATCAGCAATAGTGTGGCCAGCAGGACCAGGGCAGCGATTGTCTCCCTGTACTCAGCACTGGTGAGGCCACACCTGGAGCTCTGTATCCAATTCTGGGCCCCCCAGTTTAGGAAGGATGTTGAGACGCTGGAGTGTGTCCAGAGAAGGGCAATGGAGCTGGTGAAGGGTCTGGAGCACCAGTCCCACGAGAAGTGGCTGAAGGAGCTGGGGGTGTTTAGCCTGGAGAAAAGGAGGCTGACATTATTGCTCTTTACAGCTCCCTGAAAAGAGGTTGTAGCCAAATGAGGGTTGCCTGCTTCTCCCAGGCAACCAGAAATAGGACAAGAAGACACAGTCTTAAGTGGCTCCAGGGGAGGTTTATCTTGAACCTTCTTTATCTTAGGAAGAATTTCTTCAGAGAAGGCGTGATTGGGCACTGGAATGGGCTGCCCAGGGAGGCATTAGAGTCATTGTCCCTGGAGGAGTTTAAGAGTGGATGTGGCACTCAGTGCCATGGTCTGGTTGGCAAGGCAGTGTTTGGTCATAGGTTGGATTCCATGATCGCAAAGGTCTTTTCCAACCGAATTGCTTCTGTGTTTCTGTGATTTGTATGCACTTCATGATATGGCCAGCCTGTAGTCACTGCCATGTCTTCTGAGCAGTGGCTGTGAGCAGAACCTCACAGTTCTGAAACTGAGTCATTTCACTCAATGCAGTCTCCTTCTCTCAGGCTGAAAAAACTCTTTTTCCATGTTCTTACCCTGCACTTAAGGAAGATTGTGCAATTTCACTGCCGGGAACCAAAGTCCTACCACACAGCTGAGAAGCTTTCAGCACCTTGTTACACATTCCAGAAAAACAGGCTGGATTTGCTGATGGTTTCATCATGTCAAGGTAAATATTTCACTATCACTTTTCCTCTCCCTTTCTGCATGATCAGCTTCTGGTCTCATTTGACTAGACTGGAGTGGCAGCCTTTGCAGATTCTGCTGCTATATAACCTCATTGCTACATGGGTTGTAATGAAATGCTTCTCTTTTTGCCCAAGACATCTTAATATCTCCATAGAAACCATATTAGGCCCCCATATTCTGTGAGCTCCTGCAATGATAATCTTCTCTCTCACTCACTGACTGGATTTTCTTCCAATGTCTCCAGCTGTCTAAAATTCAATCAAATGGCTAGGAAAATGCAAAGACTTGGTAAAGAGGATTGGGAGCTGTGGTTTCCAGACAGGACTGGCAAGCATTTGGCAGTCCTTACCAGAACATAACTATTCCTTTGCAAGTTCAAACGTCTGTTGCCTCTACATTTAAGCCACAAAAAGTCATAACTTCCATCAAAAGACTCATTGCTGAGTACATACAAGTGCAATACTTGTTACTGTGGAATTAAGCAGGTGTGCAAATGAGTCCTACTCAGCATCTGGAAGAAGAAAGTATCATCTGGCATTTTCTCTCAGTAAGATCTGAGCAGCTCATACAACAATTGTTTATATAATCCTTGCTCTTTCTAACTTCATCTCTATACTTAGCCCCTACAACTCCAAATTATGGCTCCACTGCAGTATTGCATTTCATGATGACAGAAGGTATTCCATCCTTGATGCTAAAAAGCAGGAACTCTCTTTGATGTGACCTGCACACAGAGAAGAGAATTTCTGGAAATAGCATTTTCCACATCCTGAGAGGTTTGTCATCACTCCAAACCCACAGAACTGGGATATAGACTTTAGCAGAGATGCAAATGGTTTTCAGTCACATTGCATTTCTTGTGCCATGTATAATATACTGATGGCATCTCATTCATCACTGGAGAATAGCACAAAAGAATAGAGTAAATAACACACAGGTAAACTCCTTTCCTTTATGTTTTGAAAGGTTGAAATTCAAATGAGAACAGGAGCACAGTTCCCAAAGAGCTGTTTCAACACAAAAACATGGAGAAGTGACATGCACTTCTTGTGTTCATGCCTGGGGACAGACACCAGGCTGGAAAGTAGAAACTGTGAATCTTCCCCAAGGACACATTTCCCAGCGACCTTTCAAAAGCAACATGCTGCTTTTCAGAAATGTTCTTCATCATAGTTTGACCCAGCAGATAGCTAAACACTGCCCTCTCCCCCATGCTTATATCATCATTTCATTCGCTTCAGTACTTCCAGACTGAACTCAAGCACAGTGTCCAAGCTGAGGAAAGCTGCAGAAGAACAGAGACTGCTCTTTTAAATCCCCACAGAGCTTCTGTCTGGCCCCAAAGCAGCCTCCAAGGGAGGTCCATGTGCATCACTGAGCACTTAGGTTTTTTTCTAAGAGCACACACATGTTACTAGTAGCATGACATATTCCCCTGTATAGTTTCCTATCAACAGTTTAATTCTGTCAGAAATCTGCTGGCTTGCAAAAGTCCACAATAACAACTTCAACAAAAGCTAGCAGTTCTGACAGCCAGTCTGTCTCCCTCAGTTCTCCCACACACCTGTATACATCTATATAGACACACAGAGCAGGAGGGAGAGAAAATAAAATATGTCTTAAAGTTCTTGCCCATATCTCTGTGACACTGGACAAATAGCTTTTCCCTGACAGTCTTTTACGTATTACCTCTTTCTTAGCAAGCTTATAGAGCAATTCCGGAGAAAAATGAAATATAGAAGGGCTAATCCTTTATTTAAAAAGCCACCAGATATGAATGGTTGGCTCTGACAATTTATTACCAATTCGGGGAAAAATGGGAAAATAAATGTTTCATATCTCTTTGCAAGTGACAGATGAAAGGAGGAAAATACTCATCAGCTGTGGAGAGCAACAACTTTTCACTTTATGAAAGAAAATTTTTAAAATGTCAGAAATTCAGATATTTTCTTCCTTAAGGCTCACTCCTGATACTTTTCTAGAACTTTTATCTATTCTTTCTCTTTTATGCCCACAGTGGAGCATTAAGGTCTTAAATTAGCTATTACATTAAAAGTTCAGCATAATTACAGATTTGTAGTTTCAGGTCAAGAGACATTCTTCTGAAGGCATATAACACCTCATGTATTTTCTGATTACCCTGGTTGTGAAAGTTTTTTAGGCCTTGAGCTATTCCTTAGCCTGTTTTCCAGAACAGCTAGCTAAGTGGTAGCACCTTCATTCTCTTTTTATTTCTACTTTATCAGATATTTCCCCTCAATATGTCCACTGTTTTCCTCTCTCCGCTCTCCTTTTTTCAAACTCATGCACAGAGAAACAAATAAAAAAATACTGTACTTTGCATCTGGAGGACAATGTTCTGGCTGAGCCCATGAAAAGCCATGAAAGACCCCCAAAGGAGTAAATTACACTCCTGAAAGCCAGTATGATGAACTGCCTCTGCTGTACCCAAGACCAGACTTGTAGCCATGCTCTTCACATTAGAACCAGACTAAGAGAAATAACTAGCTGGTAGGGGGTATTTGGAGAAATTATTGCTGAGTGCCTGCTCTGTAAATCTGCTCCAAAATTCCTTGCCACAGATGGGCCTCTGAAGAATGGTTGAGAAAAGCCATCATTTCAGTGTCAATCAACTGGCCTGCTTGCACAGCTCTGAGTGGCTCAGCTTTCAACAGGCAAGGCAGAAGGTCCCCTCTCAGCAGATACAGGGCAGGTCTGAACACAAATAACATATTTTTCCCATACAAACTCCTTCGTTGTCATTCTAAGGAATGCCTGGTGGAGGACCATGTACTTTGTGACACCACAAATGGCATTTTGAAAACATGATTTGGATATCAGTTAAGATTGTGTGGTCACTTCCATTTTCTCTGCCTACCTGCTTTAATGCACATGTAAAAGACAATGGTTTCATAAAATCTATTATTCCTGTAGAAATGGGTTTTAATTTTGAGATGACTATTGGGTTTTATGCCGTCACTGGTGTGCATCAATGTGAGCACAACTCACTGTTAGGATTCTGCCTTGTGGTGCCTCTTTACAGCAAAGAGAGATAACATCCTCGTTCTATTTTTATGCTGCTTCCTTGTTTTGAGCCTCCTCTGGTGTTCAAATGCACATTCAAACCTGCTCAGATCTAAATGTCTCTCTTTGGCAGTCATACTGATTTTCATAGAAAAGGCAAGCAGGTGTGTATGGCTCCATACTGCTTTTCTGCATCTGCTCACCTTGTGTTATCCCAGAAATAAAGTGATCTGGATTTGAAACATGAGAAAAAATACCAGAGTTCTGTTAAGGAGAACCTATGCACTGGGTTCTGTTAAGAAGAACCTATGCACTGGGTTCTGTATCCTTCAGAAGAGAAACCCTGAGCATATTGGCATAATGATGCCAGTGAAGTCAGAGAGGAGATTGTTAACATCTTCCTCAAACCCCAGGGGCTTTACAGGAAATCGGGTAAGCTTTTGGACTTCTATGTGAGTGCTAAGCTAGTTTCAAAGCTGGGAAGATTAGTCAGCCTTCACAGGTAGACTATTCTCAGCAATGCTCTTTTCACCCTCCTCTTGGCCTGAAAACCTCATTGGTAGGTTATATTTTAGGTAGAAATCAGTAGGTGTTTGTGAAAGTAAATGAGCAAGAGGGTACGCTGGCCCTCAACAAAGGTGATGCAAACCAGAACTAGATCTCCTGTTGAGAGTTATGACCCCCTTCCCTCCCTGAAGCCAGAAAAGGTTTTTTCCTCACTAGCTCTGCTAGAGACATGTTTATGAAGCCTGAAGATAGAGGTCATTGCCCCTCACATGGAGGTGTTTACATTAGGCAGACTGACCTGTACTGGGTGAGTCATACCTCAGGTAGTCCCTAAATGCCCCAATAAGCAAAACTGTGGTTGAATTAAAACACATCCCTGCATCCAGGGCCACACATGACTCTTCAGAGCTGGCAGGTGCTGCAGTGTGTGGACTCCACAGCTGCTTTTGTTTCTTTCTTTCCTCTTGCGGTTCTAAACGCTGTGAGAGTCTGACAAGGACCCTTGCAGATGATACCAATGTAATTAAAAAGAAGTTGTCCCTGTAGAGCCATGATAGATTATTTAATTCTTTCTAGAACAGCATAGGACATTGATCTCTTTTCAGGTGAAGTTTTCACATCATGAGTATTTGTGCATTCAATATAGGATACAACAAAAAGACATTGTTCTAGTCAAGTTACACCAAAATTAAATTCTCCCTGTAACTGAAGCGTGTTGGACTGATACCTTGAAGTAAGAAGATGAAAGCTACCAGCATCCTCTTTGTATACACATATACATTATATTTCCAGGGCAAATTTGTTGCTGTTGTGATCAAGCCAAAAAAATTATTTGCATTAATAGGATTTTCAGTGTTTCTATGCTCTGAGTCCATCATTAATTGCTTGCCCAGTATGCTACATGTTTTTTTCTATTCTCAGCACCACTATTTGGACTCAGCCTAGTCACAAATGAATATTACTTGCAGGTTTTTATTCCAAAATTAATTTTCAGTCCACACTTGCATTTTTGTGTGGCTCACCAACAGTCAAACCCAGGGGCTCAAACTGTGATAGAAAAATGAATACAGAGTGTCATGAAAACTGCCAAATGAAAATTCAACCTCCACTGAGTACTGACAGAAAAACAGCCTTTGTCAATAAAACAAGGTATGGTGAGAGCTCATTTTGCCATTAAAGTTTTCTAATTAAACAGAAACATAACTCACAGCAAAGGCCCTTTACACATCTGCCCATGTTACACAGATACCAAACAAAAGCAAAACCCAGAACCACTGTCCAAATATATTAAAATAAAAAAGAAAGAAAAATCCAAATTTCATTGAAAACTAAGAAAAGAGTCAGATAATCCAGGTCGAAAGGCTGGAAGGTAGAGTTTCTGGAGATAAGCAAAGGTATAGTATACTAATTTTTAAAAATATTAATTTCATAGGGCCTTTTGGTTTCATTGATGTTAAAATAATGAGAAATACTCTTATTGGAAAGCACTTACTAAAAATATGAAAAAGATTAAACAAGATCTTTTTTATTCTGCACAAACCTAGGTTTAGTATGCAGAGTTTGTGCCATCAACTTCCTCAGAATAGATAACAGAGGTTACATTTCTGAAGACATTGGTGAACTCTCCTCACTGGCATTTTCAGAGGCAGTAAAGCAACAAAAGACACTGGAAAGGGAAGTCAAGTATACAGGAGACCTCACAGACCTAGGATACTCATTATATTTTCTTCACCACCATGTGTCATATCAAGTTAACTGTTTATCTTGCAGAAATCAACTTTTGTTTGCATTTCCTTTTTAGCTCTGTTTGCAGATATAAAACTGTGACTCTTCTATTTTGAAGGAGGAGTGCCAAAATAGAGTTCACCCCCTTGAGCAACTTGTGGGAGAACTCAGCTTCCTGTTTCTACATTTTGGCTTTAACTTCTTCAGAATTAGAGTATAAAAGAACTTCTGTGCCAGTACATCAGGGATAAAATCTCAGTATGAGCTGGCAACAGCAGCATGAAACTATCATAAATATCTAAAGAGTTTTCTGTTCAATCCTGTGCATTTATGGCTAAGCTAAGAAGAAGAAAATAGATACAAAATAAGGAGGAAATGAAGAGGATGATATCTGTATTCTGTATTAAAATTCCCCTGGATTTTTTTGAACATAAACCTGTTCTATACATAAATGATTACTGAATCAAATCTGAAAACAGGGTGAGCTTGTCCTTAAATCCATCTTTATGTATCTGGAAAGAAATGAAATTGTGTTAGCAAGGACTTCAATCATGGAAGCAGACACAGGAGGCACTCTGCCACCAAACAGTAAAATATTATGCAGCTCTGTAGAACAGTCTATCTTCTCTTAACTCAAGTGTAATTTCAGTTCACAAGATAACTCCTGATGACTTAATCACTGGACCAATGTTGAAGGACGCATTGGAAGCAATGTTAATAACCCACTGATGTTGATTGAGGTAAGTAGGATAATCTCACACATAAACAGACACAAGCACAGTTCATCAAGGCTCAAGAAAGTTAATGAAAGTAGTGGGAGGTATATTAAAGTTAATTGGGATTTTTTAATGAAAAAATTTTATTAGAGAGTGTTAAAAAGCTACAAATCAGTGGATGAATGAAGGCAGCAATTACCGTGGATGGAAAATGACAGAAGTGGAACAGGAGAAATAGATATCAGTGTAAATTAGAATTTCTGAAATATAGAAAACTGACTAGAAAATCTAAGAACACAAGGGAAAAATCAATGCCTGACAAGAAAAAGAATGTTATGTATATATATAGAAACATAGCTTCTAAATTTTTATATAAATTTCTAAGATACATTATTTGGAAGCATTGGAACACACACATTATTTGATAGACAAGACAAAATTGTAAGTGATACTGCAAAAACAATTTCAAAACTATTTGAAAATACTTTTAATCTGTGCTTGGGAAAAAGCAGGTGATAAACATATCCCGAGAAAGGTTCACTAACTGATAAAAGGGCTGTTTTATGCTACCTCAGTGTTTAAACCTTTTTTTTTTTTTTTTAAGCAGGTAGTTCTGGAGTATTTGCACCCAAGAGTGCTGCAAAGTCTCCATGGTAAGTCCTGGCCACTAACATTCCCACTGTAGCAAATAAATTGTGGAATAAGTAGGAAATAAAACCGACAAGAAGAATCTTAATACTTGTGAGTGCTTGGCAAGAATTAGGCTAGTTAGTCTACTGTCAGTCAGGCCTGAAATAATGGAAAATTCAGCTAGCTAATAAAGGATAGGAATATAGTTATTGCCCATCAATATCTTCTAATAGAAAATAGTATTTTTTTTCATTTTTTTAGAAGAAATTTTGATGTACATAATCAACTACAAAATACGCCTGACTCTCAAGCTGCTTTTCTACATTACTGAATTCTCTGGACAGGAAAAAAAAGCTCTTCACTGTATTGCTAAAATAAAAAAAAGGCCATGGAAGTGGCAAAAATGTAGATCTCAAAGAAGAATGACATGGAAATACTTTTACTGAGGTCCAGCACAATGCAGCTTCTGAGTTTAGCAAATGTACGTGAAAGAAATGTTTGCAAACATAAATAATAGCAAGAAGAAAGAATTATGGGTGACTTTGACTACATTTAAGTTCTCCCTATTAAAATAAAGAAACCTAAATGTTTCCTCCATATAAAAAGTTCTTTGCCACAGAAGGAATAGGCAAAGTGAAAGCTGTTTACCAGTCTTGTAAAGGAAATCAATGCAATATGTTCTAATGATATCTTGGGTCCCTTATCCTGAGGATTAGGAGTCTGTTTTCTATTCCTCTCAACTACAATCCATCCTTGCAAGGTAAGCCTTCCTCTCACAGTTGCTGTTCTTGGTTCTTCTTTGCAAAGTCTTAAAGATTTTCCAAAGAAATATGTCCCTTGTTTTCAGTGAAAAATGGTTTATACTGTGAATGCCACTTCAAGAATAGTAGGCAGTAAATTTCATTAATGTTTTGCCTTCTTGTCAGTACACTAAGCAACAGGTGTCTTATAAACTAGAAAATCCACTGGAATGGATATAGCTAAGGTCACCAACAGAAGAATTGTCTGGGAACAAGGGGGAAAGGCAGAATAAAGGCCCCTTTACCAAAATACCATAAATTCTAATTTCTGATTTTCCTGGATCCCAGACAAGAGCTCCCCTGATCTATGGCAATCTATCACACCACAATACTGAGCATTACTTCTTCTACATTATTTTATGTTATTACTTGCAAATCAGAGTGTGAAACAACTAAGCTGCACATCAGAAATGCATTTTGCACATTGTCCAGGGCCAACAGCTGGATGTTCAGAAATGGCAGTTTATAAGTACAAATCCTCCCATTGCAAATAAACATGAAGGGCAGGTATGAGCAAGCACCTAAGAGCCAGTGCATATACAGTCAGTAATACAGGCAAGCATATGAGAGGGACATCAATATCTGAAACTTGAATTCAATTACGCACTACTATTTTGACATTAAGAGGTCAGTACAAAATACCAGTGCTATTATTTGTCCTGTGCCTTTATTACACAAACATTTCTGCCAAGTGAATCCCCCTTTATTCAGGCCTTACCTCTCCTATGCCTAGGTGGAGGTAGAGTGCAGATCTATCTCCCCTCTACGAAATTGTTTGCCCCTATTACTAGTCAAATCACCCCATTATGCATGGTATCAGACTGCCATGAGTAATCTGCTTGAAATAAGAGAGGCTTGATAGCTCTGAGCATTCCACAGAATACTGTAATCATATGCTTTCTTTTGCAAGTGTTCTCAGGACCACACAAATTACCACCTTTATTAGAGACCATCAAATATACTTGAATAAAAGCAGAGTGGATGCATGCTATCACTCAAACCACAAACCATACTACACTCAAGCCTTTATACTAATCATAAAAAAAAAAAATAAACCATTGCATTATTCCTTCTAAACAAGAATTTTTACATATCTGCTTTTCTGGACTGCAAATAAACAGTATTTAGAAACTAGACCCAAATCAGAGAGCACTGGCAAGCTTGTAACTTAAGCTCAGATAATTTACAAGCATTTTAAATCCAGTGAGACTTTTGATGGTTAAACAAATAGAAACAAATCTCTATATGCTTTGCTGTGAATATTTCATCTGAAAGGATTCCACATGTTTGCCAAATAGAGCTGTCTTTGTTCCCATTATCAATAATTCTTAGATAAATAAGGACATGTTGCCATGTTGAAGAAGAAATACAGAACCTGGGCACATATGCTACACATGTAAATGATGAGGAAGAGCTAATGAGAACACACATATTAAATAAAGTTAACGAGAACTAAAATAAGGATTATGAGATCAGGTATTTTATCCAGAGGCAGAATGACCTGAAGAACTCCATCAATATGAATCCAAGCTATACTCTCTTTAAACTAAATCTTAGATGCCTAAAAAATGCCAGCTGACCTGGCAAGTCTGAATGGTTACTTTACAGATCACAAACAGGAACAGTCATGGATCCACAGCACTGCATTTTTGGGGAGCCTATTGCATAACAGAGACCTGTTCATGTACAGTGCTGGAAGTTTCACAGCACTGTACAATTGTTTCTGCAACAAATTGGAATGTGATTGAAATGAGGCAGATCTAATTCAGGCAGCCACAGTAAGCGATTGCAAGGCACAGGCAGGCCTTCTGTTATTGGATAAACTGAAAAATTAACTGCTCATTAACTTCATTTTTTTCCTAGCTCTAACAAGCCTAGTTGCATCAGGCCCTCTCTTTCTCACCCTGTATTACAATGTGTTCAGTTTTTCTATTTTGTTTCACCACCTTTTTCATCCATATAGAAAATAAATAGCGTTTACACTTTCATTACGGATGGAGACAGCTTCCCAGGCACCACTGTGCTCTTACATGTAAAAGTCACATCCTGGAAGCATCAGTCAATATCAGCCTTTTCAAGAACACCCAAATCTGCTGCTGTCAAACATGTGGGATGCTCAGAGTCAGCTCTTCTGTCCTTCTCACCCACTTGTTGCAGTCCAGTGACCTTTCCAGCACAGTAAAAGCTGCCAGCATACTGCAGACATGGTAAAAGTATGCAAATGCCAAGTGCTATTAAACGTGCCTATTGTCTCTTGAAATACAAGTCATTGCTTTCTCTCCTCCAGAAGAAACCTCTTAGATCATTGTGCAAATAAAGACAACTTGAGGTTATATTGATTTACATTCCTTAAATTCAAACAAGCCTCAGGAATATGTTTAAAGGCTGTATGACTTCTTTAGAAGCTTGCAGAAGATATTTGAAGTGAGTACATGCTTTGTAGATCACATGGATATTGTAGTGATTTCAAACACTAAGGCAAGGGCTTCCCAAGGGAGCTGGCTGTCCTAGTCACTGCAGCTTCTGAGGACACTTGGACACCTACTCCCCTTGAGGTCTCAGAAAATCATAAAGTCTTAACAAAGAGGCAATCAAAGTATTTTAATGAGAATTTATATCTTGTTACCTTCTTACCCGTTTAGCTGACATGAAAGAATTTTAGAAAGGGAACAATGCCAACCTTTCATGCAGCTGAAACTTGATCTCAGTGGTATCAGCGTGCTGGATAGCCTTTTAACAGGAGGAGAGGAGGAATTAGACAAGTGATTAATACCCACTGGTTTCACAGACAGTCTGGCAAAACATATTTTGCTAGCAGGTCAGTCAAGAAGTAAGATTAGTTTTAGCTCAGAGCTGCCTCTCTCCCCTTTTATGATAAGATTTATGAATTAATTAGGGTGTTGCAGTCAGCCCTGAACC
>VZTN01023509.1:2752-20261 GCA_013400515.1 Erpornis zantholeuca
ACTCTTTTTGGGGTGGTTTTTGTGGGTTGGTTTTGTTTTTTTTTTGGTTTAGTTTCTACTGCCAGTAGTACCAATGTACTAGCTCTTGCACAAGCCCAGTAAGCTGAGCACCATGTATAATTTCTGTAACAAAATCAAGTAAATCTGTATTGTAACATAGCAGAATCCTAGCAGCACTCCACTAGTTGTCTCTTCTACCAGTAATGCATCAAGAAAGTGTTTTTAACCAAATTCAGACTCCGGTTTCCACTTTCTGTTGAGTACAGACTGTGTCAGATTCATGAGGCTAAAGAACTGAAAGAAAAACAGAGCTGAACTCTCTGTCCATGTAGAGAAAGATTTAAAGGGTAGGCCCTTGATTTTTAAAATTTTTTTTTACTGTTTACACCAACTTACTCCATCCAGTATATATAGACCAGAATGTAGGACTCTTCTTCACATGAGAGTGCATTCCTCCCATATCCATAGAGACAAAACTTCTCTCCCTTTTGTATGTGCTCTTTCACCCTCTCACCTCATGATTCTTGCATCTGTGTCTGAGCAGTGGCCTGTCTTCAATGAGGAAGGTGAGAAATGACTCCATTCTGGCTTTTTCCCTACTTGGTGGGAACTGGAGGAAGTGAGTTTATGTCCTTCGAGTAGAGAGAGACATGAATGTAGGTTTCCCGTTTCCTGGACACGTACTCTAACAATTAGGCTGTGTGCTAGAGATAGCACTCATCATAACCAACTCTTTTTTGAAGGGAATCTGACTTAATGATATATACAGGTTTTAGGAGTGCTTTACATGTATCTATTGAATTAGACCTGATAGGAGATTTAGATGTGTAAGTATTTACTTTCTGAATTTCTTAATGACCTTACGTAAGGAGATATCCTTACCAGGTTACTTAGTTAAAATGGGGCATAAGCTTCAGTAGGAAAAGTAATAACTAATATTGGCTACTCAGGAAAGTTCTTTTTCTGGACAAAAATATATTATGAGTATGGAGTTTCTGAATCTAAATGTCACAGTGTTCTTTGTCGTCTGTATTTGTCTAAAATACAGTGTACTTGTTAAAGATTTTACATTTATGTACAACTTGTTCTAAGGGTATTCAAACTAAAGTAAACTAAATAAAAATCTGCCCATTAGGTTGGATCTCATTTCTTGGTAACAGCAACATTTTTCACCGACATTATATTTGTTTTTACCTGTTACTTATTTCTGTCTTGGGATGACAGGCTATTTTTTTTCTAATTATCTACATCTACATTATGAGGTTAGGTTTTGAACATTGTGATTCATAGGAATCATTATGTAATGTATCTTGAAGACATGGAACCAAAGCTGCTCTTTAAAGGATGTTACTTGTATAACATTCCCGAGTTTCTCACCATTTTCTTTTATTTTCCAATGCAGATAACAATACCCAGACCTTCAGTGGCATCCACACAGTCTGCTTCAGAGAGCTTTCACTATGGCCACCAGCTAGACAGAAGAGAGCAAGATGGTCAGTCTGTGGAACACACCGTGGAACTTTCCTCTCCAAAAGAAAGTTTTCCAGGTTTGGTTGGGACAGAAGATGCACTTCCAGCTAGTGCCAGCAGACCAGATTTGATACTTAATATTAGCCAAGAGGTGCTTGACAGGGAAGGACTTGTCAAAGAATCTATCAGTGTCCTGGACTGTGGCCAAAAGGACCTACCTGAACACAATGGGATACAGGAAGAGAAAGAACTTGGAAATATTCCTGTGGAGGAGGCTGAGGAAGAAGGGCTTCCAGTGGTTTCTGAGGATGCCATTGAAGTGCTAAGCAAAGAACAGAATTCTTCTTTGCCAGGAAACTCAAAATCTGCAGAGGAAGAACCTCTAACAAATACTGAAGCAGCTCAAGAATCAAAGTTGAGGCCTGTCTGTTTGGTGCCAAATCAAGATGAGGTTCTGAAGTCAATAGCACCTAAAACATCGGAATTGTCTCCCTCAAGACTTACTAACGCACATGTTAATAGACAGGCAAGCAAAATAGCAACCATTCAGGAAAATGGTTTTCATTCTGATAAGGAAGAAGTCCATAGCCAAGACTTGAAATGCCATCAAGTGGCCCTTACTACTTTTTTGCAGCAGGAGAATAAAAAAGAGAAAAATACTCCCAGAAATGGAGAGTTATTCCACTGCATTTCAGAAAATGAGAATTCTTATCGATCTAAGAAGGACTCAGTTAAATCTTCTTTTGTATTCAGGCAGAGCCGAATCCCAGTTTTAGCACAAGAGATAGACTCAATATCAGATTCCTCTTCTGTTTCTGCAAAGGAAAAGCTGCTTCTAAAAAAGGCCCATCAGACAGACTGGGTCAAATTACTTATGGAAAAGAGACAGCTCAAATCTTTCCTTGGTGACCTCTCAAGTGCCTCTGATAAGTCACTGGAGGAAAAAATGGCTGCTGCTCCAGTACCATTTTCTGAGGATGATGTCTTAGCTTCATTTTCTAGATTGACACTGGATTCTCATTTCAGCAAGCAGAATGAAGATAGCTCTTTATCTCCAAGCAGCCCTCAGTCCAGAAAAAGCAAGATTCCAAGGCCAGTGTCTTGGGCAACTGCTGATCAAGTCACCGGTTCAAGTTCAGCTCAGTTCTTTCCTCGGCCACCACCAGGAAAACCGCCTACTAGACCTGGGGTAGAAGCTAGGTAATGCAGAGAAAATAGAAATAGATTTTCAGGTTGAAAATGGATTTGAGCTAGACTGCAGTTACTGCACAGGATGTAATCCTGTAGAAGTTCCATCCTTTAACTAATTTTAAAAAAAGTGCTGGGCTTCAATTCTCTGAGAAACCTTTCAGTGTCAGAGAATGAATGAGGAGAAGCTGTTATACAAGAATGAGCCTGGTTCGCTTTTAAAACTAATACATCAGTAGATGCGTATTCAATATTTTGAAANAGGTCACTTTTCCAGAACTGCCAGTTATTTAAAAAACCCATAGAAATTTTTAGGATCTTTTGTATTCAGCCCCCTTGAAAATTAATCCGTTCTTAATGTAGACATTTTAAATATTTGGAGATTCCAGTCATCAACATTGAGTCAATTAGTTATACTGAGATCATGGCTAAGTAAACCAACTAATTAAAGGAGGGAAGAGTGAATTCTAGAAGACCTCCCCTTTGCCTCATCTTTATGCAGACAACTACTGTCTAGTTTCTTCAGTGTCTACATTCCCAAGATAAGGATAATTTTGATACAGTAGTACAAAATCCTTTGAAGGAAGTTGTGGTGGGCCTTGTCATCCCTTAAAATTGTGTATGGGAGTGTACTGATGGTGTGCAGGAATGGATGTACCCCTCTGAAACAATGGCAATAAGCACTGCTCTTCAATGTACTTCTTCCAACACCACCAGGAAATTCCAGGTATCCTGTAAGCGTTGAGGCTGTTTATGTGAGTTTATGTAGATACAAATACTGTGTTGATCTGAACAACACAGCAGCCTAGATCCAAACAACTCTACCTAATGGGAAAGTTCAGCTCCTCATATCTGTTCTGCAATGCAAGCTCCTTCTTAGTTTCTAGTGATACAGAGTTTCTATTTAAACTTTAATGAATAGGTGGACATAGAAATAATCTTTCTTCGTTTCTTCTTAAGGTTGCGCAGATACAGAGTCCTAGGCAGTAGCAGCTCAGACTCAGATCTTATCTCTCGTCTGGCTCAAATCCTACAGAATGGATCTCAAAGACTAAGGAGTTCTACCCAGTGTAAGAGTCCGGGATCTCCACATAGTCCAAAAACACCACCCAAGAGCCCTGTCATCCCCCGCCGCAGTCCCAGTGCCTCCCCTAGGAGCTCTTCTTTACCCCGTACTGCCAGTTCTTCTCCGTCACGGGCTGGGAGATCTCATCATGATCAGAGGAGTTCATCCCCACATCTTGGGAGGAGTAAATCACCCCCTAGCCATTCAGGCTCCTCATCTTCTAGGAGATCCTGCCAACAAGAGCACTGCTGCAACAAACCAGGCAAGAATGGTCTGAAAGGATCTGGCAGTTCTTTCCACCATTCCCCAAACACCAAGACTTCCACAGGAAAGAGCAAATCAACTACTAAGCTTAGCAGATAGGAACTGGGCCTTGACAGGTATNGGGAGGATTTGGTCCTATATATTTAAAAATAGCTTGATATATTTTTCATCTGAAAAAGACTTGCAGGAGCTCTATCATCTATGGTGTGTAGTATTATGGTATTAACTATAGCTGGGAAAACACACAATTTTGATTTTATATATATATATAAATACACATTTGTACATAAGTGTATCTACATATACACTTATATAGATACTGTATATTATATAGAAATATATATATACATACATACATATGTGTGTATATACATACAGATAGGAAGAGTCTCAGCTTTCCATCCTGTTTACTGGAATTCATTTGCCACAGTGAGCCAAGGCCTTGCTTTGATTTACTCTGGTCTCTTCTTCATCTACTGCAATTTTCCTGTGCCCTAATTCTGATTCTGTGTCTTTTTCATATTACAAGGCCTGATCCTATAGTCCTACTTGGGCAAAGCTCCCGTTAAGTCCTTCTTATTGCAGTAACATTTATGCAATGGTTGATTGTAATGCTTCTAAAAAATTTTTTCTTTTTCTCTTTGGTGAGAATGTAGATAAAGCCAGACTTACAGTAAAGCCTTTTTCCTGTAAACAGAATTTTTCCATAATGAATTGAACATTTTTATGGAACACTAAGAGGCATAAATTCTGGTAAGAAGAATGTGATTATTCCAATTTCTTAAAATGGTCTAATGGAAAACCAACAATATGTGCCTCCAATTTTTATATATATGTTAAATTAGAGAGTAATCTTCTGAAAAGGAATAGGAGAATAAATAAGAGCTCAAAGTCAAACTCTTTCTCATTATAGGCTTACAATATATGGATTTTTAATGCAGGACTGGTCCTGTGAGGTGACAAGAGCCATGTGTGTCTTGTCATTCTCAGTAAGTCAGGGTCTGCTTGGTTAACACCATGATTCCTGTGGTGCATTCTCTGTATGCTTTTTCACTTTTGGGAATAGTCAGAGAACTGTTGGCTGGATAAATAAAGGCCTTGATGTTTATCCATGATTCCTTTCTTCAACTGGTAAAAGCTTTGGGTGCTCATTGGATGGTGAACATGGCAGTGCTAGGTTNATATTAAAAAAAGGTGTTGAATCTGCACATTTTAAAGAAAGTAGCCATTGTAAACTATTCATGAGAAAGCATTCTGTGTAAATAAGTGGCCAGGCTTTGCCTTAGAGCAGGCAGCAAGCAGATCCACAAGACAGGGAGTAGAGGCCAGGATAAGAATGACTGGGTAGTCAAAGAGGTGCAATGTATTTAGGCTAAAAAAGTATCTTGAAGGTGAGTGTTTTAAAATGGTATTAATCTCGATGTGTTTAGTTTCTCTAGTTAGAAGATTCGGCCTAATTATTTAAGGCCTTACATACTCCAAGAGTATGTAAGAAAACCTGAAAGGCTTATTTCAAAATGACATCACCACTCAAGAGATAAGTACTGCTCAAGCATTTCTTTGCAGTTTTAAAAAAGCACACAGTTTAGAAGATGATATTTCTACCTTATAAATTTCTTCCATTTTGAGCTGCACTCACCTTTGAGTCACTGAGTGCTCGTTTTGTCCCCTCTGTATCATGGCACGGATTTTTTACCTAAGTAACATATACCTTACCCCTTCTTGACACTGATGAAATTTAAACAATTAATATTAGTATTTGACAAAATGGTTTTTTACCTATATTATTTAGAAATTTTTTTAGTAGTAGTTAGGATACAAGAAGGTAATTCTAAGTTCTATATCATGCAGTTTTTGGGGAGTCATAGTGGGGTTCTTCAAACCACCTTTAGTAGGATTTTGAAGAGCATTCCTTCCTAGGAAATGAGAGAAAAGAGTAGATGTACGCACTTCACTGGATGTTGCAGATGTGCAGTAAAATGCAGTGTAAGTAAGAACCTTTCTTTACCCCCTTAATTCAGCTAAAGAGCCTTTGTTATTGCTAACTTTTCTTTTTCCATTAGTTATGGATCACTTAAACCACAGATCTTAACAATGCAGAGCAGATTACCAATCAAGATTTGTTCTTTTGGTCATTTGTTTTCTGAAATCATGAAAGATGAAACAGAGATGAGGAGATTGTCTAGTTTGTGAACTTGTTGGGTTATAGGTGACAGAAATATACTTAACACCCTTACAAAATCTGGGTAAGAATATTAATCGTCAAAGCAAAATATACTGAAAGAATTCTGAGATATTTTTTTATATTGGATTCTTATTCTGTTTCCTGAATGTGTTTTTGATAGCCAAGCTTTGTTGACTTTCAGTAAAGTCCAAGGTGTGTAATTCCTCCAACTTTATTAGGTAGTTACTTAGTAACATCTTGTGCTCTGCAGGAGCTCTGCAGGGAATGAACAGGTACGGCACCTTTTGCTGTATTCAGAAAAGCATAGTAGGTCGGAATAGGGACACACCAGAATGCAAGCCTGAGGAAGATGCAGCCAGCTCTCCCTAATGATTCCTGTTGTGGGGACTCTGGATGCCTAGGAGACTTGTCAATTACTGATCTGCTTGCTGTAGTCATATGCCTCTCCAGCCAGCATCTGTGCTTTTTTATTTAACCTCTGCCAAATGAATACCTTTGGATTAAAAAGGGAATATTTTGTCTCTGAGCTAACACATTCTAATGCTGCATTAAAGCTGCCCTAGAGCTGCACTGAATTTCACTTGCTTTGTCATACTATGTTGATTTTTTTCCTTTTCTTACTATGACTATGTATATTGTTTCCCATATGTAATGTAGCATAGTGTGGAACCTTAATTTCATTCAGGTTTCAAGCACTACAGATGAATGCAATAGGTAGGGTGTACCTGCTTTTTCTGAAGAAACTGTACCATTGGAAAGTCCTATTCCTTTGTATTATAATGTATAATAGGTGCTATACCAATAATTGCATGTCCTCATGGTAAATTATATAATATAAATATTTATATATACATATATGTATATGCTTATATAAACTCATTCTTTCTCATTTTTCATTTGTAATTTATGGACCACAAATAATACAGTTCCCTTCCTATTAGTTCCCGTATACTTACCTCTTCTATTGCCCCCTGCCAAAAAAATCTGGAATGCACAAATTCTAATAGCCTTTATACCTTGATACAAAATTGAAGGACTGCTGATTTCTCAACCAGCCAATGTTTTGTCTTGCAGCTTGTTTTTTTTTTTAGTTTCTAATTTCATGTGCACATTTGCATATGGAACAAGAACAAAGACTCAAAAGGTATTTTTATTTTTTATTACAAGTAGGTCTTGTGGTTACTCATTTTTATTTCGTAATGTGAGTTCTTAATTGTGAATACTTGTCATATAGGAACAGTGACAGTCTATGAATACCTAATGGATGAATGTGACAACAACAAATTCCATCTTTTCCTTCCTGTTTTCTACATGTTTCCTTATGGTATACCACAAAAAAGAACTTGGTCACATTGTGATATTTTTGTCCTGGGCACTTGCTGGAATTTGTTAAGGTGGTATGGCAGCCCATGATTAGTTTTCCTTATTTCTGAAAAGTATTTATTATGGTTGTATATGTTTATTCCTACATTAGATTGTCAGTTTTAATAAGTATCAACTTTTGCATCCTTGCCTGAAAATGCTGAAGTTGAGGTGCTTATATTTTCTCTCTCGTGTAACAGGATCCAAAAACGGGTAACTGCTTTGCAGGTGAGAAAGAATATAACACCTATTGTATGTTGTCATCAAAGTGCAGGCTTGTCCATTGTTAGACATTATTATGTAAAATAAACCAATGCTGTAGAAATTCACTTGTACTTGAACTACTTGCCAATGTAAAAATAGTAAACTATGCCAAAAAGAAAAAGAGAAATCAGTTGTGATTGATGATACAGACTTCTTTTGGTGACAAAAAAGGTAAAAGGACTGCATACCCCCAGTTGCTTTTTTGCTGTGAATTCAACAGGATCTAAGGAGGAAATCATGAAGATATTAATGGAGGAATAATTGTGAATAACTTACCTTGAACTACCTGCTCTTGAGTTTTGTGTTGCTTAATACCCTTCTCCCAAAAGTTTACAGAATTGCTTACTATAGTCTAACATAGCAATCAGTTAATGTTATTACATAATGGTCAGCTGATCAACTCATACATAAATATTAGCTTAATATTTCTAGAGGGCCTATATAATCATTAGAGACTCTGTAAGCTTCAGTATTTGAATGTGAAACTGGCTCTGCAGAAAAACACCAATGTACGTGTGTGGCCCTTGTGCAGAGTGTGTGTGAATGGTTTATGGCAGGTTATCTGCAACACATTTTCAGGGACGGGGAAGATTTTTCTCCATTGTACAAAATGGCTACAGTTACTCTGCATAGCCCATGGCAGCTTATATAGTAATATTAGCTGGGAAATATAAAAATTTAAGGGGCTGTTGCTTTGTCTTCTTCAAGCCCCCATTTCTTTGGGGGCAGTGCAATGGAACCATGACATGTAGCAGGTGCAGATGCTTCACGCCCAATTCCTCTTTATGGTGTATTCTGTGTTGTGGCCAGCACTTTGGAGCATTTTTTAGAGAAACTGAGGCATGAAGCCTTTAAACTAAAATAGAACTTGAAATCACCGAACATTTCACACAGACTTTTCTGCTGCAATATTGCATGGTAAAATCAATCTAAGTTTCAATCTCAAAAGTCAATATGAATTAACCTCTCTATTAGTTACAAATGCCAATTACTACTTAGGTAAGACCCTGCTAGAGTAATAGAAAGTGTGATACAGTAGAGCTACATTGGCAAGTTGTATGATGCTAGGCACTTACCTACTGCTTGAGCAGGATCGATAAGCATAGAAAATTTCACTGCTCAAAGGCAGGAGCAATATGAGGTCTTAACTGCTAGTTATATATAATTATACAGGAGGCAAACCCCTGCAGAGTGACACAAGGCATTCATTACAGCCACCAGCCACATCCTGTCTTGGAAATCTGGACGTATTCTTACCTNCATATACACTTATATAGATACTGTATATTATATAGAAATATATATATACATACATACATATGTGTGTATATACATACAGATAGGAAGAGTCTCAGCTTTCCATCCTGTTTACTGGAATTCATTTGCCACAGTGAGCCAAGGCCTTGCTTTGATTTACTCTGGTCTCTTCTTCATCTACTGCAATTTTCCTGTGCCCTAATTCTGATTCTGTGTCTTTTTCATATTACAAGGCCTGATCCTATAGTCCTACTTGGGCAAAGCTCCCGTTAAGTCCTTCTTATTGCAGTAACATTTATGCAATGGTTGATTGTAATGCTTCTAAAAAATTTTTTCTTTTTCTCTTTGGTGAGAATGTAGATAAAGCCAGACTTACAGTAAAGCCTTTTTCCTGTAAACAGAATTTTTCCATAATGAATTGAACATTTTTATGGAACACTAAGAGGCATAAATTCTGGTAAGAAGAATGTGATTATTCCAATTTCTTAAAATGGTCTAATGGAAAACCAACAATATGTGCCTCCAATTTTTATATATATGTTAAATTAGAGAGTAATCTTCTGAAAAGGAATAGGAGAATAAATAAGAGCTCAAAGTCAAACTCTTTCTCATTATAGGCTTACAATATATGGATTTTTAATGCAGGACTGGTCCTGTGAGGTGACAAGAGCCATGTGTGTCTTGTCATTCTCAGTAAGTCAGGGTCTGCTTGGTTAACACCATGATTCCTGTGGTGCATTCTCTGTATGCTTTTTCACTTTTGGGAATAGTCAGAGAACTGTTGGCTGGATAAATAAAGGCCTTGATGTTTATCCATGATTCCTTTCTTCAACTGGTAAAAGCTTTGGGTGCTCATTGGATGGTGAACATGGCAGTGCTAGGTTAGCAGTTGAACTTAGATCTTGGGAGTCTTTTCCAACCTTGATGATTCTAGGATTCCTCTTTCTGAAATTTATAGAACAGGGCATAATATTTAATTCTACTTCTTTTAGCTAATCAGGTAGGCAGTGAACTGAAGGGGTTTGTTTGCTGTTTTGCTTTTGGCTCAAATGTCTTTGGTTGTAATTAGTACAATTTTTGGTTGCCAGGAATGCTGGTAAAAGGAAGTGAGGTTCAATGTTTTGACTACATGCAATATACAGGCATAGGTCATACATTTTTTAGCTAATAAAATTGCATAAACATGCACCTCACATAAGAATACCTCACCTGTCTGCTTGAAGCCAGTCTTCCTTTTCCCTACACATATTTGTGAAAGAGAAATTACATAAAGTCAGCTTGGATTATATAATAATTGTCAGGAATTACCTTAAGATATTGTCAAATGCCAAAAAGTTTTTATCACTCATTTTCTTGTCATTTAAATAATCAGACTTTTAAATATTCATCTTCAAGGGGGGAGGTTTGTTTGGTTGGGTTTTTAAGGAAAAATGTACAGGAGTCCATAGTTTCAAAGACTTATGTATTAACTTTGCAATGACTCTCGCCATCCAGGTTTGAACAGGTAGGCTGATTTTATTCTCCATTGATGATAACACGTTCTCTCTCAACAGTAATAATGAGAAACCCAAATGCTATGCTTCTGTTTCTCCTCTACATGAAGAGCTTGAATCCATGGGAGTTCTTGCTGTTCTTGTGCAGGTGAAACTTCATTAAAATCAGAATAAGATCCTGTTTTGTTAAGGCTCTTCCCCCTGATTAGGGACTGAAAGGATAAACTCACTCCATAAATACCAAATTTGCAGTTGCTGTATTTTAAATTGGAAAATGCTTATTTTTTATTGTTAGTATTATGACATGACATGACATGGCTCTGGATCTCTCCTTTTCTCTCAGAATACTGTTGAAAGCTAGCTTTGGCCAAGAGTACAATGCATTTCTTTTAAAACAATACCACAAGTGGACTACTCATGTGAGGTCCTGATCATCCACAAGTGTCTGTGGGAATTCAGCTGGAATTAATTTGATGTTTGGTTTGAGATCACTTGATCTTTGACCTTTTATGCAAAGGACCTATGGTAACAGCAGAACAGCTTGCTCCAAAAGATGCAGTGTAATTAGTTTGGTCTGCTTGGCTTCAAATCCTTTTAAACCCATATCTGCTGCATGGCAGGCAAGGTCATAAAGGTTTGACGCAAAGTGAAATAGGATTTTTTTGGCAATTTCACATTTTCTTCCTCTGACTAGAGATCTGGATTTGTTGCCAAGCAGTCTTCTCTGCATCCTCTTTACTTTCATTGGCTAGAAAGCAAGATTGGAAATTCTTCCCCAACTTTTAACTTTCTTTCTATAGAGTCAGCCCAGGCTCAAGTTGCAGTGCTTGTGCTAACAGATGCCAATTTTCAAATACTTTCCTATGAATATCCAAACTAGTAAATTAAGGAAATCACCAGCAATGCCTTCAGATAAGTACTGAGTTTTTGAAGTGGCCAACCAATGGCTGCTAATTTAAAATCTCTGGGTAATACTACAAAGAATTAAATCTTCATATTATTTAAAAATACAATGTTTTCACCCCATAAAAAAATCAAGTATTCAATAGCAAAGTCTGCAGCATGATTAAATTAAGTGGAAAGTAGTTCCAAGATTGTTTTTTACCATTGAGGAAGACAAATGTTGAGTCCTTCAAATTCTCTTGCTCAGTAGTTGCAGTTCTCTTCCCCTCCTTGGAAATCTTCTAAGCCATTCTTTTCATTTAAGTTTGCTCAGGCACCCAAGAGCATAAAGAGTTAATGCCCTTGTAATGGTCATTTGTACATAAAGTTGTAATTATTTATTTTCTCATTTGTACCATATCAAGGCTTTGTACAATGTTTAAGTTTTGTTTTCAAATTATTTTGTATTTTATTTTTATAAACTGGTTCTAAATAAAATATTCATTCAGCATGCAAAACTTCAATTCTTGATTGTGTTTGTATAATGATTCATTAACTTAAAAAGCTTTAGCTGAAATATTTTTCAGTGTTTTTTACTATTGTAACCCTGTAATTTAAATGGATAAAGTGCTTTGGCAGTGATCATTTTTTTCTCTGTTTCAAGAAAGTAAAAAGCAACCATTCATATTGAATCAGATGTTCATATTGCAAATTGGAATGATTGGATCAATGGAAGTTCATCTGATTTAGTAGGTTCATGTTGTACATTAATAACAACAAAAATACCCAAATGGGCCTCCTCAGAAACCCGACTTTCTATTTGTTCTTACCCCTTCTGTCTGTATTAATCTAAACAATAAATGATTGGCATAGCCAGACCAGGTCAATTTAAGTAACAATATGCAGGTCCTGAAAAGCCAGCTACTGATGGCATTTTTTCCTTCAAAATTGTAGTTTTTTATTTAGTCAGAGGCCACTGTAATTGACCTCTTTTGGGGATAATCACCTCTCTAGATGTAGTCACTGAACTTTTACAGGCTCTTGAGGAGACTTGTCCCCCTCTGTACCATAAACTTAAGCAGCAGATAGCAGAGAACTGAATGAATGGAAGTTGTTACTCAATCTGAGTGCTATGGGGAAAATGAAATGTTAAGGTAGCAGTTGCTCTAGTTTCCTCCAATAACCTTTTATTTCTCTTTCTAGTAAAACTAGACATAAGTAGAATGTAAAATCATCACAATTTATATTGGTAGTTTGTGGGCCTGAATGTCCTAGTCCTATGCTACCAGAACATACTGCCTGCCAAGTTTGCACAGCAGAACAAGTTTTTTAGGAAGTCCAGAAGAACTGGAGAAAATTCCCTGGATCTCTTTCTCAGTATTACCACTGTTATGCCTTGCATTCAGACAAATTAAAAGCCAGTTCTGCCTTTGTTCAAATCATTGGCAGTATTTTCATTAAGCTTCAGGACCAGGTCATTAGCTCTTGTCATTTATACAAATACCTTAGATAGCTTCACAGGAGAGGAAACAAATTGGGAATTAATTTACTCAGTAACAGTCCAAGAAAATGATGTTTCACCTTCTGTTAAGAGCAGCCAGAAACTTAATGGCATGGCTTCTGGATGGATCAACCATGGATAACATGGTGCATGCGATTTCAGCACTCCCAACAGAACCATCATTTAACCCTTTGTAAAGGGTATGCAAATAAATAGCAACCAACTGTATTAATCTGAAGATGAAAATAACAATTTTGCCCACTCTGTAGTGATGAGAGGTAGATCAGTTTCTTTCCTTGTTTAAAGTAGTAATTCTAGAGTGTATCAGAAGTGGAAGAGTGATTTTGATCTGGCTTCAGTATATGTCGGTGGTATAACTGAAATACAGGGAAAGAAGAATATCAGAACAAACATGCTGTGTCAGATTGGTGTTGAGGTCTGGTTGTTGTCTGACCACCACAGTGTCTTTTGACATTGCCTGGCTTGTCTTCATTTATACAGGAGATCCAATCTGCCCCTTCTGCTTGTAGGATCTTGCTGCACTTCTCTACTCACACTGTAGCTGTCTCTTCACGTAAATCAGTACTGGAACATGAGAAAGCAGACACAAGTCAACTCTCCCAAGAAATGCTGTAATAGATGAAATTCAAGAATTATCAGTTTCAAAAAGAACTGAAACATCAAAAGAAAGACAGGTAAGAACTGCCTGTTGCAACCTGGACAAGCTCAAACTGCTGCCTAGAAGGACCAGGGAGATCACATTTGCTAATCCACATGGAGTGTCATAGCAGCATGGATTATCTTATTTGTCCATGAAAACAAAATACAGAAAACCCTGCTCAAGAGAGCCCGTCTGTTCTGATGGGAGAGAAATAATGCTTCCAGCAGGGTAATCTGGAAAGCTTTAACAACATAAGACTCAAAAATCTTATTTACAAGGACTAATTCTTTGCCATTCTTAACCTCAGCAATTTATTAAAACCTGTCACCCATACCATCTCTTTCTGTTAAGGTAAATCTGGAAAAGAGACCTTTCTCTTCTTCAAGGCATTAAATCAAGTTAACATTGTTCTGTACACACATACATTTTCTTTTTGTGAGGTATTTGGGTATTTTACTCCATCTGAGATACTGAAGGGAAACACTTGCTAACAACTGATTACCCTGTATTTACATATCAGTAGGCAGCAGTGGTAGGTTTTTGAAGTGCAGGTAAGTTAAATCAGTATACCGAAATGGTGTAAGGGCAGAAATGAAGTACTTATATGTACATTTTCATATGGTAGAATTCAGTCAAAGCTGACTGCAAAAATGGCATATCTTATGCTATGATTACATGCTTCTAAGAGAGGGACAATTTCATTGTGATTCACTATGTTATTTGTATTTGCTAAATTCCTGCAGCAGGAATGCTTGTGCAAACTGACTGTAACACTAGAGGCAGCTAGTCATTGCTATAGGCCAAATTTATGTGTAGAATTTTTTTAATGTTGGTGATAAATGCTTAAGAAGAGAACCTGTATGATTTTTCAAGTCATTGGACAAAATTTCAGGTGAGTTTGCCCTCTGGTACAGACCCCAGATATAAGAATATTGCACCTCTGCTACTTCTGAATTGTGCAAAGTAAATTGGCTCTAATATATAAGCCTGAAACATCTTAAAATAGTGCCAGTGACAATAGTTTTCTCCTACCTAAATGTGAAAGGGAGATTTTTATTTTTGGGATGAAGACAAAATGATTTGTGCTTGTTTCAGAGTTGACACCGGGTTACATTTTACTCCAAGATGAAAGCTTCCTAAACTATGCAAGAGCGTTTGTCTGGAATGAAGTGAGCCCCTGCCTCCTGTAATTTAACAGCAAATCTAACTTCCATTTCGTGTAAAACAATACAAAGCTTTATGCTCTCTGTATTTCAAATAGTGTGGTATTGATTCCATAAGGCTTACAGAATCAGATAAAGATACAGCCTGCATATAACCTATATGTCAGAAACAGGCATCACTCATCAATTCCTCACTTTTGCTGTATTTCTCTATTTTAACCATGTGACAAGAAGAGGCTACCCTGCTAGTGCAATAAAATGTCTTTGAAGAGAGGGTGCATTTGACAAATGGAGTGAATGACAGCCAAGTGGAACAATGCTGTATGAATTCTGAGGACACTCCTGGATGTCTCTGTCCTAAACCATTCCTAGAAGAAGAAACTATCTCAAACTCCTCCTGTGACGCCTTGCACAGCTCGGACTTAAAAAAAAGTCAGCAACAACCAAGCAAACACCCCCAACATTATAACTATTAGAAAAGGGAAGTACTTAAAAAAGCAGATACTTCTGAGATTTGTTTGATGCCTTAAGTTTTAACTTTCATATTTTTTCCAATCCTGTACTGCCTAGTGTAATTCTTAAGTTCCTTGTAGCTCGTTAGCTGCCTCTCTCTTACTCTAAGATAGACATAACAAAGCTTCTCTGGCTTGCTCTCCAAGGACACCCAGACTGTCCTAGGCCCAAAAAGTGCAAACCTTCATCTTAGGGAGAGGGGAACAAGCTTGGGGAAATTACATCATTAGCTAAAGTTTTAATTGGCGAATTTATGCTGATATGCAAATGAACCAAACCTGTAAAAGTGTGAAGAACTTGTGACCTCTTGTCCATCTTGGGATGCACTGAGGCAGGAGCCTCCAGACCTCCAGGGTGTAACCTTTGAAAGCCTTTCAAATAAATACCTACCTTTATTCCCTTATTCCTGTCTACTCTGTTTTTAGGTACCCACTTAAGGCACCACGTTTAACCCAAGAACCAAGTGACTTGTGCAAGACAGCTCCTGGTGGTCAGTAACCATAATGTTACTTTTTTACCCCTCTGTCATGCCTTTTATTTTTCAAAAGGTGACATTAAACAAAGGACAATACAGACAAAAGTCTTAGTCAAAATAAATGTTTGGGTTTTTAAGAGAATAAAAGAGAAGAAATTTATTAGCCAACAGCAACAGAGTTTCCTGGAGACTGGTAATTAGTGTTTAATGCCACCAAGAGCAAAATGCTTCCCACTTTTGGGAAGAGTGGGAAAAACATGGGAGGCAAGTCCACTTTACTCCTTCATAGTCACAGGTTGGAGCAGAACATACAACAGCACCCAACAACACAGTCACTTTACATATATTCAAGTTTTTACACATCTGCAAAGCAGAAGTAGTAGCAGCCATTTGGATGTTCTTTCTTAATGGTTCTCAGGGGGTGCCTAGGAAACTCGGAAGGACCTGGTTCTTGTGACATGGAGCTGGAGCTGCAACTGCTGCTTCTGCTGCTGCTTCCAGCCACCTGTGCTCTACCTCTGTCCTTAGCAGGGGAGAGCTGGGGGGATCCTGGGCTCAGGTACCCAGCTGTGGTCTGAGTAGATGCAGTGGCATGTGTGGTTGGGCCAGTGTTGTTTTTCACATAGACGTTTTTGATAGCAACAAGCGTGTGTGCCATGATGCTGATGCTGTTACTCAGATCTTTCATGCCTTGCTGCAGCAGACGAAGATTGTGGTTGACACTGTCAAAGCCAGACTGGATCACCTCTATTTGGGTCTGCTGTATCTGCAGTAGGTCCTCTTCAGTCATTTCGTTTTGGTCTGCCTGGGACCTGCCTTTTGTTTTGGCTTTTACTTTCCCAGATGAACCACCGCCTGATATCCCCAAAAAAGGCAGTTGTTCTTGACTAGGTGGAACCACTACCATGTCCTCAGAGCTTTCTTCTGGCTCTACCACCTTCACTACTATTTCTTCTTTGAGGTTCATCTGCTCAAGACTGGATTGATGAGATGGGCCAGGATTGCCATTAAACCCTAGAAGAGGGGGGTTAGGGGGAAGAAAAGCAAAGTAAAGCCTGTGAGAAACTTCATAACCTCAGCGGTCAGTGATACATTTTCTCATCCACTAACATTAGTCCTTGAAACAAGACTATCAAACTCACACTATATTATCTTTGATGGTTTTAGAACACAAATTACCTTGATGGGTGGTAAGAAAACCATAAATATGCATTCACCAGTCAACCATGTATCTGCAAACTACAGCTCCCTTATCACCTCAGAAGCTAAACTTTAGGATCCCAGAAACAAAGTTCACTGCAAGCTCATTTCATGCTCTATCGTGCACGCAGTAACCAGTAAGAGCATTGCTGAAACACTGTGATTGCAAGACTCCCTTGGTATTGAAGGTGATCATTTCAACCTGCTAGGACAGTATCTCTAGCACGTACTAAGTTATTTACTCGCAGCACTTTGTACTGGCTGGACCTGCGTGCTGCCATGGCTTTTTGCATTTGCAAGAATAATTACTGCAGTAGTGAAAATCGGTGACGGGGTCTAACGCCTCGTAGACGGGCAGCATGTGCTACGAGACGGGGTTTTTACTCTTGGGTGCTGTTCTCAGGCACTTTTGTGACCTACAGCAGGAAGCCTCACGGGTCTGTGTGCGTGCACACACGTTCTGTATTTCCAAGGATCCGAATTTCCTGCGGGGCCGGTCCCCATGGCCCCTGCGCGCACGCAGCGGGCGGGCAGCGCCGATCCTCCGCAGACCGGGGCTCCCGGG
>VZTN01023509.1:21454-32863 GCA_013400515.1 Erpornis zantholeuca
GAGCCCGGGCTGCCGTGTGCCAGCGCAGAGCCGAGCGAGGCGGGGCGCGGGCAGTGCGGCGCAGCACAGCCGCTGTCCTGAGGGAACGCGGAGACTCGAGGGGGTGACGCTTCCCGCGTCTTTGTCGAGGAGGGTAGCGGTGAGAGAAGGACGAGGCTCACGGCACCCTGGGTTTGGTGGTGGCTCTGTGCAGGCGCCAGCGCGCCTCCCGGCTGGATGCTCGTCCCGCCTGGACGTTGAGGAGCATCTTTGCGGGCTGGGAGAGGGTACTTGCCGGCTGAGTTTCGTAAGGAACGATTTGTGTTCCTGTGGAAATAAAAAACATTTCTAACTGTAAATGGACTAGGAGTGCTTATATTTCACACAGAGAATAACACAGAGAAACAATTTATATTTAAAGCATCTTCTACCTGACCCCCTTGCAGAGTGTTACCTACTACTAAAATCAAAACTCAGTGGTGTCACCCGCATGAGTTAGTCGGGTATTGCCATCATCCTAAACGTGTGGGAAGAATGGACTAGCACTTTATGTTGTGTGGTATTTCTTCACCTGTGACTTGCAGAAACAGACCCGCCAATGTTAAGAAGTTTGAGATCCTGGCTGCTCAGCTAGCACTGTGTAGGTGAGGGGTGTGGACATCAAAAAGTTTGCTCTTGCAAGCGAATTTCTTGCTGCCTTTTGCTGTTCGGAGCAGCGCAGTTGCTTCAGCATGAGAAAGCAAGTGGGAGGTTTGCAACTGGCAGCTGTTGACAGGTTGCTGTTACCTAGCTGTGGAGGACCCAAACCTCGGTTCACTTGGACAGAGAGACATGAGTGAAAACAGGTTGTGCTCTGAAAAGTTGGAGAAACTACCTGATCTTATGCATAGCACAGACTGTAATCATCTTTTTGCCCCTCTGCTAATCCCAGTGGGGCATACAAGGAAATGCTAGGCTATGTCTTGCTCTAGCTCTCATGGCAATTTTGGGCTGGAGATGGTCTTCTGACACCTCCTGGGGCTTGTGTTCTGACCTGTGCTTTTTCACTGCTTGTTGGCTGCTTGGCTTGTTATCCAGGCTGTGTCAGAATCTCACACTTCTACAAGAACCTGAATGGCTCTCATGTTTTCAAATATGAGTTTTAGTATACGTGTTGAGGATTGTGTGAGTCCAGTGATGGGCATGCTTTTGCTGTCCTCTTTTATGCAAAAAACCTCCTTCAGAAATAGTGTTTGCTCTCTTGACTTTTTATCTAGTAGGGTTGTGAATATAACTTTACAGGAGTATGTATGCAATGCTTTTAATATTAGTAAGGAAAAAGTTGCTGCCTTCGAGAACTTCTGTTGTTGCAAATGTTGCTGAATCCCATTGAGAGGAAACAAAAATCTGGTGCAGTGTTAGGAACAAAAGAATTTTTACCCAGGGTACAAAACTTTAAACTGCACGTGTAACATGAAGTCTTATTTGTCTAGGTTTACCCTTGTAAGATCACCACCTCCTGTTTAGCTTTCAAATGTGTCAAGTCATTGGTGGGTTTTTTGTTTAAGTTTCTCATGTATAAACTTCACATACCTTAAAGTTGCACAGTCTCTGTTTAGACATCTGTGAGGTCTCAAGTGAGCAAAATTATTTAATTGAAATGGAAGAGCAGCTTTGTATTTGGCGCTGCTGGATGCCATGTGCTTAAACAGTTGATGTTATAGCACCCCTCTGTGGGAGCACGTGGCATTCACAGAAAAATAGGGCACACAGACATGGCAAATTTTAGATTTTTCTGTTAGAATTAGATGCTTTCAGTATTGATGTTTTTGAAATGTTGAGCTTAGGGGTGTGAGTTGTTCTGAGTCCTCCCTGGCCATAGCTTCAGTCAGTATTACTGATGTTTCCATGGAACAGTTCCACTGTTTTCCAGTCAGAGACTAAAGTGAATGACTCCATCTGAAAACTTGTGCCAAAATGGCTTGTGTGTAGGCTGATTTTCAGGTCTGTGACCAGCACTGTGGTTGCTTGAATTTCAGTGACCTACTTTGACAAGTCATGTTGGTTTTTACTGTGTATTGAAATCCCATAGTTACTACTTAAATGTGCCTGGGTACATGGACAGAAAGAATCAGGTAGCATCTTTATATTAATTCTTTGTCTACTTCTCTCGTAGGACAACCACATCCATGACAAACTGGTGTCTCTTAGCTTGCTTCAGAAAGATTTTGTGCCTTTTCTGCTGAATTTTTTAAGGGAGCAGACCAGCCAGATCCTGACTAATGGACCTCCTACTCCTGCTAAGACTCCTAATTCCAAGGCCCATGGGAGCCAAAGGACAGGATCAGAAAGGAGGGCAGGCCACACAACCAGCAGCCGAGTGCAGCTCTTTTCGCAGAGGTCTTCAGTAACCACCTGCACCACAGATACCAGCTTTTCTCCTGCTGCAGCATCCAGCGGTTCCTCCTGCTTTTCTGGGTCGAACCCGTCTAGCCCTTGTGATTTTCCCAGCGTGATCTCCAGCAGCAGCCCGAGCTTTGGGCACAGCCCTGTGCTCCACCACGGTGAGAAGCGCTCGTCTCAGAAGGCCAGCCTGGGGAGCTTCCTGACGGCCACGCCTGAAACCCTGCCCGTGAGACGAGGCCGGAGGAAAGGCAGCAGCTCGGTGGGTGCCTCTGGCCGGCAGGTAGCTCGGGATCTGGGGCGTTCCCTTGCTGAAGAGGAGGATGGAAAGAGTGACAGTGGATCGTGGAGTGGAGGGAGAAGGAAGCGTAGTGAAGTGCCTCTTGTTTCTGCCAGATCCCCGCCCAGCCAACTAAACCTTAACAACTTGGAGGAGTTTCCGCCCATGGGTGCTGCGTCTGGCTGGACAAAGTAAGAGCGAGTCTGCCTCTCTATCTCATTGGGATTGTGCCACAGGTTGCTGCTTCTTGACCAGCTGTTGTGCGTGTCCAGATGCAGAAGAGGCTGTAATACGCAATACCTGGCTTCTGGGCAACGTGGTCAGAACTGCTTTGTTCTGGTCACCATGTAGGGAAGGGAATATTGCCTTGACAGGGAGTCAGGTTTCCCCTCCGTGGACTCACCCAAGACACCTCTTTAGCTTCTCACTTGAGATGCTGCAACTTGCCAGTGCACAGCCCAGCTGATACAAAGCTGAGCACATCATTGTCCTTGCACATTCTAACAAGTCAGCGTTATCTTGGCTCTTCACGTTTCTCATTTAACAGAATAGCACTTGGTAAGGAAGAGCAGTCCTGGAATGCTCTTCAGCTTTACTGATGCTGGTGAAAAAGCTTTTGGATTGACCTTCTGTGGCTTCTGGTAGCAGATGTTACTGTGCAGCTTTGTTTGTGCTGTGTAATTGTAGACAAAATAGCTATAGCTATATTCTCCTTGGTGTGCAGCAAGCCCTCATCTCCTTGGTGACTTTGGCTAAGCTTCTGGACGCCTGTTTGTGTTGTGGTTGCCTCAGTCCTTTTATCTTTCTCTTTTACTCTTTAAAATCCTCATTCCCAAATATAAAGCCTTTGTGTCAGCCTGTTTGCCCTGTGTGTCAGTCTCTGAAAGTGGGACTTTCTAGTTGGACATGCAAAATTCCAGCTGAAAATTATTAGATGTGTGAGTCTGTACAGCAAATCCAAATGCTGGACCTGGGTCATGCTCTGAATGATGCTTTGGCCAAGGGAGATAAGGTGTGTCTCCAGCACAGACAGCAAGTCTCTCTTCCTCAATTGCATTAATGCTCCACTACGAAAAAGGAGGAAAGTCATGAGTCTTTGGAAGTCAGTGTTACAGGTGGTTTTAAGAACACCTTAGCAGTTAATATGTAGCAACCAGCATTTCCCCGATGCTTTATGTTTCTGTATCCATTTCCACTTTTTTAGTGGTGTTTTGCTACTTTACCAAGCCTCTTCCTGAAGGACAAATGCAAGTATTTTATGCAGGAAGGATGGGTTTCTCTGAACTTAAAGGGCTAATGTAACTTGGGAGCCTGGACTCTTAATGGTAGACAACTTGATTGATTTTGGTTTTAGTTTTTGCTCCTGGTCATGTTAGAAACTAATTCACGAGCAGTTTCTTAACTAAAATAGGGTATATCCTGTCCTTTCAAATTAGAACATTTAGAAGGGTTGATATTTGATAATTAATTTTGCTGCAGGGTCAGCAGGCTGTTTTTGGCAGTCTATAGCTCCACTTTTTTTTTCAGTGACAGAATAAATTGATAACAATAAGTACGGTATAGAAATTCAGTATCCCAACTCAATCCCCATTTTGTTTTAGCATTAGGTTCCTCAGGAAGAGTTGCATGTATACATGTCTTGACACCTAATTTTTTGTTGTTGTTTAGCTTGATTTTAGTGGAATCTCTTCTCTTTTTTTCAGCAAAAGCAAGCCATCGAGGCGAATCAACCCCACTCCTGTGAGTGCTGAGCGGCCCCTCTCCAAACCAAAGACTTGCTTCACTTCTACGCCCGTCAGCCAGTCTCCGGCTGCTCGCTTGTCGGCTGGGTTGAGTCTTGAGGCCTTCGCTGCTGTCCAGGAAGGAAACCTCTCATCTGTGATAAGCAACAGCCTTCAAGAGGAGAGGGAGATGCTAAAGAAAGAACGGTAGAATCTGAGCAGGGGGGTGATTCTCAATTCCCTTGTGTCCTGGTTCCGGGCCAGGACAGGGTTAATTTTTGCAGCAGCCAGGAGGGGGCATGGCCAGGACTTAGAGGTTATTCTACACCACCTCACCTCATTTTTTGGGGATGTGGGAGGGCTCTCTCAGATTGCCAGAGGGGCAGAGGAAGTGGTCAGGTATTCTCTTGTCAAGGGTTTCCTATTAATCATTTGCCTCTTTCTTGTACCTCTGATTTGTATTGTTGCTGTTATAACCTTTCTTATATACAACCTTTCTTATCCCATTGCTGTTTCCAGTAAATTGTTCTTATCTCAGCCTATGATCTTTACCTTTTGTGCCTCCAATTCTCCTCTCCAGCCTGCCTGGAAGCAGAGAAGAGATGGGAGTATTTTTGAGGGTTTCAGTGGGAGCACTGAACTGGGGAGTACCATTCCTAAACCATGACACCTTCCCTTAAGGTGGTATCCATACCAAAGGGGAAATGACAGAAGAATATCCAAAACAGATATTGGTGACCTTAAACTATAATTTACCAAAAGCCAAGTGTGTCTGTGGTATCAGACTAGGATATTCATGCATCTAGCTCATGTCATTTTAGAGGTGTGCCGACTCTTGAACAATGGCTCTCACTTCAAAAGTGTTATTAGTCCTCACTGCTTTTGAGATTTCCTCTTCATGGACTTGTATGTGTGGCTATCTCCTGTGCATCTCTCTTAGATTGCACAGGTGAAGCAATTGGGTATAATTAGACTGTATTTGAAGATTGCAGCAAGACACATTGGTTTGGAGAAATTGAGTTAGTGATGCAAATGTGTAGAAAGTGTTAATGGTTTTGCAAAGTAGGTAGACTAACAGAAGCTTACAGTCAGAGAAAACAGGACCTGGGCACTTGAGATTCTGTTTTAAAGGTTACTACTGCAGTTGCTGTCAGATGAGGTGAATTCTAGCTTCTAATTTTGTCTCTGCTGTTGAGTTAGTGAACATGGACCACACACACAGTTGGTGTGACTTACATTGTTTGTAAAATGGTATCACTGTTAGTCTGTGAAGATGGATCCTTAGAAAAAAGCCAAAGTGCAGGAGTAGACAAACTATTGTTTATAATTGGTGACAGAGCTGTTGTTCTTTATAGGTTTTGTTCTTGGGGAAGCTCCTCAGGACACATGGGTGTAATTCTTTTCCTGCTAAGCTTTGCAGCTCACTTCAGTGGGACCAGAACTAGCTGAAACACATCCAGTAGAGTCTAATGAATTACTGTTTCTACTGAACCTGCAGCAGAACTGCTCAGGATTCAAACCTGCCACTTTGCGCTTAAGTCTAGCACCTACTCCAGCCTGAATTCTGCTTGAAATGTCCAATAATCAGTATCAACTGAAGTCCGTGAAATAGCAGTATGTGGCAGGCTGGATCTTGTCCATGACGTGATTTTCTCATCTGACCCATTATACTTGAAATCTGGGAGTTGCTGTTGTGTCCTCAGCAGTGGTGGTGAAGTGAGGTACAGAAGTAACACAGCCTTCAACCAGCTGGCTCCCTTTGAGTGAGGGCAAAAGGTGAATTTCATCCTGAGGTAGATGACAGCACTGAGGCAGAAGTGAAGCAGAGTCTAACTGTGGAGGCTGGTGAGCCTGCCACACAAGGGTCCCCGAGGATCCCCTGGCGGGATGGACCCTAGTAGAAGAAACACTCCCCAGGTCAGGGTGAGAAAGAAAAGCTTTTCCCAGGGATACCCTGTTCTGTTATGTTAATGTACCCCAGTGCTGTTTTCCTGGTGGGCCCTCTTGCCTCCTCCCTCCCATCCCTGCTCCAGAATGTTTTCCCTTCCCTGCTCCCCCCACAGTTCCCTCTTCCTCAGCCACTTCCTCTCTATTTCCCTACTGCCTCCCATACCCTAACCCTGCCTGTGTACTGTCCCTGCCCTCAAACCATTGGTTCTGATGATCCTCCCCACCCCTATTGCCTCCCATACTTAAACTTGGACTCTCCATTGCCCTTGGTTCTTTGTCACTGATTCCCTTTGCCTGCGTGTGGTCGTAATAAACCACCACGTGGAATATCACACAAGGACCCTTCCCACCTCTTTGCTGCCAATCCATCTAAGAAGCTATCCTATGTGTGTGTGACTATATTTGGTGTGTGTGGCTCTGACCTAGCAGCTCCAGCTGGAGACTGCTCTGGACAGCCACAGCATCATACTGCCCGGCACTCACTTGCAACATCTAACCACACTGTGGGAACCTTACCTTGGTGGCCTCACAAAGTAGTTAATGAATAATTTTCTTCAGTTCTGTGTTGATTATGTTCATTGCAAGGAAGCTGTTGGCAATCTATTTCCATTTTGGGACCAATTGTTCTTCATCACAGCAGTTCCACTAGAAATAGGCCAATAGAAAAAGTTCTTTGCTGCAGGTAAAAATGTTTCTGACTTTCCCAGAACCCTTAAAGTGACTTAAAGATTTCACTTTTGAGGCAGTGTGGTAAGATGTAGTATGATGTTCCAAGTGTAAACGTTCCATTGGAATTTTTGACAATCATTTTATATTGCTGTTACTGGCTCGTATGCCTCTCTGGTGTTGCATTTAGGGTGACCTCTCTAGGTATAGTTTTGTGTGATGTCTGTGTATTTCACGAAGTGATCATTGTTGATTTAGAATCCAGCAATAAAAGTAGTTTGTTCCTTCTGTTGTTTAACTTGCCAGTATGAGATTTCATCAGCTGGTGCATTGCCTTTCCACTTAGTGGTGTTGGATCTTCTCAGAGAGTTGTTAGCTTACATCTGTATCCAAAGGTATGGATGTGAACTTTATTTTCATAGATTTTTTAAAATGTTTATCTGCCAGAAACTGTACGTTGAAAAAAAAATTTTAGGACCTGTTCTCTAACAGATTCCCTGTCCTCAGCAAATACAAGTTCAGATGAGAAGCAGCAACATAGGTTAGTTGGTTAATTTGGTCAAAGTGCTACACTATTTTGACAGGTTGGAATTTGAATGGGATTCTTTAGTGTCTTTTGGTTGCTAACCTGAAAATCTATTCTCATTGAGAGAAAGATGACTCAAATTACTATTGTGCTAAAAGCTGCTTTAGACAGTGTAAATGACATGGTTTAGTAATTGCAGGATTTCCTTCCTGCTACACTGGAAGAGAAAGACCTCTCCTGGCTGCATGGCTGCTGTTGCTCGTCCTCAGCCACGTGGTTATGTTGCTGCTCTTGAATTTCAGATGCAAATTGCTGCACCAGGCATCTTCTCCTGCAGGGATATCTTTCGATCCTGGTACTCCAACTAAGCCTAGCTACACTCGCAGTGCTAGCCTTCCTGCTGAAAGCCATCTGGTGACCTGTGCAAATCCTGCTAAGGTTTCCTGCAAGAAACAGTTGGAGTGTCTGGCACAGCTCTATTCATCGTGCATAGCAGGTGAGGACACAGAAGATGTGAGACTGACCTTTCTTTGAGCTTTGAGCTTGTGTGTGTGTTGTGAGAGGGAGATAAATGGGAGGTGGAAGTTGTGGGATAGTTATAGTGTACAAACAAATGACGTCTGTAAAAATAAGCTAAGCCAACACAGTTAAAATAAATGAATACTTGGTAAAAGTTTAGGGAAGGTGGTGAGCCTGATGCAGTACTCTTAGCTGCAGTAGACTGAAGTCGTATGTCCCATCGGAAACCAGGCTATTCCCTAACACATCTTTCCCATGCTGATCCACACTGTGATTGTGTTGTGGGGAGGGAGTTGCTTGCTGACTACCACAGAACAGGAATCTATCTTTTTACCTTTGTGTATTAAAGACAGTATTGAATAATCCACCTTTAACATCTCATTTACTCTCTTCCAGAAAACCTGGTACCAAATATTTTTCTGGAACTGTTTTTTGTTCTGCAACTGTTGACATCTAAAGGCACTTCTACTGCAGAAGATGGGGATAGTGACCCTGAAATCAGTGAAAGAAGTAGAGGTAAGCAGTAGTAATGAAGAGAAAAAATGCTGCTTCCATAGAATGAGAAGGTGTTGTAGAGTAGCCTGGACAGTTATTCTTAAATTACATAAAAATGCCTTATTGCTGCTATGGGACTCATGTGAGATGCGGGTCAGGTGTGTATGGGAAGTGCTTCCACAGTATGGTAGAGTGGGGTTGCTAGATACTGTTTGAATCGAGTTTTCTGCTATTGTGTGAGATTTGCTGTAATTACTTCCTAACACTGACTTTCAGAGAGTAGGACAGATGTGCTTGAGTTGCTTCTCCATTGATCCTGCAGTTCAAATGTGCTGTTGACCTACTGTGTGTTTCCTAAGCCTCAGGCTGGGATCTGAGTGCGCCGGATCCAGCCGTATTGTTGCATTTGGGTTTTGGCAGATTCAGCTGTAAGCTTGATGCAATTAGTACTTTGATATGGATATTACAACCAAAAGAGTGGCTTTAGGATGAGACCCAACACACCCTCCTCCACCCCACATGCCCCAATTTGACTGACTTTTGTTTTGCTACTTATTGATTCTTCAAAGTCTTCAGCTATGGGAACACCAGTTTATGATTGATTGTAGTTGGTCTCCTTTTTTTGTCCTGGATCTGCTTATTGTTGCTGAGAACATTGAGAAAGAATATTTTCTTTCCCATACAGCATTAAACAATTCAATTGCCTTTAGTATCAGAAGGATAGGGAATGGGAACTTCTGAAATTTGAATAGGGGTCTAGAAGATTATTTTTGGATACGTTGGTTCCTACTTTCCTTAAAAGCTAATTGTTGGTCCTTTAGTTTATAAATGGTGATAGGTGCTGTTGTCTCATGTTTCTTTTTCCCCTTAGATGTGTCAGGGAGACAGCATTTCGAAAGTGTGCACAACTGTGTTTATTTTGCTGTCCGAGTCTTGGATTATCAATATGAGTGAGTTGAATTCTTTTTTTCATCTGTTTATTTCTGCAGTTTTATGTGGTGTTAAGCAATTGTGCTTGGGTTTTAGAACTTTAGCAGTTACAGACACAGAGCTGTTAATTTTCCTTCAAAACCTACAACTTGACCTGGATTTGGATGTCTTTGGGTTTCTGTCCACTGAACTTTGTTGTAATTTTGCAAGAATAGGAAAGTCATGAGATGTGAATGATAACAAATACAGATACCAGTAGGATTTCATGCTGGGTACATGTGGTTTAGAACTCTTTACTTGGCAGCCTCATATAATGTAAGCATAAGCATTTCTTTAGATCTGATCATGTGTTGTTTATGTCTGTCTGTCTGTCTGAGTTTTATCCCTGTTATCCTGGCAGAATTATTTCCCATTTAGAAAAGGGAATGCTGAAGCTTTTGGCCGAAAATGAACGGATTGCATCTTTTTCTCCCACCTTGCACAAGAGGCTCAGGCAGGCTTATGAAAGCAGCACAGCCAAGGTAAAAACTGGCAGACCCCAAGTGAAATTGCTTCAAGCCTTTGTGTTCTTTTATTTGCAATGGCTTTGATGTTAAATCTCATTCCTCCTACTTCACCTTGTTATGTTGTCTCTAGAAACTGTGTAAAAGCTACTTTTTTTCCTTGTCAGTGAGTGAGTGAGTTGCTGGGTCCAGTGATTGTTATTTGTGAATCACTGCTGGCTAGCCTTGCGTTGTGCTCCAGGCCCTGAGCTCAGCCAGAGACTTTGATAGGGTCAAGTTTTGCTTTTGAAATTCCCATCTAATAAACATGGATCCCAGGAGAATGGTTGGCTAGGTGCAATATCAGAAGGTGGTTTTAAATATGTGGATTTCTCTCATAGATATGCACTCCTTTTAGGCAAATGGCATTTCAGAGGAGACAATCCAGACTGGGAAAAATGGTTCCCTGGTGTGATCCACTTGGTTAGGGAACTAAAGCTGGATGGTAGGAATGTATTTTGTATCTCATTTCACCCATCTTTTAAAAATGGAAATTACTCTTGGCAAAGAAAGGACAGTGTACTGAGACATGTCAGTAGCTGAGCTTTAAAGATGTTAAAGTTGTAAATTAAGGCCTTGTTACTTGAAGCACAGGCTTTTTAATTGGAGAAAGAGTAAGGTAACAGAAATTGGTAACCAGGATCCTGAATTTTCTCAAGCCCTATGTTAAAGGTACACTTTGACTATTTGTGGGTCTTTCCACACTGGATCAGACTATTTCTGGGTATTTCCACACTGTATCAATACTGGTTGCAATCTGTTCAGCAGAGATTTATGGAGATTAGATACTTTCTCTCCTAATGTTGAGTGATGCTGCTCCTGTAGCCTAATGCAGATTGTAAAACTGTTGGTGTTTGCTTGTAGTTAACAATTAGGAAGTTGAGTGTCTGAACAGCTCAGCTAGTGATACTTTGTTTCCTCATCGTGCCTGTGCCTGCTTTTTTTCTGGGTTTCAGATTGTTTGTAGACTTACTTACATTGGTTTAATGCCTTTATATTTTTAACAGGTGTCTCTCCTGCTGCCATGCTCTGTACAGTCTGTTTCTTTTCAGCCAGAACCTGATAATCGCTCTAACTTTCCCAGTGACAGAGCATTTCACATATTTAAGAATCAAAGGTAAGGTTCTTTTGCTGTTGCTGGATGCTGACAGGGTATAACCTTTGCATGATTGCAAATGGGTTATTAAGAACCTGTCATGTATGCTACATGGTGTAGAAAAAAATCTTGACATTTTTACTGTAATTAAACAAAAAAAAGTCTTTGTCCATATTGACTGCAGGAGCTAAATGGTTAATGTCTTTAGAGAAGAACAGTCTAATTCTTCAGGAGTTACTGAGACTTCTGATAATGCCAGTACAGTGTGTCACCCTACTGGATTGCTTCTGCATATAAATCTGGTATGCTTCTATTCTTTGTGC
>VZTN01023511.1:0-36674 GCA_013400515.1 Erpornis zantholeuca
GTGGGTCCCCCCCGTCCCGAACGGCCCCCCCGGCTCAGCTGTTTATACTATAACTCCAGGGCCGGCTTTATCCCACCATCAGGAGCCGGTCCCCCAACGATATCCATCAGGGGCCGCTTTGATTCTGCCCCGGCCTAATCTCCAACACAATTGAGTTTCCTCCGGTTTATTTTTGGCGTGGGAAAGCGAGGCGGGCTGCGGTGAGAAAGCCGGGAGCCTGCCAGCAAGCCCCGTCCGCCTTTTCCTGTATTTTACACCTTGCTCGAATTCCGCCCTTTGGAAAGGAATAATGGCTTTGGGATGTTTTCTGAGAGGAGAGGAAAAGGATATTTCACAGCAGCCCTCCTTTCACAGGCCCCTCGGCTGAGTCCCCTTGGCCGGGGTTCGCACACTCTGATGGCCACCTTTTTGTACCCTTGCACACATCAATATCCACACGCGTCCCCATGTGTATGTATGTATGTGTGCATGTAAATATGCATGTATGCATGTACGAATGTGTCTATATATGTGCGAGCCGGGTACCCTGCTCCGCTAAGCCGGCGGGGTGGAACGCGGCGGGCTCGGAGCCGCTGACCCGCGCCCGCTCTCCCGCAGGCTCCCGGCCGCCCCCGGAGGAGTGGCTCATCAGCCAGGTGTCGATCCAGCGGTCGCTGTCGGTGGGCGAGCACTGGTCGCAGGACGTGCATCAGGGCCCGCTGACCCAGCTGCGCTACTCCTACCGCGTGGTGTGCAGCGAGAACTACTACGGCGAGAGCTGCTCCCGCCTCTGCAAGCGCCGCGACGACCGCTTCGGGCACTACGTGTGCGCGGCGGACGGGAGCCTGGCCTGCCTGCCCGGCTGGGCCGGCGAATACTGCACCGACCGTGAGTGTCCGCGGGGACTGGGGCGGGGGGAGGGAGGGCAGCACCGCGGGCATCGGCCGCGGCTCTAAAGCTCACGGAGGCCTCCCGGGGCCCGGGCCATGTTTTCATGTCGACCTCTCCACTCCCTGCCTGGAGAGGCAAAGTTGCGCGCTGAGGACTTTGCCCCCTTTGGCTGCAACCACCCGACGCTGTGCTGCACCTCTGCGAGCCTTAGCAGCAAAGAGCGAGCTGGCAGGAAAGGGACCTTGGCTGATAGCCCTAAGTAGCAGTAGTTATTGCAAGGTAAAAGGGTAGCAGCTTGCTCACACAAAGTCTGCCACCAACCATTCCTGAAGCCAGAGGACACGAGACAGATGTTGCAGTGTAGTAGTGGGAACCTTTACTCTGAGCTCAGGGTACCACTGGGTTTTTCAGCCTTTCATTAGCACAAGCGAAAGCCGCTTTCTTTTGCTGCTTTTCTAGCAAGAGTTGCAAGAGTTCATGTTTGTTGCATAAACAGTAAAACTAAAGGACAACTTGTCAAGTGCTGGCTCTCCCTGTTCACTTCCTCCTGCTCCAGAACTCCCCGTATGAAGCAGTTTTAAAACAAAGCTTTGAAAATGTAAAACTCTTCTTGGAAGTGTTTTTTAAAGCTTTTTATCCTTTAAAAGTGTCTTCTGTAGTGCCATGTGTATTTACCTAAACATTTATGCTTTTTTATGTTCTCTTCACAGCCATCTGTCTGGCTGGATGTACTGAACAGAACGGATATTGCAACAAGCCTGGAGAGTGCATGTGAGTAGATGGCAATTGCAGTCTGAACATCAGTTAAAATGTCACCTTGTAATAGAAACTTAAACTCTTCTCCATGTCATTAATGTTTTAACTGGACTTTTCTTTTAGCTGCCGTCCTGGTTGGCAAGGCCGCTACTGTGATGAATGCATTCCCCATATAGGCTGCCGCCACGGGACTTGTAAAACACAATGGCAATGCATTTGTGATGAAGGATGGGGTGGCCTCTTCTGTGATCAAGGTTAGTTCTGAAGCTTGCATCAACAGCTCTAGGTTAGTACTGGGCTAAGGAATCTGACCCACTGGATCTGGAATTAAATTTCCCTGAGGTACATGTTCACAGGCATCAGTTGGTTGCACTGCTGCCTTACATACCAGTTCATGTAGTAATTTTGTTTGAAAACAAGGAAACCTTTTTGGTAGCTGCAGTTTTTCTCTTGCAAAAGAAGTTTCTCTTGGAGAAAGACCTAACAATCTGGATGAATGTTGAACAGACAAGTGTTCTGCCTGCTCAAGCTAAGTTTAACTTATTCCTTGAACAAGTATAACAAATTTACTAAACAGTTTCCAGCAGCAGTAAACACCCTCATTTGGGCCTTCCTTATTTTGCATACAAGGAAGTTAACTCATGTGATAAGTCTGGAGCATGAGAGAAAAATCATGTAAGCAAGAATGAAAAGTACAGGTTCCATTTTAAGGTACACCAGACCACTTCCACCTATTCAACCCACTGAATCACTGAACCGTAGCCAGCTGAGCAGTCATGTCCTCAAGGCCATATATGCACTGCTGGCACTGAGATCATTAAGTGCTCAGAGTAGGCTAAGTATTTCCAGGACAGTTATATGATTAAGATGGTGAAGGCTGAATTAAGCAGGAAAAGTAAAGTGGCAGATTTTTTTTCTACTTATAGTTATCTATTAACCAGTTGCTTTCAAATTACTCTATAGTATTTATAGAGATAATAAAGTTTTTCTACTTATGTCCTATGAACTTACACTTAACCTCTGTGCCAAATTTAAAGGAAAAAAAATGATAAAACCGTCGAGCTTGGCAAAGCATTTGACAGTTTAATCTACTAACAACCATAACAAGAGAGCAAATAAACAATAAAAGATTTCTAGTGTTTGTTTAAATCTCAAAGCCAAAACATCTTTTATTTTTCCTCCCCGCCTCTCCAGAATGTGCCTCAGAGCACACCTTTTAAAGATGGGGCTCACTCTTCTAGAGTGTAACATGTTGTACATGAAGTGTCCATTGTGCTGTGGCATATCTTTCAGAGAACACCTCCTTACGAAGCACATTTTCCAATTTGGTACCAAAATGCCATTGCAGCTAACAGTTTTATGTCCACAAAAAAGGGAGAATATACCAAAACACTAAGAAAGTTAAATTCTTGCCAGCTCTCTCAAAATTCAGAGCTCAAGTGATAGATGGTAATCTGATTATTACTAATAATAACCTGGATAACAATCTCCAATATTCCTATTGATAGCAAAATGGAATACTTCATTGGAAATTCTGTTTTTTTGTTGACTACGGTATTTTTTTAATGTATATCTTTTCCCATCTCTCAAAGACATGTTCTCTTAACTCATGGTATTTTTGCAGATCTGAACTACTGCACTCACCACAGACCATGCAAAAACGGAGCAACTTGCATGAACACTGGCCAGGGCAGCTACACGTGTGCGTGCAAACCTGGCTTTACCGGCGTGGACTGCGAACACGAGATCAGCGAGTGCGACAGCAATCCCTGCAGGAACGGCGGTAGCTGCACGGTAGGGGCATTTTAAATGTAAAGCCTTTGTGCGAGGCAAGCCCCGGTGTACCTTTTCAGAAATGGTTCTGTAACAACATAATGGGAATTCGATAGTACACAGGTTCATTACTGACACTCACAACTATCATACTGAACTCTTTCCGAGAGGTGTCAGGGGAGGAAGTCTGTTACAGGAGGAGATGTATCATCTAGATTGGAACTAGTCAACTGATCCTTGGGTTTCTGTGGCAGCCATTATGAGAACTTGGCAAGATCTAGGGCTGGTGAGGGAGCAGATCTGTTAAAAATAAACTTCTCAAAGCACTGTTTATGCAGAAATGCACTGAGTCTGTATTTTAATCACAATAAAAGAAATTGTTGCTTTCCACTATGGGAAGAGAGTGTCAAACAATACGAAACTTCCTGTGAAACAGAATTCCACACTTTTAGATTCCTGTAGTTTAATGTTTCAGCCTGTTTTTGGACTCAGTTAATGATGGATTCTTACTGATGATGGATTGGTAAAGCCTAATTTATTATAGATACCAAGTGTAATCCAATACATGTTTAGATTAAAGCCAATGGCACAGGACCCTACCTCCCTTTTCCCAAAGTCTTGGACATACAGTACTTGGAAAGAAGAAACAGTTCATTATGATTTAAAGGGTAGAACTTACCCAAGCCAAAGCAATTTAAACTCTTGTGAAATAAAAAAGGGCTCTCACCCTGAGGATAAATGGCCCAATCACAGCTGTGTAGGTTAACACATACCACTCTGCTCTGGGAAGACCTCGGGGATCCCATTAGACAGTAGTGGTGTTAGCAATGTTTTTGTGTAGCTGCCTGCGTGCTCCCTATAACTGCATCTGTTCTGTGTGCAGAGCTGCACAATTACTCCTGTACATTGAGTACAGCTGATGCAATGCTCTATCTCTCACAGTCCAACCTGCAGTTGTTTACTCTCCTGATGTCACTTTTGCCACTTCTGGATGAGAAGGGACAGAACAGCGCTTGCTGCTGACCAAAACTAAGCATGCAGGGAGCTATCATTTGTTGCTGTTAAATAACAGTGGCCTAATGTTGTGTTTTGCAGGATATGGAGAATGGTTATCACTGCCTGTGCCCCCCTGGCTACTATGGTACTCACTGTGAGCACAGTGCTCTGACGTGTATAGATTCTCCGTGCTTCAATGGTGGCACATGCTTGGAAAAGGAGCAAGGGGCCAGCTACACTTGCGTTTGCCCTTTCGGCTTCACAGGGTCAAACTGTGAAAAAAAAGTAGACAGGTGCACAAGCAACCCCTGTGCAAATGGTGAGTCTTTTTATCAAAAAATCTCATGACCCTGACTCATTTGTGCTTTTCAGTGCAGAAGTGATAGAAATCCAATCTGACCTCTACTCTTCCCCTAGAACATTAGTCCCTCTCCCCCGCTGTATTCCACGTCTACCCTAATTTTAGTCTCTGGCTGGGGTGGGACTTTCACTGACATTTTTTATGCAACAAAACAATGCACAAGGTTTATCATATGACTAAGAAGATAGCAGAATTAAATTAAATTAACACTATTGTATATTTAGAAGGGGCATAATTTTAAGGCATGGTGATACAATTAGGTAAAGTGGAATGAACTTTTAGATGTGAGGTTGTTTTGTAAGATAACCTCTCTCTTCTTGAGGTATGCTGACCAGGGAAAGGTTTAGGTTTTTGAGTAAAATGCACTGCAAACTAATTTTTATTTTACTTTTTTTTCCCTCAGATGGTAGTTGCTTTTACCTTGGGCAGATTCGTGTGTGCCGCTGTCGGGCTGGTTTCTCTGGTCAGAAATGTGAGATAAACATCAATGATTGTGCCAGAAACCCATGTTCCAATGGGGGAACTTGTCATGATCTAATCAACGATTACACCTGCACATGCATGCCAGGCTACAGTGGCAGGAACTGTGACATCAAAACCAGAGATGAATGTGCTTCTGGGCCATGTGAGAATGGAGGCACATGCTACAGTGGACTTTATAGTGCCAACTTTGTCTGCTACTGTCCTTCTGGCTTCATGGGCAACCGCTGTGAATTGCCAGTTTATTCAGTGCCCGTTACACTTCCTCCTAAACCAGTCCCCTGGATTGCTATATCCATGGGGGTGGGGCTGGTGGCTTTGCTCATACTGTTCTGCATGATAGCAATGGTCATCAGGCAGATGAGGATGCACCCAGAGCAGGAGTTGGAGACAATGAACAACTTGTCTGACTTCCAGAAGGACAATCTCATTCCAGCTTCCCAGCTGAAAAATACCAATAAAAATAAAGACCTTGAAGTGGACTGTGGGCTGGAGAAATCAAACTACAAACCCAAGAATCATAAACTGGACTACAATCTGGTAAAAGATCTGACAAGTAGAGGGACACCAGAAGATAAATATTACAAAAGTGAAAAGTGTTTAGGAGAGAAGTCTCCCCTCCGACTACACAGGTGAGAATGCAGTCTTTATTATAGTCTTTCTTAAAGCCACTCACCTTTGTATCAGTCTAGAAGCAGGTGAGCATATGAGGGAAAAAGAAACCTCAAGCAGGTAACATACAAAACAAACCAGATCAAAGCCAGGAGTCTTCATACTGGAATATGTGAGTTAAAACCAAGTGGTATCCTTAGCTCAGTCAATTAATTTGTGCAGGTTGTGTACCCTGTTTGTGCGGGGTGCTGTTAGTATGGACACTGTGAAGGAACCCTTAGTGGCTAGGCCAGTAGTGGAAATAAGAAGTGTCTTTCCTTCCTCAGTAGATCTTGAAGGAACAACAGTTAAGGCATACAGTGATTAAAAATAAGTATTTCACTTTGTAAGAAGGCAGGATGATCTGCTTACTGAGAAGAATGATAGAGTGAAAACACCTACTCTTTTCCAAAAGGAGAAAAGGGCAGGCATTCAGTGGCATATCAGTCTTCTGATTCATGTACTGAAGGTCTTGTCTGGTATCTACATGTGGTTATTACACCGAGGGCTCTGAGGAATGCACTGTTAGGCTGCACATGGCAGGAGCATGGGAAGACTCTCACTGTTTCTTACTTCCACTTCTCTAGCATAGTATCTCAGACAGACAGAGACCATGTGAAACTTGATTCTATGTGCTTCCCTTCCACACCTTCATGGCTATCTCATTCCACCGCTCCATATTCATGGTAGATGTTGAGAGTCAGGCTTGTTAGTAGTCAGCTAATGTGCTTTTTTCTCTGTCCTGCCTTAGTGAAAAGCCAGAATGCAGAATATCAGCGATATGCTCTCCGAGGGATTCAATGTACCAGTCTGTCTTTGTGATAACAGAAGAAAGGAATGAGTGCATCATAGCCACAGAGGTAAGTACAGAGGTGGACAGGCAAAAATTCACAAAGTAAAAGGGTAAAACGTCCTTTAGTATTGTACCTGAGAAGTCTCCTTTATTTCCAGGGATCATGATGCTTCTCAGCATTTACCTCTCTTCTTCTGTGGCCCAGACGGAACATACAGTGGGGAAAATTTAAAAAATCAGCTGCTCTGATTTTATTACCAGAGATTTTGGGCTTAGATAAGTCAATGATAGATGAAAACACAGAACCTCAGCCCATAAAAATTCAGCACATTGTAGGATTATTTCCTCTTAAATAGGTGGTCAGAAAAAATGGAAATAATAATCTTTCTTAGGCCCATTGATGTAAAGCCATGTTTTTTCCTGTGACTACAATGGATAATCTTTGTTCTGTGGAAACAGGCAAAGCTATACATTTCTAGCAGAAGATGGAAGGTAATGGAATGTATTAGTGGATAGGCATAACAGCCATTTAGAAAGTCTGTTATAAGGTAATTTCAACCTCTTAGCATTTAAGCTCCAGCTAAATATTCTCGAATGGAAGTTAATGGTGGTACTGATAAAAACATCTAGATTTTTGTGTTATATCGAAAAGTTGGATGCACAAAAAAAAGAAAGGCCTAACATTCAGCTTTGAAGACTTTAAAAAGCAGATAGTCTCAGTGGAAGTTAAAGGCAATTTGACATTAACCAATACCTGCCTTCTTTGGTGTAGCCAAAGAAGTTAGGACTATCACCCTACAGGAAAGAAAAGCTTGCTTTGGCATAGAGCAGTTATCTGTGAAGTCACATCTGCAGGATTCAGTCTCCCTTTCCAAGATGGATATCAGATTTCCCCTTGAAAGCAAGCTGGAACACAAGTCAACCAACAATATTAAAAGTTTAAGACTAAGTGAAAGGATTCAAAGATACAAATGACAGTTAGACGCTTCGTTCCCATTAAGTGACCTAAATACTGTATCTTTGAAGATCTTGTTGACCAAATCTAGGCTTCCAAGTCTACATCAGGCATCTCCCGAAATGTTTCTATATTCAGAATGACAACCCCTAGAATCTTTCACCACATCATTCAGGCTTAATGCTTCTAAACACAAGCTATTTAACTATACCATGTACTTTTCACAGAGCCCTAAAGTTAAGCACCCAGGTTTGTAAGCATTCTTCCCCTCAGGCCAGGTAGAGAGGCCACTCATCACACAGATGACTATTTTTTTTTCTGGTAATTCTTTGCCTCTTGACTCAGCTGAAAACATTGAGCACTGAGAGTTAAACTGCAGTGATGTCTGGCCTAAATTGCTTTGGGTAAAATAACTGAATTATAGTTAGATCTGCACTACTCTGAATGCTATGATTCCTTCTCATTCCCGGTGTTCTTTTACATCCCGACAGGTATAAGACTGAAGATCGGCCCATTGCACCTCAGATTTGGTGATGCCAGTAGATGGACGTTCCTGCTGCATTGTTTACAATTCAGAACTGGATTGGACTGTTTTTAGTTACATGCAACTTGCTGCTCTCAGGCGGAGGATGGAACTGAGTGAACTGGACAGACTGTGAATTTACAGAAAGATGCAATACACCTTTTTGTTCTTACTGCCCTTGTTTGAAGTTTGATACCAGAAATCTCATTTGCTATTGAAAAAGGGAGGCAGAGGGAAGAGAGAAGTTAAAAATGTTGGTGTTTTAAAAGATGCTGAGGCCAGTTCCTCATGGACAGACCCCTGGCTTTCCAGAACTCTGGTTATGGGAGGTGCTGGTAGATAAGGAGGCACGTAACTGTCACAGATGTTGCCATGAAAGGTGCGAAGCAAGACACATTGCTATGCAGATAATGGATACAGTATAAGTGAGGTCTCAATCTTTTCTGGGTTTAAAAGTGCCTATAATGTGTCAAGAGAATCTAACAAGCCCAAACAGAAACTTGACTGCTCTTTTTGCAGTTACCTGAACAGTACTGGGCAGAGGTGGTTGATACTTCCTGCTACACATCCATTTGCATCTCCTCTCTCCTGCTGCATGTACTGGAGACTGTGTAAGGGGTGAGAGGAGGAGGAAAGAAGAAAACCGAATTTACATGTCATCTCATTTGGTGATGCTTTGGAGAACTGATTGACTCAAGCCACTATGTGGGACATGATTTTGGTGGAAGTTGTGATAAGGAATGTGTACTGCCTCTTCCCCATTGACAAGGAGGAGGTATGATCCCAGCTCTATATAAAGCCTTACGAATGCGTTTAAAATCAATCAGCTCCTAGAACCTTTATGTGCTGAGCTGTCTCAGCTGTTTTCATGCCCTTTGCACTACCAGTGATTGTGAATAGACATTACTTCTTTTCTTCTCCTTCCTCATTCTCTTCCCCCTGCCTTATTTTGAAACAAATTTGGGGGTTTCTATTGTGTTTCTGAATTAGGTGCCACCTTTTACTGCAAATAGTCTCAAAATTACAGCTGCTGCTTTCTGAAGAAGCAGCAGCAGTGTGACACAACCCACTTAGCCCCCAGTTCTCCATCTCGTTGCAAAACTCCAGCTCTTGTTCTTCATCCCAGTTCTAAATGCCAGTAGTGAAGCACCCACTGACATGCCCTCTGCCAAGACAGGTGGAGATTAGAGTTACAAGGTTTTAGGCTCATCCTGTTTCTTTCATACCCACCCACTGCTACATGGAAAACATGCTGTGTCTGTCCCTGGAAACCAGAGGCAGGCAGAAGCTCCTTTCTTCTATACATATTTACAGCAATAATACCGGACACCCCAATGGAAAGTGCCGTGGCACTCATGAATGAGACCAGGGCATGGGGCAGAATGAGGAGGGAGAAACAAGATCTCGTAGAAGAAACCTGGACTGTGCTATCTCTCTGACAGCGATATTCCTGCCCTTGTAAAGCTTATTGTTGGACTAGCCCATCTACTCCCTTGAACTGTGCACACAAGACCCTTTCATATTGTCCACTACTGACCTTCTGCTCTGACCACGTAGGACCATTTTGAAGATGACCTTCAGAAATCAATAATATGGGTTTTAGTTTGTCTGTTTGTAGTTTATTTTGAAGACTAGTATTTCAGTAATTTAAAAAAAATCAGAAGCACTGAACTTTCTACGTTTTATAACATTATTTTGTATATAATGTATATTTATAATCAAAACAGAAGTGTAAATATGTTTATTACTTCTCATGTAATGTTTTTAATGTGATGACAAAGTTTGAATTTTATTTTTTTTTTCAAGCAATGAAAATACTTTCCTGCTACTACAAAGTTTATTGTGGTTTGTCCTTTTACACATGTTACTCTGTGGCAGCCAAGGTTAGCAAAGCCCCCCAGAAGTAAGCTTGTTTGCCTGGTCCCTGCAGTCCTACATTTACATTTTGCACACCAACTGATGTCAGCTGCTTTTTATAAAAATGTTATAGTGTTAACACATGTCAACAAAGTTGTTCAGCTGAGTGGCATTCATCTGACATTTTGAAATGTTATACATATTTATATTGTGATAGATAATATTTAAATTACATATACCTATATATATATACACACACACATTCTCTTGCTATGGTGTGGGACTGAACTGTCAGGAAAGTTTTATTAATACTTCAGTCTTCCTCTCCCATCCAACTCATGACATGGAAGATGCAGATTTAATACCGTTTCAAAGTGGCTTAATAAATGTGTTGTCTTCGGGTTCACTTACAGAACAAAACACAATTACTATATATTTTAATCCTCTTTCTTTAAATACTTTCAATAAGATCCAAATCTTGTCCACGGGTTACTCTGGCACAGCATCTACATGTACCCGTGTAAGATTGTATCCCTGTTTGTTTGATTGCAAGGGGTAAGATTTGTCTTTCACTTGTGGGATTAGGGGGAGTTTCAGGCTTTCTCCTCGTGAGTTCCCTGTGCTACATCAGCACCTGTGTCCTCCCGGGGCATCGCAAAGTCATTATCCTCTACAGCCCTTTTGGAGAACATTTCCACAAAAAAAAAGTGTAAAAAGCCCACTTGCATAAACACTCCCAGCAGGTTTAGTAGCCTTTGAAGCACATACATTTACAGGCAATTACATCTCTCACTAAATCAGCTAGGTGCAATACAGTCAACATCTGAGTGCACAAAAGCAAAACTCTAAGAACAGGAAACTACTGCTGCTCTATTTTAAAATCAGGGGGTTTTGTCGTGGTTGACAAAATGCCAAAAAAGCATCTGAATATTGGATGCCTTTCCTATCTTTCCCCAAAATAAAATCTAAGCAAAATTTGCTATTTTTTTTTTTAATGGAAAGTTAAAAACCCTAGTGGCATTAAAAAAGCACCATAACAAATTATTTTTACTTCATCATAAAGATACTGCAAATAATGATTCATAAGGGTCCTTCTGAGTGTATTATTAAGGCTACATAAATACTGTTTACTTTGGGTGGTTTTGTTTCTCCCTCTTTAGACCCTTTCATAGCGAAATTAACTTTCAAATCCCAGCCAATTTCCCTAGCTACCATAAAAAATAAATTTAAGACGAAACTCAGAAATAAAAAGCCACCTCCCCCTCCCCAAACATTCACCCTGTAGAGCAAATTATGAAAAACAAGCCATTGACAAAAAGCTGAGCAGATGCTCCCTGCTTGCAGTCCTTCCTCGGCAATGTGAAATAAACCCAACAGATGCCTCTCTTAATTGAGCACATGGATTACATACACACATGCACTCTGTCCTGCTTAAAACAAAACACACACAAAAATCAAACAGGAAAATAGACAGAGAACTCTTCCCAATGCCTAGGCAAGCAGGAATGCTAAGACCAAAAAAGACTCGGTTCTTCCTGCTCAAAGCATGACAGGAAACTGTACCCATAGACAGAAGGGAGTTGAAATCCATTAAAACCTGTGGATCTGATTATGTAGATCCCATGGGGTAAAGCAGGTACAACACATGCCTTTGTGTATCCACACAGGAGAGAGGAAAAAAATAAAAAGCATCATCTTACAAGGAAATCTGTGAATATTTACTGGAGGCAGCACTGCACGATGCAGCTACCAGAATAGATCACAGATCCTACACAGGAAAAACAGGAGCAGTGCCTGCTTCCACACAGGGGGAGATGGAAAGCATATGTGAATCTATGCACGTGTGCACGTCCCCAAGTCCTTGCCAAAGAAACCACAAGCAAATTTGCTGAACACATAATATGACCTGGATTTAACCTACATCTTTGGCCAAAACCTTCCTCACCAAGGGCACTGTGCACTGACTGCTTAGCAGCCTGGCTTCCCCCAGGTGAGCACATCTCTGAGCCACAGTGTATGAATTCACTAGGAGGAGCTGAGATCCTTCTGGCTGTAAAGACTCAACCTCAGTTTCAGAGATTCCTCTTGAGGACCACAGACCATGTTAGAACCAAAATATCATGATAAACTGTGCCTTTTCTTCTAATGGGCTCTTAACAAGCTTATAGACTTCTCAGACCAAACTGTGCTATTTATTGGTTTCAGCATAATTTGCAGTAACTATGGCAAGATTATGGATTTGGCTCAAGGACTGCACCTAAAATTGGCATTTAGTTTTAAAAGACTGCACAAAGTCACTTGAAAGCCATGTTACAAAAAAACAATTTTAAGAATGGGCTCTACCTCTGAGAAACTCCTTCATGTTTCCTTGTATTAGGACCTTATAAAAACTATTCTGCAGCCATGCAGAGCCCTGCAGTCTAAGTGATTTTGGAGCTGGAATGGGTGAGTGGGATGCTGCCTTGGGCATTGCTTCGCCTGAGTTGTTTCATGTTCAGCTGCAGCCCAACATCACTGTCCTCTTTGATGACTCCCCTGATGAAGGGAGACAGATGCCGGGATATACCCGTAGCTATAGCACCCACTGGTGCTGAGACAACATGCAGCAGGACACAGCACAGGGCACAGAGTTTACTAAAATTAGTGTAGGTGAGGGGTGCTTGTAGAAATTAGGGTTGATACAGGGCATGCCAAAAATAGGATAAAATGCAGAATGCATTTTCTTATTCATGAAACTTGATCAGCAACAGCTTTTCACCTTGAAAGAGCTGCTGAGGAAGCCTAAATTAGTTATTGTGCAATTGCAGCCACCTAGTCCAACAGATGAAACCATCTCTGTCAAAATGCATATCAGCATTTTCATTGCTCCTCAGTCTTATTTTTTTTTTTTTTTGTTACTTTATGCTAAAATGAGAAAGGCACCAGAGGTCACTAACTACACTACAGCAGCTTAAGGAACTGCTACGTATCTGTGTTTGCCTGTCATTCCCTTATCTCACATACCTGACCCATAAATACACATTGGTTTTACGCAGCAAATATGACACTCCCAGCACATTTTGCTGTCAATCCAAACTCCAGTTGTGGAGAATTGACATAACTCGGTGGCCCTCTGCCACTCTTCACTGTTTTCACAACTTCAATTTTATGCCCTCTCCATCAAGATTCCCTGCCCCTGTTGTGCATCTCCCTCCCTGCCCTGTTCTCTCTTTTCAAGTTTTGCCAGCTCAGCTCGTAGAGCTGGCAGGTAATGGCCTTGTTGGCCAGTGACATCCAAAGCAGTGAGATTTCTCCTTGATACCTTTTGGATCTGCTCTAAACCATCCTCCTCTGCTCTCAGACCTTCTCTGGGAACCAGTGTGACCCAGAACCATAAAGCCACCCTTTCTCTTTCTCCTGCCTCTGCTGGTTATTACCACTGCCATCCTCACTCCTCTTCCCCTGTAGAGTTCTGGGGAGTATTTCTGCAGCACAGTGGTCTATCATGCTGCAGGGTTAGGATGGAAGTCTCTGGTCCATCAGATAACTGATTGCATACACAGCAATAATTTCAGATGCCACAGCAATTGTTTGTTCCACTTACAGCATTTGATTCCAAGGACCTTTGTACCTGGAATGAACCTTTGTTTCCTCCCTTTTCAATCTTGATGACCGACCATCACTTTCCCAGAGGTGCTCCCTTCTCACATAGGTCATCTGTCTCCTCACATGAACGTTTTAGCCCTTGGGAGATGCAAAGGAGAAGAGACACAACATTAATCTGCTTAAAAAGCTCACCCAGCAGTCACTGCCACCCAGAGGTCTTCACTGCCTTCCAGCAGCACTCCACACATGTCCCTGAGGATCTCAGTGATGGCAGGCTCTGTGCAGCTCCCCACACTTTCAGGAATGCACCCCTGAACAAGTAGAGCAGGTAAAGTTTAAAAGTGGACTGGAAAATAACTCCTGCTGCCCAAGTCTCCATCTCATTGTCCTCCCCTCTGACTGGGTCACTTCTGGCTGACATGTCATGTGAGAGGGGACACCTACAGCAAAGGCACATGAGGGGTCTGCATCTGGAGATAACACAGCCGTGGGTGTTTTGTGACCTGCATAACACAGAGGATCCCATGCTTGCTTTATCTCTTCCATAGACTGTAGAATAGTGATGGACTTGCCTCTCACAGAGGTAGCAGTGTAGTACATAACCACTATGGAAAGGCTTAATCCTTCTTCATTTCCTCTGCTAGCATTCTGTCTTTTCTCTTGCAATCAAGTTGGAGACAGTGCTCAGACTCCACCTATCAGTGTAGCCAACCCTGCTGGCTGCTCTGCATGAAGACCAGACCGTTCCCAGGGAGAGTCCCAAGGTTCAAAATGTGCACCTTGCTCATAGTCATGTTTTGCAAATACGCATTTAAAGGAGGAAAACATGCCGTTTGAGGAGAGGCTGTTTGGTGATTACATCTTTTAGCTGAACTTTATGACTTATTTGTTGAATTGTTGCTGGCTCCACAGTGGTTTTGGTGATTATATTTTTAACTGCCTAGAAGGTCACAGAGGCACCATGTTTGTTTTTATAAATGAAATTGAACTAACTTGTATTTAACATCCAAACAGATCTGCCAAGAGTTAGGTTTATAGCTGGAGAGGCCTTCACCAGTCAGAACTGGATTTTGCCATTTCCTGGCACCATGCAAGAGCTCTGATCATCCCTGTACTGGGGCACATGGGTCCCATGAAGATTTGTTAGCAGGGTTGAAATTCGTGGTCCAGATATGAATCACTGTGCATTTGAAATTACTTTTCTATTAACACTGTTTAATATTTGCCTTACATTTTCTGCTTTGGCAGAAAATGCCAAAGCATTGCCAAAGCATTTTGTTCTTGATCATAAACTCATTTGTTCTCTGGAAGATTGTCAGCAAAGAAACAAAAGACAATCTGAACAAAATGTATCTGGGGGGTAAAAACCCACATGAGATAAAAGCATGGTAATTAAAAAAGCATTGGCCCTGTTCTAATCCTCTCTTTCAATTCAGCCCACCAGGTCCTGGTGTTAGTTTCTTCATCAATGGCTTCCCATCCTTTCATGTCTCCTTATGGCACAGAGGCTCTTTTCTTCCTCCCCTTCATGAAGACTAGACTGATTTTCATGCTATTAATGGTATTTATGTTTGTCAGTATTTGCTTAGGAAGAGGGGTTTTAAGTTCTTCCAAACTCTACGTACAATTCACAATGCCAGTCCAGGTTTCTGGAGACAGAGTTGACTTACATCCTAAGAACAAGTAGAAATACCTGCATGCTTACAATTCCAAAAATCTCCTTTATCATGGAGACAGTAATGTTAAGGAATCCTTGCATCAGATACACGTTTTTCGAACATGAGGAGGAAGAATTTCCTTGCTGTTTTGGCAGTTGCTCCACAATCTGCTCTCAGTCGTCTCCAGCAGATGCAAATTCATCTCACCTCACTGCAGCCATCCAAGCGTGAAGCGTCTAGTTTAAGCCAACCGTGTGGCTTACCTAGGGTTCACAGAGAAAGGTGGATCCTTCCAGTGTTTGCTCCAGGAGAGGCATCTGAAATAACTGGGGGTAAAGGATGATGCTTGGAAGGGTCAGTGCCATTAAATGAAACCTGACAACTACTTTTAAGATGGTTTGAGCTGTGCAAGAGGCATGCCTTAAGCATGAATTTGAGGAGCAAGCAGTGCTTCTCTGAAAGGAGTGGGATGCAGACACTTAACCCCTACATGTCCTTGGGCAGGTCTCCCTTTCGATGGCTAGCTCTTTGTCTCTCCTGACATAGAGGGGGAGTTGTTAATGCTAATGTGACTCAGAAGGATGTTGTGAGGGCTCCTTCATATCCTTCAGACTCCTCAAGGCTACGGAAGTGCAAATAAGCCTTTACCGGTTTGGTCTGATTGTTTAAGTAGCTGCTAAGGATAAACAGCCTCTGGGCACTCCAAGCCATGCTACAAAGCCATGCAGAGCAGATACTGCTCCCACTGCCTCCCTCACAGCGGAGCAGCATTTTCCTTCAGTTTGAGCCGAAAATGGGCTGTGCTGTACTGCCATCATCGCTTCCTGTTTGTTACCTCACAACACCATTTCCTCTTTCCTGCCTGATTATGACCATGCCAACTGTTTTTCCCAGGCCTGAACCAGCTTCCCAGCACCCCCATTTTGACTCACACAAAAACACCATCATGGATGCTGTCCTGGTGGCAGAAGGTGCTCCTGGCTGCCATGTGAAGTACAGCCCTCTCCCCACACTGTCACCTTCCCTCTCCCTGCCCACTTGGGTGCCCAGTCCCAAGCTAAAGAAGTGGGTCTCAAACATTCCATAAAGTGGGAGAGGACAAAATGAGGTGCTGATGATTCCCAGGGTTTTGCTGTGAACAAGCAGAAGGCAGGAGGTACCCTGCAAACCATGAGTCAGCTGGACAGAGAAGGTGGTGACATGAGGGACTCATGGGGCCCATCCTTGCAGACACTCTGTCACTGGGCTTTCTGCTTACTCAGAGACCTGGCACTGAGCCGCCTAAAGCAAACACTCTGGGAAATCACATTAAGGCATCAGAGGGCAGAGGATTAATGTGGTTTCCAGTAGCTCCAATGCCTCATCACTGCCATGGTAGAAGCGCTTCCACTTCCATAGCTGAATTTGCTTTCAGCATACAGACACTTCTGGTTATGCCTTTCTCCACTCCATTGAGTCCTTATTAGTGCGTGGTATTTCTCATTACCTGTAATAAAGTGACCTTCCCAGTCTTGTTTTTGTATCTGAGGCAGCTGAGCCCTTTCAGTTTCTCATTGAATGTCACAACCTCTAAAGCTGAGGTGAGGTCCCCGGATCAGGTGGGAAGAAAACTCTTCCTACTCTTTACACCCTTATTTAAGCATCTGATGTGCTTAAACCTTAGAATGTGTCCCTTTCTCACCCCTCCAGTACCCAGTGCAGGGCCTGACCCAGCTAATACATATTGCCAGTTACTTACTGTGTTTTATCACCACCTTTCAAATATGAAGAAAAGTAAATAGCCTTTGCAGACATACCCCAGAGGTATAGCTCTTTTAAGCTGGTAGTTTTATTTCCATACATGTAATTTGCACTAGGCAAAAAGAAAAAACAACCCAATGTGCCTGTTCCTTCACCTTTTGCCTGTCCTGCCTGTTCAAACTGTAAAGCATTTGAGGAAGTACCTGTCCCCTGCTGCAGTTTTCATAATATTCGGGTGTTTCAGAGATGCCACACAGGAAACCCTGGGCATTCTAAACTGCAGAGTGAAGACATGGAAGTGTCAATAATTGATCTACAACATAAAAAAACAAAAGCTGATTTCCCCATTTTCCCATTCATTTTCCCGAATGAACACAGTGGGCGTGTTTGTACTAGGTGTTTTCTTACTAAAACACCTGGCAATAAGACTGTCTCTCTGCAAGTGGTCCCCTTGCAGTATAAAGCTTTATATGACCATTCCATTTGAGTGTTCTTACGAGAAATCTGAGCAGGCAGTGGTAGCAGGGCACTTTCTGCACATCACCTTTAGAATAGACAGTCCCACCACGAATAAGTGTGGGCACACTGCTGGGAACAGGCTGGAGAGGAATGGATCATGCCAGGTGAATCCAAACTGGCAGCATGTGAGAGTGATGAGAGTGCTGGTGTGGAAGGAGCTCTTCACCATGTACCAGCTATTGCACTCAGATTTTGTCTTTGGAAAGCTGAGTATGTTCATCAGTTCCAGAGAGTAGGGAGAGCACCAGCAAAACAGCAGCAAAAACTGTTTGCAGCGGTTCCTCAAGTCTTGCAGTCCCTCAGGAGCCGGCAGTACAGCATCCCTGACCAGCCCTGTTCAGCCAGTAGAGGTCTGTAGAGTCGGCACAGCCCGCGCCTGCAGCTGCGGGCTATGAAGGCTCAGCGTGGGTGTCAGACCACATCTGTCACAAGGCACCTTAACTGAGCAGAACTGTGGGTCTCTTGGAACTGAAGGCACACCAGAGCTCTGTCCCTGTGCTCTGTGGTTAATGGGAAATAGAATAGCAGGGCCGACAGAGGGTAAGTATTGTGAGCAAGATTTGTGGCTGCAGGGATCCCTCATTAATATTGGGAGTACAGGTGCATGGTCACAACTTGCTGGCCAAAATGGGTTTTTTAACATAGTTAAAAGGTTTTGCACAGCTCTGAAACCCTAATTGCAAGGTCACAAGTGACCATGGAAAGCACAATGAGGCACTGCAAAATACTGCCTTCAAGGGTCGGGCTGGAGTCATGGGGAGAGGGTGTGTGGCACCCAAACCCACATTACAGTACAGACTAGGTATGAGAATGTTCCCCAGCACTCTAGGGAAGGCACCTTGGGCGTTTTCAATGAGACTCAAAGTTAACACCCTCTCTAAGCTATAAAAGACCAAACTCCACCATTTGAGAAACCCACAGGGATCAGGGAAGTTATACCCTGGCCTTCAGTGACTTATTTCTGCACATTATGGCACATAATGCAGCACATCAGGTAACACACATTAATTCGGTGCCAGTGTGCAGAGCCAGGAGCTCATCTCTCTGAAAGTCACTGCTGATGTTTCAGCGTCAGCCTGCAGCTCCACAGAGGGAGCATTACAGCAGAGCAGCAGGCACAGGGAGAAAACAAACAGTATCGTTTCCCCTCAGTACCGGATTCCCACCCCAGGAGCCTCCTCTGGTGTGCTACCTGGCCATGAGCTGGATTGGTGGGCTGCAGCTGTAGCACCAGCAGGAGTTCTTCAGCGACAAAAGACAGGCTAACACTGTGTGGGAGACAGCAAATTGCTCCCCAGCCCACTATCACAAAACTGACTGAAAATAGCTGAACCAGAAGGCTGCAGAGCAGCCACCCTCCAGTCAGCACTTTGAAGGCACAGAAAAGCTTTCTGGTTTTCTCAGTTGCTCCTTTGCTTTAGGGGACACCTGTACACCGGCTTCAGCAGCAGCAGAGTCCTTGGCAGCACTGGAGCCCTCAGGGGACAGGAATCACCTCCAGAACTCCAAACAGCAGCCTGTACATGCAGCATTGCATTTCTTGTCAGAGGCTCATTAACGTACAGATATTTAATCAGTGCCTCTAAAGCAAATAGGAAGAGAGGCCATGGAGTACAGGGCTTCTGAAGGTGTGCAGGAGAGGGGCTGCAGGCTCAGAAAGCCTGATCCCCATGGCAGCCTGGAGGTATGTGGGAAGAACCCATGTGCTTCTTTAGGTGTGGTTAAAGGTGCCACCAGAACCCCTCAGAGAGCAGCCCAGTCAGTCACTTCTGCAGCACTGATGTTTTGGGTGTGGCTGGTTGGCTTTTGTTTTCCTTTTCTCAGGCTCACACACATACTGGAACTACACTCGTGAAAGGGAACAGTTAGAACAGTTTAAGGGGTATTTGTAAGCCAACACAAGACTATAGCTGTTGGGGAAAGTGAGAGAGAGTGTGAACTCTGCAGTGGGCAGTTGCAGAACCTGACTAAGAATGGATGCCACATTCCTGGAACTTTTCAGGGCCAGGCTGGATGGGGCTCTGGGCAACCTGGACTAGTGGAAGGCATCGCTGTTCATAGCAGGACAATTGGAACTAGATGGTCTTTAATGTCCCTCCCAATCCAAACCTTCAAAGATTCCTATGAAAAGAATCAGAATATCATGGCAAGTACCTGCCCTGTGTACATTTACTTTGAAAAGGATTTCTCACTGTCTACCTCTCTTTCTCTTTCACTTTTGTTTCATTGCTTCAGGCCCTGTTACCTCCTTCCTGAGTAAATAACTGCAGCTCTCCAACCTCTCTGAGTCCTGCTCCAGAGAGGTACAGGCATTCAAGGCACTACTAGGCAGCCACACAGGATAGATACCTCAGGAGAAGACACTGCCCCAGACCTGCAGAGATCAGCCATTTCCCAGAAGGGTGGATGCCATTGTCTATATCTTTTTAAGTGCATTTTTTCACTTCCATAAACACCTTTGTTTTAACTCTTAGTCCAACCATCCCCCTGGGTCCTGTGGCAGCTAATGAATGCCACAGGGTTGCAGTTGCCAAACGAAGGAGAACCCCTCTTCATGCAGGCACACGTCTGCCTTCAGGGTACTGAGCAGCCTCATCTGTAATTTTGTAGAGCTGAATTATTAGGTCCAAAATGCCTTTGCATTAATCTGTGCAGTATTTGATGCACACATCTTCTGTTCTTCTCTTGTTCTCTGCTTTAGTTTTATATGAAAAGCATTGCTAAAGAGTTGCAGCATGTAATTTCCTGTAACCTGGATGGAGTGTGTTCTGGAGCATGAAGAAAGCTTTGCTAGTAGCACGAAGAACAACTGGTGAAGAGACATGGAGCTAATATTTTTATTTCTCAGCTAGCTTTCCTACTAATGTAATTGCACTGACTCCAACATTTACATGGGTGTAAATCAGGATCAGAGGAATTCAGGGTTAGGCATCCCTTCCCTCTCTTCTCTCCCAGTTCCTACTGTACAGTCTCTGCAGCTGCCCTCTGCTGAATTCCCTGTTTCTCTGTCCATCAAGTATTCTTATCCACTGTAGGCTGCAGCAGGTTTGTACAGTGCTTGGAGATCCTCTGTCGATGGAGGCTGTGTTACCATTGAGCACAAACACCTCTCTGCAGTCCTGCCCTCCACCTTGCTGTCACTTAGCACCCTGTGAGATGTGCCCAAGAAAATGGCAGAGGTCCTGCACTGTCACAAGCTGAATCCTGAGGAGGCAGTACTGAAGAGGCTCCTTTTGGCTGCAAACGCCGACTGCTGGGGCTGACTGCTTGTCCAAACAGAGGTGTCAGCAGGACCAGGCGCTGTGGGTCCTGTGGGCACTCCCCTTCCTCTGCTCGGAGCTGGACAAGGTTTATTCTGAGGAAACAGAATAATTAATAACAGAAGAATTAAGAGAAAATAAGAAGGGTTGGTCTTTACCTGTGCCTCACTGGTTTCAAAAGCTTCCGGCTTATGAGTTCATTCTTTGCCCCTTCATCCGTGTCTCAACAAAAGGATTCAAAATCCTCACACTGATATTTTCACATGCAACACAGGTATCTTCATAAAAAGGAGAGCAGCTCTGCCACTGAGGACTGTCTCAGTGCACGGACTTTTTGCTTGTCTGATGTGAGACATGCACATTTCCCATTCTCAGCTGTTCGTTGAGGGAACAGCTAAAGTTTGCCTTTTCTGATATTTTCCTGTGGGACTCTGACGACTGCTCAGGGGATGGAACTGTTGTTAAGCAGTCACATGAGTCTTTTGAAAAAGCCCATAAGGAATTCACCCCTTAGGTCGTAATTAAGTGTATTATATCTTTACTACTGCTGAACTATGGGGTTTCCAGCAGGCCACTGTCACTGACACAGGACTTGCTCTCCAAATTGTTATGAATGCCATAAAGAGAGGGCTTTTTGCATGGCTTCTGCTGGAATTCTCCAAGCTCAAGTAACTGCTCAGTACATGATCAGCTCTCTTTTCTAATATTCAGTTAAAAATTTGTCCACCATAGAGGATGTTTAAAAAGTAAAGGGAGATAACGATCTTTGCCAGCTATGATTTAGCACAGACACAGTGCAATAAATAGGTACTTCTTGGCATGCACTCCAAGGCTGGACAAAGAAAAGCAGAAGAGGTGAGGTTTTAGTTCTGTTTTGGTTGGTTAGTTTGGGGTTTTTCTGTTTTTTGGGGTGTGTTTTGGGGGTGGTTTGTTTGTTTGTTTATGGGTTTTGTATTTTTTGGTTTTCATGGATAGTTCATTACTTCCACATTTTGTCTTCACATCCCGAGTCAGCAGCTGATGGTGAAGTTTGAGAACTACCTTGAATGATGCCCTTTGGACCATAGAAGAACTCAATTTTGATCTCTTTAAACCTACTTCCTCACACTTTCTTGCAGAAAAATTCCTACTAGTTCCAGGATGACATTCCTGCCAGACTCTGAATGTCATCATATGGAGATCTGCTCCCACACAGAAGGGTGCAGAAAAGATGATGTGCTAATGAGCTACCTTCTTATCCCTGCTGTCAGTTCAGTGACTCTCCCTCCTCCTCTTCCCCTCCCCTGAACTGCAAATGTAATTGCTTTCCAGCAGCACTGCGAACAGCCCAGTCCATCTGCAACCCTGGAATCCCTCCAGAGGGCAAAGTCTTGGCTTTTTCCTTCAAATTATCTTGTCTTTTCTTTAGAGGAGAAGGAAGGAAATACCAACCAGGGCACTGATGCAGCCAGACTGAGCAGCTGAAATGAGGCCAGCATGCCTTTTGCCATCAGACTACCCAGGCTGTCCTCCTGTCAGTGCTCAGCAGGCCACTGCAAGCCTGTTGCCTGACTACCATGTCACTAGCCCTGTTATTCTGCTTGGCAGTGCAGCTTGTGCCCCTGAGCCCACTCCCCTCATGCATTTCTCAACACATTACCTAGCACCCAACAAGCAATATAATATCTATCACAGAATGGGCAGCCCAACACTTAACTCCTCTCCCATGTTCTGCAGGGAACTTCATCATTTCTGCATGCACAGGGCTCGGGTGCAGGCAGACAGGGTATTTCACATTGCTCACACTGGTTGCCAATTAAACCTGGGGCAAGCCACTTTCCCCTCCCACTCTTCCTAGGTATAAAGTGGGGCTAGTACTCACTCATCTGCCTCTGAGAGGGATAGTTAGACTCAATTAACTGGTGTAAAAAGAGTTCTGCATGTTACTAGAGGACACTGATGCAACATCTGAACCTGCTCAGGCAAGAGGTATGCTTGAGCTAGAGCAGCGAATACAGCATGGTTAACACAAGCTTTGATAACACTTGTGGTCTACTAAAGCCATAAAATTATTTCAGATGTCATGGTTATCAGCATCTTTCTTCCACATCACCTCTCCATATGCAGATTAGGGCTTGCTAAGAGACATATTATGTGATTCTTGAGGCTGTCCTGTGCAGGACCAGGAGCTGACCTCTGATGATCCTTCCAAACCAGAATATTCTGTGATTCTGAGTGGTCCTGCTTAGGGCCCTTGGAAATGAGGAGAATGAGAGATCAGCAGAGGAAAAAAACCTGCATGGAAAGAGGAATTTGCCTGCTTAGTTTTCTTAAGAGGATCCATAGGTACAATATGCGTCAAATAACTATATCTAAGTGGTTGCTTTAATTTCTCCCATACAGAGGCAACATACCAGGAAAAAGACTTGTCAATAAAAATTTGACAAAAAACAATGATGCTTTCAAAATATGTTGTTCCCCAATTCCCTTGTTTATGAAATCTATGCCAGCCTTTTTTAGCTTTTTCAATTTAAAGGGTCATATTGAGAGCTCAGCTCTGTTTCCTGCCCTGCCTTTGTTTCTCAGTTTCCCATTTGTAGCTGGTTTTGACTAGCCTAGTCACAAAGCATGAAATCATTTGTTTTCAAATCCAGTGCACTATGTTCTCAACAAACACACAGAAAAACTGGGAGATTCAGCTTGTAAATATTTTGATCGGATATCTTCTGGGAAAAGCCACATGTAGCCACCAACTGGCCTTCCTGCATGGATTTCTGCCACTCAGAGACTCTTCAGATGCTCTTTAATGCTAATGCTCAGCCTTATGATGCAATCTTTGGTGCATATATCAAGGATGCTGTAACAGGCCACAGTGATCCTTCTACTCCGGTCCCAAGTCCTCTCACAGCACGTTCCACCATGAGCAATACATAAAACGTGAAGCCATTGCACAATCATATCATGACACCTTCTTTCCATTACCTCCAGCACAGCACTTTGCAATTCCTCTTTAATTGCTCTCATTATCTTCCTCTACCACATATATCTCTAAAGAAGAGCCAAAAATAGCTCAAAGGACATAGGCCAGTTCTGTTACAGGAAAGTGGCTGAAATTTTTCTGAGGGGTAACCTCTCAGGCTCAAGGCTCCACAGATGATGGAGTCTTTTGACTTTTCTTTGGTGCATAACCCAATGTTATGACAGAACTAAAAGACCTCACACCTGCTGATGTTTGAAAGAAGACACATGGCAAAACCATATTTATGTTCAACATACACCAAGTCACCTTGGCTTGAAGGGAGGAAGATAAGAGACAGCTCTTGGCTTAGGTTTGGTCTCTCATATTTTCATTGCTTGAGTGCAAAGAAGTGCAGTACGTGGGCTTTGTTAGATGAATGGAGCCCACTTTAGCTACACCATCACAGCTTGCTGCCATTCCATCACCTTGCAGCAAAATCCAAATCCTTTCTGCTGCGGCATCTAACCTGCCTATCCCTGTATCCACCCACAACTGCTCTTTCACAGCCAAGCCCTTGACACACAATAGTTGTCTGCTCCCCTTCACTTTGTCTACTCACCCATGGAAATCGAAGGGCTAAGAAATCCTAAGGTTCTACTGTGATGCCTTGCAGTACAGGGCAGGGAAGATTTTGGAAAGCCAGTTTAATGAGGCGGTTAAGGGAAAAGAGGGATGCTTGGTGGTGATTGTGCATTCTAAGCTACTGTGCCATCATATGTTATCCTAACCTGCTGTAGAACAGTTTGCTTGTCCTGCTCATTTAGGATAAAACATGTATACACAGCTCTGCCAGCAGGTCTGGAGAAGCAACAAGAAAAGCTGGAGCTTTCCCACCATCTGGATCTAGAAAAGAACAGCCATCCACAGCCTTCTTTCGAGGAAACTTCGTGTTATAGGCTCCCATTTCAGCACAGTAGGTAATGGAGGGGGGGATAGGAGAAGAATAGGTGATGATGATTCAACTAGAGATGCAGCATGAAACAGTCCTTGGGCACTAGTTTGATCACCACAGCCATCTTCAGGGTTGGAGAGAAAAGGCGCTGGCAGATTTGAAGGGATTCTTCCTACCTCTGACTGAAGACATCTGTTATGCATAGGCTCAAACTCAAATTAAAGGAATCACTAACTGCTTAAACACATGATTAAGTTCAGCATCAGGTGATTTAAACACATTCTTATCAATCTTCAGTCAGGAACCTCTGATCCTTATTTTCTTGTCTAAGCTTTAAAACATAGCAGGGTCTGATCATAACATTATACATGCAGATGGTCAGTGTATGAGAGGGCAGCACTGTGACTGCCCATTCCACAGTCTGAGGCAGTGGGACATGGAATGAAGCTAAAGGCTTTGGCATTAGCCTGCAGTAACAGATTTTAGGAATAAGGTTCTGCCAACCAAGATCCTAGAGAGAAGAACACTACTGCCCTTCCACCCTGCATCCACCTCTGCACAAAGCCTCTCTCCTCCAGACAGTGCCCAGGTGCTCCAGCTCATGCTACAAGCTACCTGCTGCTAGGCTGGGGCTTGGCAGATTATAGCCAAGTGCTGTGGGTATGGAGGTTGAGATTAGAGGGCAATTTTAAAAAGAGAAAATTATTATCCTAAAGCATCATTAACCTCTTAAAGGCTATAAGGCAACAGTGTTCCTATCTTAGCTGGCACAGATTTCCTAAAATGGGACAACTAGAAAAGATTAAAATATATTGGAAACCACTCACTGTTCCACAACATGATGTGTGTGTAAAATTAAGAATAGGCTGTACATGTCCCAGCACTGCTGGCAGCATTGCCACATCCATCATAAACTGGAACACAAGCAGCTGTACAGCCACTTTGTCATAATTGTCTGGAGGTTCCGGGGTAAGAGCTTATTTATTTTCTTACTGAAAAGATGTACTCAAGGAACTGTTTTCTATCCAAAACACACAGATAACAGGACAGACTCTTTCCTCAACAGTGCAGTCTGTACCAAGGTGGAATTCACACATCTCTGAGGATTTGAAATATACATGTTAGCTGAGAGTCCTGAAATCTTATACCAAGGATACCACCAAGGGTATCCGAGGCTTTTCCTTGAAATGAGGGGAGGGAAGTACCTATAAAAGAAAGCTGACATTGTCAGCTGTTGTCCTGGCACCAGTCTAGTGTTCCCAGCTCATGAGAATCTGTCTGTGTGCTCTTTAGCCTGATCTAACCTCAGGCTATGTGTAACATCAGAGTTAGTAAACAGGTGGTGACGGTGCCTCTGCTTGTGTACAGCATTCCAGTCCAACCATTACGTAACACGCCGACCTCTCAAGTTATGATTTTGATATTCCACTGACACACCAGTCATCAGCTTCCAGCATCCATGCAACCAGAGTGTCTATCTCAGGAGAAGATTCCCCATGGTCAGCACTGTACCATTCACTGCCAGATGTCACACTGGCCATTAAACAGGGAGGGTGCCCTGGTGAAATTTGCATCCCGATTCAACCAAACTACATCACCCTTTACTCTGTGTTGTTACAACTGGCTTTGGAGGAACAAGTGCCACAAATGTTGTACAGGGATGCAGGTAGGATTGGATTAATTTAAGTAGATTACTTCTAAAAAAAGCACATAAGCCAAATCAGTCTCACTTCTCCCTCTTTTCCACCTCCTCTCAAAAAAGTCCCATTGTTTTTCAAGAGCCAAATGGTCCCAGATGCATGTAGTACTGCACCCTACACTATTCTTTACTCCAGACAAGGCAGATAAACTGCACTTACATTCTGCTTTGGTGACATTGTTACTGTCTCCACATACAGACAGACATAACTAGTCAGGGTATTTGGCATTGGGAAGATACCACAGCACCTGAAACTACCAAAGAGCTGCTGAGAGATGACATTAGGATGGGAAGACTTACAAGGAAATCTCTGGCTTTGGCATAAATAGATGAAGTTACTGAATTTGTCATGGCTCACCTGAGCTTCTGCTTTCATGTCAGTTCCAAAAAATTCAGCGTGTAGCAGGGTTTCAGATAAGACAAGGTTAGGAACATGAGGAGAATTAAAATCCGCAATGGAGACATGTCATGGCAGATCTGGAAAAGATTAATGCCAGAATTAACCAGAATCAAAGCAGACAGAGAAAAGCAATCTCATGGGGAATATTGATAGGTCAGGGTCAGCCAAAAGAGGAGCAGCATCAGGACATGGTGAGAGCAGGAAAAAGTTCAGGCTGACACTGCAGTTACATGCACAGAGAAGTTACGCAAGCAGATATGAGAACAGGTTAACAGTAAATACCTTGTTCTGTCAACACTGGATGCTGTTTTTGGTCACAGCTATTAAAAACCTGGCAAAGTGTGACAGCTCTGGATGGCAGAACTCTGTTTGCTGGTGCCCACAGGTCACTGATAGCTGAGGAACTCCTAAGAGGAGCTCAGATGACTTCAGTTGTGATCTTAACCAGCCAAGAGTTTGGTCACTCTCAGCCTATATCATTTTGCTGTCAATCCCACAGCTTCTGTGCAGTCCAGTGCCTGTTCTTCAAGTCACCAAGCTCCCTGCACAGAAGAGGATGCAATGTCTCATGAGTCACTTTCCTGTTGCCTCCCAATTAGGAGGGCGGCCCACAGAACTGCACTGTCAACACTTCCCACACACTGCTTACATGGCAAGGAGGTGAAGCAGAAACATCTTCTCTGCACTTAGAAAAGCTGTTGAGTTACCCTTCCTTGCCACACATTCCATCAAAAGGCTGGCAGAAACCTTCTCACACAGGCACTGGGAGCAGGGAAGTTAAAACTGGGTCATGGAGAGGCTGCTCAGGACTGCAGAGGACCTGCTTGCTCAGGCATTCTGACACAGCACGGCAACACAGCCACCACTGCATACAAAAACGCACCCAGGACTTATGCCCAGAGAACAAGAGCAAAAATACAGCTTCTGGGTACAGACTTCTGGTTTCTGCCCAGAGGAAGGAGGCGAAGTCAGTGCCTGCAGGTATGGCATGTCTAGGTGACACAAAGCTGGGGCAGAAACACCTGCGGTCACTGTAAGCCCAGCTGCTGGAGCCGAGCAGTCCAGGGCTCTGCACTGACAGCGCCGTGTGTCACAAGCAGCGCAGGTGAATCAGCCCAGCAGCTCCCTGTCTTATACGTGCCTGGAGTCAGCTTCCCCCAAACACACACCCCTATGTGTGTGCAGCCACAGGGAATTCACCTCAATTTATGCTAATGCTCTGACTCATCCTGTTGATCAGCCTCTCTCTTTGCAGCCACTACAACAGCAGTCTTGGCCAGGCAGCCAAGTGCCTGAAGCCTGGATGGACACTGCAGCTCCTCTTACCTACCTTCTGTTACCACCACAGCCTATGACTTGATGCAATATGTTCTCAGAAGCCTTCTGTTTCCATCTCAGTGCAGGACAGCACAACCCTTCTGCTACATGGCCCCAGTGTTCCATACAGGGCAGAAAAGAAACCTTCCCTCCCCATAAAGAGTACAGTAAGACACACATATTGCTGGGTTTTTTGTAAAGCCAAACCAGATTTCAAAGAGACTGTGACCAGAGCCATTACCAGTCTGGTAACAAGACAACAAAAATCATGACTTCTCTTCAAAACAGGATTCATCTTATTTCACAAGAAAAATTCTGTTCCCACATGGGCTACAGCTGTACTTTATGACCTCTCATTCCAGAGGGCTTGGAAGCATAATATCAGCTAAAAACTCAACTGAAAGAGGTTTAATGTTGAAATAATTTTATCTTCATAATCTACAATAGTTTTAAAGTATCTGAGAATCATGACATCCCCATGATGGAAATGGTAACACCGAGCTTTCAAATGCTGCTACAGCAAACTGCCACAAAGGTTACAAAGTGTGGAATGCCCCAGGACAACCCAGGACTGATCACAACCAACACGCACAACAGCTCTGCCCAGGCAGATGCTTTTCCTGTTCTGATCTTGCATGTGGTTGAGCGTAGGAGGACAATGCCCATCACTGGCCATATAGAAAATCCAACAGCTACTGATTACTTTGGCGTATTCTCAGCTGTCCAACCACACAAGTTTTTGCTGTTCCCATGAAGAAGGTGTCAGGCACTTGACTTCAGATAGCAGCATGACAGGCTACAGGCAGGAGTCTACCCAGCTTTGGAGAGATGCTCCAGAACTGACTGCTGCCCCACAGGATGGGAAGGATGGTGTGGACCAACTGCTGAGCAGCACATGTTACTTATGCATTTGTGCTCCAAGCTGAATGAGAAGTGTTTCTGTGGAACCTGCGTGTCTTCACACAAGTTCTTAAGCCTGTTATCCTGGCACTCATTTTTGTCTTCTGGGGCAGAGACAGCACAAGCTGATACACAGATGCTCTCTCTGAATTAAAGAGCTGGCAGATCTTGCTTATCATATTTGCCAGGGCACCACAAGGAAGACAGGCAACACTTAGCAGGTGTGTGAGTCATTTCTTGGCTTATTAAGTAGCTTTTTTCCATAACATTTTGTTCTAAATAAATAGCATTGGGCTTTAAAGAAGGTGGTGATCACAGCATGTTCTGCTCCTCATCTTTGGGAAGAGCATCTGTATTTAGGAAAGACAGGTCTTTGGATCTGCTGGGCTAATCACAGGAAGATTCAGAAAAGGAAACTGCAGACCTAGGTTACCAAATTAAAGGGCAAAGAAAGCAGAGAACTAAGCAGATACAGCTGAGAACTAAGTGTCCAAAACCTAAGTGGACATGACTTAAGAATTGACAAAATAATGGAGCTAGTGTTGAGACAGAATCTGTCCTGTTAATACCACAAAACCAAACATGCTAGCTCACATACAACACATCTACACCTTCTACATTGAAAACCACAAACAGTTTTCAATGTATGCATCAGAGAAACTAAAATATAAAGACAAATATTTTCAGCAGGACTGCAAATTTCCTTCAGACAGAGACATAGTCTTTACATCAGAACACAAAATTTTGCCCAGCATGGCCACATTTAAAGCAAAATCTTTCAGTACTTGTCACTAACAATAATCTGCTTGTTATGAGCCACAATCTCAGGACTGTTTGGGTTTTCTGGTCACAGCAATGAGACTTAGTCATTCTAGAAATAAACAAATCTCATTTACTGACACAACAGCATAGAACATCTGTCTTCCTCTGCATAAACCATCACATTAGGTAGGTCATTTGCTTGCAACTCAAACATGCAAAAGAGTGAAATATAACATAAGCGAGTCATACTTACACATTAAAAACTATACAGGAGAAGGGAGGCAGTGAAGGAGGAACTTCTTATCGAGATAGCTACTTGTCACTCTTTCTCCCCACTGATCCATAAATGCCACAGATTGAGTGGCTGGGTTATTGCTTTGATTTTATGGTCAACACACACACCTTCCTGCCCTGGAGCAATCAAGAGTCTAAACAAAAGCACTATTCCTACTCTCCATTTTGCCTTGATAAGGACCTGGATGAGTGGGTAGCAGGTGAGTTTTCTTCCTCTCTCAGATGAAGACCATTAGTGACTGTTCCAGGTGCAAATCCATCTCTCTGGCCATTCAAAAGAGGGGCAGGACTGCTAGGAGGCTGGCTGCTTTCCTTACAGTGGGGTGTGTTAGAGTTACCAGATGCCTGGTAGAGGGAGGACTTTGTTTCTGTATGTGCTGTTTAGTCTTGTTGCAGACTTTGCCCTTACTCTCTCTTTATAGGCTCCTCTCTCATCTTGTTAGCTGTCTGTTTTATAGGCTTTGTTCCCAAGGAGGAATCTCTTGTGCCTTTATTACACTTGGCAGCTTGCAGCTTCCTCTCTTTAAAAAGCATGCTGGCTACTTGAGGTCCTTCCTTAAAGCTTAGTGTCTGACTTTTTAGCTCACTTCTCTGCTGCTAAGTAGAATGTGAATTTCAACTCTCTTCTACCTTTGAAAATTCCAGATGATACTGTGATGTTTCTTTATCTGGGTTTTCTCAGCAGGCAAGAGTGATTAAGGGTTTGCATTTGTTCTGCAGCCCTTGCTTTGCCATTAGTATATCAATCAGGTATTTCAGAACTCTCAGTTTGTGCTTGTTTAGGGCTTTGTGGTCATGCTCTAGCTAGCTGTGTTGTAGAAAATGAATCCACAGCATCTAAGCCACAGAGAAGCAATGCTTGTTACGAAGACACTGTGACAATCTGGGTAAGAACAGCTGCAGGCATATCAGGATAAAACCTCATCACTGCAAACTGATGAAGCCTCTCCAACACTACAAATCTTTGGAAATTCTGGAGCTTAGCTATACTCCAGCTACTTCCTGTGATACTCCTGAAATGAAAACTTTCTGCTCATCAAAGAAGAGCACTGGATGGAAAGGCAGTAGGTAATAGAGGTAATGACATCACATAATCTCTGTTGCAGTTAAATCTATATAAGGATCTTATTTTTCTGTTATTGGCCCTTCATATGGAGGAGGGGGGATGCAGATTGCAAAACTTGCTCCTCTGCATCTTGGGATATTCTTTTCAATCTTCAAGCTAACCCACTCATGTCCAGTTAATGCTCATATCCCTTTGTGTGAATTCAGTTTCAGTAACAGGGCTTTAGTTTGCTCTAACTGCATCTTCTTTTTTGTGTCTCACCACTTGCTATTTTCCAGTTGTGGTACCCGTCCCACTTATATATTTACATTCTTTGCTAATAAACTCTTGGCTTGTGTCTCTTCTTTCACCTCCCTTGACACAAGCAACAGGTGTTCTAAGAACAGTGCTTTTCCTTCAGATGTGGTAATTGTTTTAAAGGACTCACAGCAATCGCCACTGTCCTGTCTTTTATTGGTTTGTGTCTCGGGTATCTTTGGTCTTGACAGTCATATCCCTGCCTGTAATCTCACTTCTACCTTGATTCTCCTCTTATTTGACTAGAAAGCTTCTTACTGGGTTTTAAACTCTTTGCAAATGGGCACATTTGCCCTACCTTCTGCAGCTCTTACTTCATTACATAGCTAACTGCCAAAACAGAAGTTTGTCTGTTGCATTATTTCTTTTCTGTCCTGTATGAATTCCCTATTATTTCTTAAACTGTTCTTAAAATCAGCTGGTTATTTCCCTAAACAGTTATCCTTCCCTACCTTCCCTACTTAGGATAAAAATCACAGATTTGCTTTCTACCTATTGTTCTTCCCTGTTTCTGTCTTTGGACTCTTCAGTCTACCAGCTTGTATCAGCCAGTTCCTTCAGGTTTTTTCTCAGACCTGTTTGAAATTTTAGCTACAAACACATTTTTCTTCTTTTTATACTGGAACCAAATCACTTCCTGAAGAGAAACTAAGTGACAACATTACATCAGCCCAGATAAGACGCTGACCTTTACAGCCAGGGCTGAGGTTCCCAGCCCCAGCCTGGTGAGCCCATGCCTCCTCCATCTATGTCTCACCTTAAAGCTGCCAGTGTGGGCATCCACGACTCCTCAAAATGCCTCTCGAGGCTTTGGGCACCAGAGTGAGGCCATGAGGAGCAAAGAGCAGGGGCTTATACTGTTCCAAAAGCCAATCAGGTTCATGACTCACAGCCTGGCACTCAGATGAGCTCCTAGGTTTGGGATGCTGTGGGCTCAAGCAGAAGGAGTTTCCACAAGTATGTACTCAGGTTTTAAGTTCAGTGTCCAATTTGTTCATCCTTCTAGGTAAGCTAGTAGGAAGTGTTTGAGCTTCTTTCCTACCCTGCTACAACTCTACACATTGTCTCCCCAATCTCTGCTCACTGTATGTACCTTTAACCAGTAAAAAACCACCTCTGAAATTGTAGTTCTGATTCTTTATTAGTGCTGGGAGGGACTTTGTCAGCAACATGGAATATGAGAGAGGGACAGGATGACCAGAGCAATCAAGACCAGCTCCAGGTCAAAACTACCCACCAGCTTGAAGTGAGAACAGGGTGGGGGAACTGATGTACAACTCAAAAGCCAAAACTGTAGTGCTGGGTTTTCTTAAAGGACCTCTCGGCCAGCTACCAGGCCACAGGTAGGGTACTGATGGCATGTTAAAATGCTCATTAGGTATATGGATATATTTCCCCCCCACACCTCCCCCCTATATAACTAATTCAAATACCAATCAACTTTGTTATGTCTCCATCCAGTTGTCATTCCCTTCTGGGAACAGGGCACACTGCAAAGTCTCCCAACACAGCTGACAACAGTCAGAGCTGGAGCAGTCTTGGGTGAATGGACTGAATGCAGAGTAGGTCAGCATCAGCTTAAGTTCTGTCCTGCAGAAGAATCCCCCCAAACTATCACCTTGTCCTAGACTTGTTTTTCAGTCTGGTGTCCTTACAGTATTTTCCCCTGGCTTTTACAGTTATTCTCTTTAGCATACAGGTTTATCCTTTGCCATTTTTAGTTCCCTTTACTCAGTTTCTCTTAACCCCATGAGTTAATGCATTTAACAATGGAAGTGTGTTCCCCTTGGATGCAGCAAATAAATTCAAATACACCTATTTCCTACTGTCCTATACATCTTTCCTGATCCCCAAGTTTTAATACAGAAGCTTTAACAATGTGACTTATGCATTTCCATGTTTGAAACAAGGCTGACTGCATGTTTCTACAGTAAGTGTTCACATCTGGAGGGGATTTGTAAATGCCATAAGAATTGGATTCCTCAAACAGAAGTGAGTAAGACCCCTGCTGATGCACGTGGATGTGGCTTTGTGAATATCACATGAATAGCACTGATCTGCATTGCTTTAAAAAGTCTGTGGTATTGTTTGAACTTCAGGTCCAAATCCAGTAGCTTTAATCTTTACTGAAGCTTTCAGGAAAAGAGGACAATTTAGTATTTAGATTCCTGTCTGTTCACTGTAGAGAGGAAAGCAGTGCCAAGCTGTTGAAAGATGTGGTGGTATCTGGAAATAATCTGGCAATCCTACTACCCCCACCTGATATTTTCTGAACAGAACAACTTTTGTTAAGACCCAGTAGGTGCCTTCAGTTTATTGAAGTAAATAAGAGCCTGACACACAAGCCACTGTTATGTGTCATGCCAGCCCTGTTGTTGGTTCCTCTGGCTCTAAGGTGATTCACCACTATCCTGAAAAACAGGCAGCCCTGGCACTGCTGGTCACCCCACAATAACATGGGAATGCTTGCTCTGGGGAAGCACAGCACATTCTGCTAAAGAGAAAATAGCTCCTCCTTTTCCTGAAACCTGGAAAAGCTAGTTTCAGGAGTAACAAATAAAGCTATGATTCCCTTTTTCTCTTTCCCAAAGGTTCCAGGCCAAAGTAAACATTCTTACTGCTCTTAAGGGGTTTTAAAAATTTTATTAACAGAACATGATTGTTATATTTCTTTTTCCCTTAGTCACTTTTAAACTGTTGAAATCCAACGGTTTTTTTCCATCTCCTTTTGTTGTACTGCAAAATCTACATCATATTCCTGAATAGTTAACTCCACTGCTGCTCCACATCCTCCCTCACACTTGTTTGAACGTTCCTGTGGTTGAGCTTGGTGGACTGTTCCCCTGGCCTTTTGAACACAAGCTCTAGCAATACCTCCTTTATACCCACCTGCTTCACTCACACAGCTGCAAGGCTGTCTGCCTGTACTGTCTGCAAGGCACCTTTCCTGCTCAGCCCTTTGCCCCTAGTGATCCTCATGTCCTTGTTATTTAACCAAAGTACAGTGAAAGAACAGTCAACATAGAAGTGAATGAGAGCTTGAAAAAAAATATTCTTAACCTCTTGCTGTATATGCCACAACTTCAGTAATAGTCTTCCCCCAGGCTCTGCTCCTAATGATGGAGCAATATCCCAATTTACACAAGAAAATCAGGGACTTCAAAAGGAGTTTTTAACCTCATGCCTCACTGATCTTGCTGTACAACTCTGCAGGGAGCAGAGACCTGGTGTGAGATCTGAAGCTGGCCCCTAAGCCTTTTGCTGTACACATTGGCTCTCCATTGCAAATCTGGCTTAGCCATACAGCAGAACCTTTTGGCAAAGGCAGACACACAAATGAGACAGCTCTGCAAAGGAAAGGAGGAAATTTTCTCACTCAGCAGAAAGCATGCAGTCACCCTCCAGGAGTATAATTTTTAATTTCTTGGTCCAATTTTCTTTAGTTTAGTACCAGCAGATAAGATACCTAGAGCTTCATTTGTCACACATGCATAATCCAGTGCATTTCTGAGGTCACAGAATCACAGAAGATGCTGAATTGGAAGGGACCCACCAGGATCATCAAGTCCAGCTCCTGGCCCTGACCCCAAGAATTACACCATGTGCCTGAGAGTGTTATTCAAACAGTTCTTGAACCCAGACAGGCTTGTTGCTGTGACCACTTCCTTGGGAAGACTGTTTCAGTGCTCAACCACTTTTGGATGAAAAACTTTCCTGATATCCAACCTGAACCTCTCCTGATTCAGCTTCACGATGTTTCCTTGAGTCCTGTCCTTGGTCACGAGAGTGAAGAGATGGGTGCTTGCCCCTTTGCTTCCCCTCAGGAGGATGTTGAAGACCACAATGAGGTGTCCCCTCAGTCTCCTTTTCTCCAGACTGAACAAACCAAGAAGATAGATAAAATTCACATACTGGGGAAAGCTGAAGAAAGAGGTTAGATTTTTTTTTTACTGGTGTTACTAAGACCAGAACTGAACGAGAGCTTTTTCATCCTATCTTTTAGACTGATTTGTCTCTTTTTGTGCTCTTAATAATGAGGATGCACCTACAGACAAGTGTTTTAATGCTTTTATTAACTATATATGGGGGGTTTGCTCAAATATCCTTGATCTTAGCAGAAAAAAAAAAACAAAATGAAAAATATACACTTGCTCTATATATACAGTGGAAGACAGAGGACTGGCTTTATTTCCAGAGGATGCTGGTTTCATTTGATTGACAACCCACATCATTTTAGCATTGACAAACTCCTGCTAAGGCAGGAACCTTGTATGTTAGGGGACAGGATCTGCTGACTGAAAAAATATAAGACTAGAGATTTATTTATTTTTTTCCAAGCAGAGCTTTGATACAGACAGCTGATAAGAACAGTTTCTGGAGCATTTTCTGGTCTGACTAAGGCCTTTGAATACAGCAGCTGTACAAAGAGGTGACAGATTCACCTCTGCCTATGGAAAGGGACCATTGGAAAAGGATTAAGAGGCTGCAAGCCTGTGCCAGCATGGGTGTGTGGTGTGAAGGGCTGGGAGCATGCCATGCCAACCCCATACCTTTGAGCCTGAGTAAGACAGAGAAGGTGACTGGGAAAAGCGCAAGTGGAGAGGAAAATGAAGGAGCTTTGGGCTCCGTTACAAGGCTGAGCTTGTGAAGGGTCATCCACGGTGACAAGTCACAGAGTCAGTCATGTAGGGCAGGAGAAAAGGACATGCTGTGCAAAGCACGGGGTAGAAGGGCAGATGTGGAAGCCATGCAGACTCTTATCACCCGTGGTGAACATACCACAGTACAGGGAGCACCCACCACAGTCTGTGTGTGTGGTAGCTGCAACGCCCTGTTAAGTGGAGTGGAAAGGTGGGTGCTAGTTGGATGGGGACCAACAGGAAACCAAATAAAAGACTGTAAACGGACTGTTTAGATCGATTAAGTGCAGAGAACAAGAACAATAATGAGAAACATTATGGTTTTGCTTCTCATTCTTCCTCCTCCTCTCTCACCAAAATGAAAAACTTTGTAATGTAAAAAGTCCACCTCTTTAGCTGTCACAATCTGCCTAAAGCTGGTTTCCAGCTGGCTCTCCATGCCATACACAGACACCACTTGACCCATCCACGTAACAAATGTTACGTATTACAAGCTGACATTCCAGCCTGGATATAGTATTAGGGAAAATGAACTCAAGTAGCTGGATTCAGCACCATGTCATTTCATTTGTGTGGATGTTATTATTCTGTTTCACCTATGTGCCTTACTCCTTGGCCCTGTTGACGTCAAG
>VZTN01023511.1:40368-64840 GCA_013400515.1 Erpornis zantholeuca
GTATTACCTTCCTCTGCCCTGTTATCAGTTGTGCGGAGACCCCCCCGAGTACGGAAGCCTTGATTTGAACCATTAGCGGGCGGTTGTACAGGCCACTGCAGTTACAGCATCCCGTAACCACCTTGCTCTTTCACTTTTAGGCATGCACGTGGGGTGTAGCCTATGAAGTCCGTGGGGAACAAATTGCTGCATCGCTCGAGTATCTCAACATGCGAGAAGCTGTCCTGGGAGGCTATGACACCAAGTTGGTGAAGTTCCACCCTCAGGAGAAAGATGCAGAGGAACCCATCCTGGCTCTTGTGTACATTGCAACACCCCAGAACCCTTCTTACCTTGGCCCAGCATCCGAAGAAGACATTGCAGCTCAAATCATCGTCTCAAGTGGTTGTGCTGGCCATAACATTGAGTACTTGCTGAGACTGGCAGACTTTATGCGCTACTTCTGTCCTCAAGCAGAGGATAAACATCTGTTCTCCATTGAAGAGGCACTTATTTCCATCCTTCCGTGTCTATACTACACAGAGGAGTCTCTAGAAGAAACTGCAAGTGTCCCTCAGAAGTCTAAGGGTTGAAATAGGAATTCTTTTTGCAGGGTTCAGCAGAAGGGACATAAGGGAAAAGAAAGCAGTGGGGACAATCTTAACTCTGATAAAATATACTGGACTGAGTGAATAAAGGAAAATTAGCAGGTAGTTGGGGAGGGAGGAAGTGAAGAGTAGAACACTTCTATAGGACTTGCAATTAGTACCTGTTACACTCCTTATCTGTAGCATCATGATACCCATCAGTGCTTTCCAGATGGAGAGCGGGGATCTTCACAGGAACTCTGCTGTGTAAGATTTGCTTCCAGGAGTCAAACCTGAGGCACTAATTTTCTTTAGAGAGAGAGGCTCATCTATTTGTGCACTTTCTCTTTTTTCTTTTCTTTTTTTTTTTTTTCTTTGAAAACTAGTTGAGCAGGACTTGACTGGGTTTAAGCAGTATATATGTAATTCTACCTCAGATTGGCAAAAAGCTGTTTGTGTGGTGGTGGAGACTTTGGCAGATTCTGCCAAATAAACCCTTTTTTTTTTTACCCTGCCTTGTCCCACCTCCAGTACAATGACCTGACACTAAATTTTAGAACGTTTGTGCAATATTAAGTGAACAGGCCTTTATGCTCTTGTGGATCCTGCTTCTGTATGTTGTGAAGGATCACAGTAATGCACTTATTTTCTAAAATGTCATACTGTATTTATTATGTGTTATATTTCCTCTTAGGAGGGGTATCTAAGCTACTCACATGCCACAGTGGTAAACAGCCCATACTCAACCTTGCATTTGTGCCTTCTAGTTTGAAATCCATTTTCTGAAGATCTAAGCCTGCTTTAATGACAAGCTTTTTTCCAAACTTCACTGACCTTGTGCTACTACAGATGTAACTGACTGTAAGAAATGGTCCTGCCTGTGTGGGAAGCCTGTGCTGTCTGCAGGAAAGCTGTCAGGATGCAGGAGAGTTTTAACTAGCCCTGTACTTGATAAACCTCTGGTGCTTCCGGATAACGTGGGTTTCCGCAGAAGCATTTGAGGGTTCTAGTTCCATACAGGAGTGTCTGTCCAGCACACTTCCATTTGACTGCAAAGGACCATAGCTGAGCATACCTGTAAGCCTGTGAGCTCCTGAAAAGCCTGCCTTGATCACATTTAGCAGAGGCACTGCTGCAAGCTCAAACTTTTCAGCTTCACGTATTAACAGCATGAAAACCCATAGTATTTTGTGAAAAAACTGCTGCAACTGCAGCAAAACCACTCTTGAGGGCTGACCCCTGGGACTGTTGGCTCCTCCCAAATACCATGTGTTTTTTTAATTATAAAAAGTTTAGGGACTGTTTGTATTACTGTGGCTTGTATGTATATGAAGTGGTACGGTGCTGTGCCCAGTAATAAAACAAACTGACAAAGTTAGTCTCCTGTACTTTGGTGTTGATCTTTTTCATTACAGACATACAGTTCAAACTAAGAAGTCTTTATTTTTTAATGCTCATCATTGGTTTATATTTTTAAAAAAGCCTTAACTGTTAATGCTAATGAAGCTCCTATGGATTTTTTTGTGGTTTTTGTTTGGTTTGATTTTTTTTAATCATCTTGCTGCTGAGCAGCATGCCTCTGCTCTATCTACTGGAAGAAACTGATTGACTCTTTCCCTTAGAGGAAAGGGGATTCAGTGACTTTCCAGCTCTTGTTGATTATGGAGTACTGACAACAGACACAAGCCAGTCCTCCAAACTCTGCAGGGCAGGCACAGAAGTGTAATTCTTCCTTGGCAGGTCAAAGGATTTTCATTCTGAGCGTAACTTGGCATAGCTGTTTCCAAGAAGTAATAGTGAAAGGACAAGAAACTGCAGCTGCAGCCAGATCTGCTGGCTGCAGTCAGGGAGTCAGTTGTTTTTCTTCTGCCTTGTGCACCACGTGCTGTGTACAGGGGTGATGTGTACATTCCCACTCCTCTAGTTACCAGCTCTGTCAGCACCAGCAGATCACTGTACCTACCAGTACAACCTGCTTCCAGGCTTGATTGATGGAGTGAAAACTAATTGAAACAACTGAATATACCACTAATTAAAGGCAGTTGCATGTTTTCAGGGATAAGAGACTAGAGAAAAGTACACTTTCACTGTCCCGTGGAGGCTCTTGCTTCAGCTGAGCACCTGCACCATGGGGGCTGGGGTATCCTCCGGCTGGAAAATCAAAGAGCTAAAGATTGAACTTAGCTGCAGGGAAACACTCCTTTAGTAGTACAAGACTGGGGTCAGATTCCAGTGTAACTCCACATAAAACAAAACCAACTTCTCTTCCCAGGCACAAAGATGCCACTGACAGGAATTAATATCAGATGTGCACCGAGCAACCTGCACTGCCATTGCACAGGGATAGCCCCTTGCTTTGTATGTCCTGCCTAGCCTGGGTTGGCCCCATGATCTTTCACATCTGGTAAAAGACAAGCAATGAAAGCTTGTGAACAACCCAGCTCCACTAGGAGTGTTCCTTCAGTGGCTGTTTCTTCTTCCCTGAAAAACTTCACTGTTTTAAGCACAGATACACTACTCCACTGAACTACCATTTTCTTTCCAATGAATTCTTTGTACTGGACTTCCAAAAAAGGACCCCATTTTTTCATCAGAAGGGGTTAATATGGCAGCTTGCTGCTGTCACCCTGTCACTGCATCTTCAAGTCAGTAAGACAATCAGGCATCATGTAACTTCTCTCTCCCAAGGCTTTTATTGTGTCATGTGAGTCTGGGAACTAGTCATACTTTGGTCAGTTGATGAATTTAAAATTTAACATTCCAGATTTGAACTTCAGCCATGTGAGCGAGGAGAGATGGCACCCTGCAACATTTGCTACATGCCCAGACTTTGCACTGCTACTCAGAGGTGGGGGTTGCTTGCCTCTGATGAACCAAGTGGGAGGAATATAATTGGAGGCAGTCTCACAGCCATGGCACTTGGGAGTGCCAGGTCAATGGTGGCACACAAAGACAATGTCCCACCCCAGATATATTTCACTATAGGTTTCCTCTCCCTGTGCCATGACTTGCCAGCCCAAGCGAAGCAGCTGTCTGTGGGTGCAGCTCCAGCCACTGACAACTGTGTGAGTGCTGGGAAAGAGCACTCACCATTGTTGGAGGATGGGACAACCAGCGTTGCCAGACACTTCGGGAGCTGCTTCCCTATCCAATGGCTTCCTCTTGCATATGCAGTTTCCTCTGACTTCCCTATGACAAGCTTGTGCTGTCAGGTCACCTCACATTAGAAACTGATTGCAGTGGAAACTCTATTTACAAGCGCTATCAATTGCATACTTCCCAAATCTAAAACCAGCACAATTCACATTATTTCAGTTCCTTCTTCAGCCTTTTCCATTTTCCTGCCCAGCAGTTCTCACAGAGTCTTGGAACATGGGCCTGAGTCACCATTTCCTGGAGTGCATGAAGACAGGACCTACCCAGCTTCTTTGCAGTGGTACAAGCCAACTAAATAAAATAGATGACAACAGATAAGACAGCCACAGCCTTCATATGTTAAAGCACTCCTGAGGGCAAATGGTCCTTAAAAGGGCAGGAGAAAGGATAAGGAAACTCAGCAATGTTAAAAGGATTCAGAGAAGACCAAACCAAGAGGAAAAATCTCTGTTTTTCAGGTACTGCAGTACTACCACAGTTTCAAGGTGGTGTCCAGAACAGAGGAGACCACACAGGTAAATCTACCAAAGTGATTCCAGCTTTAGTAAAGATATAGTTTAAATATAGCATCTCCAAGGTGTGAACTTACCTATGCTTCATGTACTTCTCCAGGTCAGAAAATTAGTGAGACCAAACTCATACTTGTGGCTGAAGGCAATAAATGCATGCAACTTGGCAAGGGAAGGAGGTGATAGGGGAGGGGAGAGAAGAGAGAGCAGACCAGCTTTCCTGAAATGGGTGCAAAAGTAGCCAATGGCTTGCTCAAGTCTACCTGAGGAGAATGTACATTTGAGCATCCCAGGAGTGGGGCCAGCACACACTTTGAAGGCTACTGAGGAGCCAGCCCAGGATCTCAGTCCCAGGAGGAGCTGAAGGAGGGAGGTGCAGCTCTGCATGCATGCCCACAGGCTTGAGAGGGTCTCTGGGGGTCTGACATGTGGCAGGGAGAGTCTTGCACGTGGCCTCCAAGTCCCAGGGAATGGCTGGACATGCTGGACCTAGCATCTGTTACAGGCACTGCAGCTGGTCGTATGTAGCACATGTTATTCCATATGTGTCTGCTTGCTGCTCAAGAGACAGGCTGAAATGTGGATTTAATTACCTACAGATGTTTCACAGGCAGAGGCATAGCGAAAGAGAACACCCCAAAGGATGCTTATCACTGCTCCAGATTGGCCCTGCAGCCGGAGCAAGCGAGAGCAGCCGATGCTGCTCTGACAGAGCCTGCAGAGGCTGTGCTGGCTGGCACTCCCCTTGCAGCAGAGGCTCTTCGTGCACACTGAACACAGGGTGGAGATGTCCAGAAACCACATCTGGCTTGGTAACAACCTTTTCTTTCCTGCTACCAGGAAAGCTTGGAGGGAAAAGAAAGCAGGGGAAAGAAAGAGGGTCTACTGGGTGTACAGCTGCACCAGGACAAGGGAGAGAGACTTTGCTGAAGTATCCAGACATTGTCACCTGTGTGCTTTGACACCTCTCCATATAACACATTCCAGATAGTTCAGTGCCAGAACAGGAAGACTGCTGACATGTCCCAAAACCTGCTAGTCAGTCTAGGGCTGAAAATTTAAATCAGGTGTTATCACATTTAGTGCAGTAATTTCAGCCCAATGACAGAAGGGAAAACAAATGAGCAGAATTTGGATGGGAGATGTTCCCCGAGTCAGACTTCTTTCTCACTTTGGTGCTGCCAGTTTCCATGACAGGGCACAGACTTCAGGAGCACCAAATTCAAAGAGTGTTTTTTAGAACCCAAGGACTGATGCAACATAAAAACGTGCAGTCCCAGTACATGACTGAGCAGTGATGTGCCACCAGCACTCAGCCCAGCTCAGTACAGAACAGTCCCTGTGCACGGGAGGAACAGGAAGGGATTAACAGAATTGATTTACAGTCAGGCTGTGGAAAAACTACACTTGCAGCAAAACTAGCTGCTGCTCAAAGGACTTAGGAATTTCCTACTAACTAGTTGCCTTGGCTTAGGTGAAAATCTCCCTAATTTATATGATGTATTAAAATTATGAGAAATGCCCCTTGTGACTTTGAAGGAGCTTTGAGCCCTGGAGGGGAGGGAGGGCGGAAGGAAGTGGGCATTCTGGGCAGCACTGGGGAAGCTCTACATGCTTTGTTTACAAACCCTGTACACTTTTTGTTTGGCTTTTGGATGTGTTTTATCCTTTCTCAACTCCCTTTTCATCTCATCACAGTGCCAGCCACACTGATGAGTGTTTATGCTTGCAAATTCCTGAAGCACAGCCAGTACCTTGAACTCTAGAGAATGAGACTGAAATAACGTAAAAGGTCAGGGAAGTTCAAAGACAGAGGTGCTGTTTTCCTAGCTGGGGACACCACACTGTTCCCAGACCACGCTGGGCTGCTCTGGGAACACAAGAACAAAGACTTCTCTCTTATATCCTCCTGTTTACGCGGCTTTTTGCCTGCCTCACCTCACTGTTTTAAAAGGACTCATTTCCATGAAGCTTCAATTAAAACCACCAGGGATCAATTTGGCCTAAGCCTGACAACTGAAGAGACACTTGATAGCTATTGGCACTTAAAACTCCTGTCACCAAAGAAAGGGGAAGTATTTATCCCACTACCAAGTCCTGCTGGCTCACATAGCAGGAGCAAGCCCCCGAGTGCTGCTTTGTCCACAAGCAGGTATCAGCTATTGAGGCACCTGGAAACCTCTAAGTGTTTCACTCACAGAAAGGCCAGTCAGAGGGTGACTTTTGGAGAGGAGAGGTTTCACGTACCTGTGCTGGTTAGCAAGCCTAACCTTCAGAAGCATGATGAACCCGCACCTGAGCTGGCTGGGCAGATGCTGGGTACGTGCAGCTGACCTGTGCCATGCAAGCAGAGAGCCCTGGTACGCTGGGCACCGCCCGTGCTCTGCACGAAGCCATGCAGGCACTTCCAGCCGCACGTCTCTGCAGACCGGCGCCCTCACTGCCACCTGCACACGCGTGACACGATGTGCTCACTTGCACAGCACCACACCCACCCCTCGTGCCCTCATTCACTGGTGAAGGGGAGGCCAGGGAATGGTCCAGGATAGCATGGGCGCTGGATTTCACTACTTTCTGGCCTCAGCTCTCTGCTTTGCCTTAAACTGAGGCTGTGGACTGAGACACAGCAGCAGCACAGACAATATGGAAGTCATTTCACAGACACACATCAGCCCACTTACAGCAATTATAACCTCATCTACAAACAAACCGCCTGGGGGGCAACCACAGCAGCTTGCTGATATTAAACTGTCTGTACAAAGCATATATGACATTTGAAAACATTTAGAAAACAAACTTTTAAAAGCACCTTTTTATCCCCTCCTTGTCTAGATGGTGCACCAGTCTTTCCAAACTCTGAGTCCGCACCGAAGTGCTGGATGCCGTGGGAGGGAGGGAGGGAGGGGAGGCGAGGGATGCTTGGGGCTGCCCACCTCTGCCCACCCCCGGGCACCTCACGCCAGGGCAGCGCTGGCACATGCACTTCCACGTGTCACAGCACCAGCCAGCGCAGCAAGTGACCTCCCAGGACTGCGGCTGACACGTTGTTGGACATGCTGGGGGTGCACGGCGGTGGGAGATCCTGTTACAGACAGCTGGGGTCAGCAGCTCTGTCCTCGGGGTGCTTCTACTGATGTCATGGGCTGAAGTCTCTCACTTACTGTTGTTTTCCAGTGAAGTACTCATTTCTTTAAGTAAAATTGAGCCAAAAGTATATTTCAAACAGCTAGCAGGTTCTTAGACTATGCATAAATTCATTTTAGATTATACATACATTCATTCTTCGGTTTGCTTTACAGGAGAGTGTTCTACTTCAAGTTGTTTCTCTCCACAAACACACAATGCCATTTTTAGAGATGGAAAAGTGCAGGAGTGCCCAGATCCCCACAGCTATGATAGATGCTGCTTTTCATCTTTCTTTTGACAGCAACTGTTAAGAGACTCATTTACCTCTGGACATGTTAGGCAGCAGCCAGATCAAAGTGTCTCTTGCTGCTGCACAGCACAGTTGATTCTGGCAGCATTTCTGTCTCTAAACTACATATATATGAAACTATTCCTGGGAATACATCCTATAATTTGAGGGCAGATGAGTTCAGGACTGAAGGAAATAAGTAACTGTGGGACTAACCTCATTCAGAATAAATATCCAGGTTTTTTTACCCAGAGGATTGCTGCCTCATTTCATTTGATGGGAGGACATTAAAAATGAGCAGCAGTTCAATTCCTTTTTCTCTTGCATGGTCCTATATTTGTGTATGCCTTTATACACACAGATGCAGAGGGACTGTTTCCCTCTTTGACTTTTCTCTGGCAAATCACTATAGCAACATCTGCAAATCACTGTGGCACCTTGGCAAGCTCAAATTCCTCTTCATGAGACCTGTGTGAAGAGGTTTAATTTCTATTGTACAGGTGGGGAGCTGAGACATCAGGAATATGATTTCAAAACGTACAATGACTTTCAAAGCACACTGTGAAATATTGAGGGACGAGGTTTTTCAGACTACTTGGAACTGTACATTGGGTGTTCAGTGATACCATGCTGGAAAAAAGATAATGTGTGCTCATGTAATCAGCACTACATCCTGATGCAAACATGCAAGAGTCATCTCATATTTTCATGGATACTCTTATGTTTCCTGTTGTTCAGTGAGGATCTGTGTGGTTGTAAGTTTACTGACTTACTCTCAGTATTGTTAAACTTTCACATACCAAAGCAACTAAAAATTAAGCTCAGCAGAGAAACATTTTTATATAGCTCGGGGTGTTTTTGCTTTATAGGCATCACTCAAATCTCTTGCAGTCTCTCAAGCTCTTTTAGCTGCTGACAGTTCCAAACTTTTCACTTAATTCCTGTAACATCTCAAACATGAGATTTGGTTTAAATTAAAAATTTAAGCAACATTACTTTTCTCATATGCTATCAATAATATCACTGCAAGGCAGAGCTGGGCTTCTCAAATCTGTCTGTGAATATTCTACCAAACCAGTTCTCACTCTTAATATTTAGTTACTTGATTCCAGACAGACACAATGATACAAAGGACAGCAGTGAAACTGAATTACATGAATTATACAATATATACCCCTAACTGCATAAGCTAACAGCAAGTTATCAAAGCCAGGGAAGCTGTGAAGCTCATGACTGTGTGTTTCAAAATCATATAAAGCACTTCACAGCAGCCCATAAAAGGAATTGTCAGGTCCAGTCCCAAGTCAACACTGTTAAAAAACCTCCTTGTGCATTACAGATTCAGCATCACAGTGTCAGTAAGTTTTCAATTAGTTAATTGGAATTGATCTGAATGTCAAATTACTAAAACACTACAAAGAATTTATTTTTTTGTGCTACCCAGATTAAATAAATATCTCAGTAAAATTATGACTGCAAGTTAGTTTCAGTAATTTCTTCCAAACTCTGAACGTGCAGAAAATGATGAAAGACTGCAGTCATCTGGACAAACAGACATCATGAAGCTGAATTAGTGTCAGGGGCCCTTGAAATCCAGAGACTGGAATGTCCCATTATGGACCTTTAGAGCTATTTTGAGATCCATGGTGTCTCTGCCTATGGCAGGGGGTTTGGAACTAGATGGTCTTTAAGGTCCCTTCCAACCAAAACCATTCCATAGTTCTATGAAATACCACAGTACATATGACTGTAAATAAATCAAAGAAAAATATAGATTAAATGGTAAGAAAAGAGAGGTCTGCAGGAATGCAGACGTTGTTCAAAAAAGTGTTCACATGAACTCTATGGAAAGAGCAGGAGCAGCAAGAAAAACAAGACTCAGAAGGGTCCTCCCATTAGCACCCACCAGATGCATGGAATAACCCCCCAAAAAAGGTTTTTGGCTGTTAAGTTTTCAAAATTCTCTGAAAGTTCATATAGCCTGAACACCTCTTCTGTTTCCTCTGCTTGCAAAGAAAAACCTGGGAGCTTTGTCATAGACAATGAAGTGTCACTCAAGGGTGTGTCGGGCCACGTGCCATTGCACTTACTGTGCAGCAGCACGCTCCGCTGATCAGCACACAGCTAATTGCAGTCACACGCCAAAAGCTTAATGTAGTTTAAAAAAAACCAAAGCAACATTCAGCCAACTACGTGTGAAATTTGCTGACTCTCCCATTCTTAAAAAACCCCATCAGCCTTCCATAGGCTGAGTGAAATATAGACAGGCACTCCTCACTGCTGCTTCCGACTGACTGGGGAGGGCAAGGGCTGCCAAAGGTGACTGCTAGGGAAGCACTTCTGTGAGGAACTCAGATGGGTTTAGACCAATTTTGATACAAGTTTTGACTTCTCTGTGGAGAAAAGTTACTTGAATTACAGAAGGCTGTGAATTAGAGATTAGTTGTTCCCAGAGAGTGCAGATGTTCTTTCTCAGCAAAGAGCCTACCTGGGAAGGAAGTTCTTCGGGAACATTGTGGAAGAATAAGCATCATAAAACCACTTGCCTGCACAGCAGCTCTGAAACTCTAAAATGTACTCACTAAACTGAATAAAAATGAGAATTTCTGCATTTGAACTCTACTGTAACATCAACGGAAATGGTAACACCACACTTGAAAAGATACCTGAAGGACAGTCACCAGAAAGACAGATGACATCTTACCATGGTATGGAGGGAGGGCTCCCACCTGTGATGTATTTCTTCCTAGAGGAAGACCCAGCTGGGAAGTTAAAATGTGAGGATACATCAGAGGAACTACAGGAATAGATGAGAGGTGAGAGCAACTGGATTTGCTTCACCTAGTAAGAGAGCATTTCTTAAATACATCTTGAGAAGAAAGCTACTGGTTTCTTGTTATGAATAAGAAAATTTAAATAAATTTAAAAAACAGTCCAAAAATCAGTTTTTTGAGATAATCCAAATCAGTAGTAAATTTCCAAATAAGTTCTAATCTCTGAGCAACATTAAGAGTTTTTCTTGTATACTTAGTTTTATCTTATTTCACAGTCCTCACAACAAGGGGGCAAGACATAAGGGTCCCGCATTTAAAAATTAACCCTTTAGACAGAATCATTTCCTCTGCCAACCAAAAGCACTGAAGACAACAGTTGCATCTTAAGAAGAGTTGGATAAGGTTGAGGGCGCAGAGGAAAAAAATAAGTGCTTCCAAAAAAAGTCAGAGATGACAAGGGATACTGTAGTCCTTGGATGTTTAGAAGCTGACATGGTCTTCTGTGAAGTACAGCAGACCTAACAGAACCAGCAATATTGACAAAGAAGGAAGACAGTCCATGGGAAACACAAGAAGACAGAAAAGTGGTGTTTCAGTGTTTTCTTCCCCTACCTCATTCTCTAAGTGATGCTCATCAGCTGAGGAAGGAAGGAGTCATTGTTTCATACCTGACTATTGAAACACTTCCTCATGCTTAGTATCCAAAAGAATTCTCTCATATACCCCTAGAAGAGCATTCTATAAATAGAGTATGGTATAAAATGCCTGGAAGGCCCATTAGCTTTGGCGTAACTTCACTTTTCTGAGGGAGTAGGCAGGAGTGAAGAGGAGGCTGAAGCTGGAGGAAACCAAACTCATCTCATCATGCATTCCTCCATTTCAAGAGGCATTTGTTGGATGCTTTTCAGAGGAGCCATGCTAATGTGAGTGCTACAAGAACAACTTGTTTACTCTACAGATCTGCTGGTTGAACCTGAGAGCTGGGCCATCTGTATTGCCTTAATAGATGCTCCTGAGAGAAAGGTTCAATCATCCCTTCCCCTCTCATTCACTGCTATGCAACTGGTGCAGGCTGCAAATGGAAAATAAATCCTTCACAATTCTAGGAGTCTAAGATATGATTACCTTTATTTTAGTATGTATGTCTCAGTTATACTTCACATGCAAGCAGCATCCCTTTGGGTAGCTGAGCTACAAATTGTTTTCCAACCACTCCAACAGAAATTTCCAAAGGACAGCAGGGCGTGCGCCACCATCCCTCCTTGAGCAGGAAGGGGAACACAAGAAAGGCCTATAAGGCTCCCTGAGAGTTATAATGTGTGTTTCAGACTGGAGAGTCAACAACAACAAAAAAAAAGATGGAGGCAGAAGTGAGAAGCTGAGGAGGCTGTAAGTCTGTCTGGGAGCAGAAGCAGTCTAGCTTGCTCCACTGAGGAGACCAGGACAGGAGAGAAGTGCAGTGGTCACAGGGCAGCACTTCCCAAATTACACTGACCCACATCCTGCCCCAGAGTCATTTTATCAATTGTGCTCTTCCTCCTCTCAGCTGCAACTTGGCTGTTCCTGAGCTACAATCAAAGTAGTGCAAATCCCTATTCCTGCTGCATGGAGCTTTTCCCACTCAGCTTTGTGTGCCTCCCCCACTGGGAAATGCTGCTAAATGAAATACTTTGGGAATATGGAAATAAAGCAAGGTACAGCTCTAGGCAGACAGGCAGCTTTCTACAAACAGAACACAGGACAGCGAAGAGCAGGGACTGTGGAGGGGAAAGCATGCAACAGAGAGCAGAGAAGGCACAGAAATAACACTACATTTGGACAGTGCAGCAATAATATCCTGAAGTGAAGAATTAAAGCAGTCCCAGGTTCACATGATACTGCAGTAACCTGTTTATTTCTTTGCAGAATAAAGAAAGGAAATTTAATGGCTGGCTAAATGGAGAGGACAACAGACTTGAGCCATAAAAGAAGGGAGAAAACCCAGGCTAGGGGACAAAGGGTGTTCTGGGGACCCTCCTGAAATAGAAAACCCTTGTAAACTAAACTACAAAAAATTGTGTGAGGCTGAGACACAATAGCACTTTAAATCTAAGTCCTAACTTCTCAGGACCTAAGAAAATTATCACCTTTAAATGTTTTCAATATTAGCAATAATCAGTGAAATGTATCTTAACAGTTCTGTAGTAATCAGTGAGTAAAATGCTGTATCAACTAGCATGATGAATACACAGCACTCCCAACATCCCCCAAACCATACTGACAGCTATTTCACCATTCCAGCTTAAAACACAAACTCAGATCATTAACTGCTTCTGCCTCTAGCAAATACCTTGATCTCTTGGAGTAAACTGACTTTCTCTGCCACAAATCCATATAAGCGCATAACACACAGTCAGAATGAAAAGATGCTCCGAGTGAAATTTTAAAAAACAAAGCTTCAGTGTGCACATGCATTTGCTTGCTTCAACAGAAATGTTCCCCAGGTATTGATTACAAAACTACCTTCACCTTCTTAAAAAAATTCCCAGTGTTCGTCTTTACAACACTACTTCCTTCCCCAAACCAAGAAATTAGACTAGGACAGCCACCCCATGGATTTTTCCCAATTCCTTCATTACTATCACAGAATCTGTTCTCCTATGACACATAATACCAAGAACATTGAAATTTAATGTCATGTAGAAATTGAACTGAACATGATCTAGAGTTCATTTATTTTTACAACTATGTTAGATCTTCCTGAACTTCTCAGCCTGACACAAACTGTGCAAGCAGATGGGCTACCACTGCTTTTGTCACAACTTGTGATGTTATTTGAAGTTTCTCTTGAGGATTAAGTGATTCAAAATATATTTTATTTTTATCTTATGTTAAATATATTTTAAAATTTATTTTATAAATATACTCTAAATATATTTATACTCTTAAATACATATTTTTTATTTTTATATTTATCAGTGTTTAAAATATGAATAATCTTCCAAAAGTATAGCATGTGACAGTATGTATTACATTTTTGCAAGCTTTTCAAATTACAATTTTGTTTTTTTCTCTCCACTTTGGATTATAAATCAATGCAACTGTCTAGCAGTTTAGAGATCAAGACTAAAGTCCTTTTAACTCCCACTGGAAAGAAAAAAAGGAAAAAAGTAAGAAATAACTGTAGAGAATGATGTCTCAAAACCATCAACTGTATTGAATTCAACCACCGAAGTTCAGGTACTGTGTAATTACACATACTATATTTGCTTCTGTTTTCTTGTGACCTGCTGCACACTTATTCCAAAATAGATTATGAGATAATCAGAGAATACAAACATGGGATAAGGGTACAGTTGTAACTGAAGAAGGTTACAAACATGATACTTGGCAGAGCACAGACACTCTAGAGCTTTACACCGAGCAGCGTTTGTCTCCAGAAGCACTTCCAGATGCACATCCCTCCTTCCCTAATCCTCTCATTCATACAACTACATGCATAAAAACCACAAAGAGACTGATTTACATAAAATTATCTCACTCCATTTTATTTAAGATTTTCTCCTCCAGTTAGTAAAAGAAAGATGTGTCTCTCTTTATACATATGTACAAGTTCAGTTACAAAAATAGACAGCACATTCAAAGAGAAAAAAGGCTTGGCATTTGTCTGATTCCATCTAAATATCATATATACATGTGAATAGAAGGGGAAGGGGGAAGTCCTCATCAGTTAATTAAACATCACCTCCCCCTCAATTATCCCCTGCAAATCTGTTCAAAAATCAATCTAACTAAGCTCAGTTCTGCTATTTTCAGGTGTGCAAATTAGAGGCAGAACCAACAGGAAGCACTCGCTCTACACTGTAGGATGCCAGGCAAAGGATTTGGGGTCAGAAAAAAATTATAATAATAAAAAAAGAAATCATCTTCCACTGTCACAGCCCAGACCTGTAACTCAACTTGCTTCTCTCAAGGGATGAAAGTGCCCCGGCAGAACAGCCTCTTAATTCAATGTGTGAGACAGAACAACTGTCCCACAACTAAATCTCAGTGCAATGCAGACAACGCTTACAGCAAAGCAAGGGGCTACAGGCAGGGTTTGTGCATCAAGAATGGGGAAGGAGCAACCAGGGAACAAGAACATGGATGGGTGCTGGCAGCACTGCCTTCTATCAGCCTTATGGGACACAGCCACCGCCCACACGCTGCAGTGAACTCAACCACGCCAGTATGTGTGATGATCACAACGATGAAGGGAAAACACACTGCAAGAACAGGCAATGGGATGGCTGGGATATGAGACAATTTTTTCCCAGAATTTGGCTGGAAGGGGGAATGGCACAGTTCCCTCCCTCTCAGGACGTTTTTCATTGCTCCTCTCACAGCACTGCAAGCTGCAGATCCATGCTCTGCTACGGCACGGTGAGAGGAGCAGCACAAACTCCTCCTCAGCACTTCAGTTTTCCTCCTTCTAGAGATTTGTACAAATAGAGCATTATTTTGTTTTGAAGCTTTTAAGAATTTTGCACACCTCAAAAATGAGGGAAATCATTCTGAACACAGTGAGTGTTCATGCTGATGAGAACTCTGAAATGCAAACCAATCACTGGCCTGTGGTTTCTTCCACTGTGTGAAGCAGAGGCTGTGCTGCTGCTCTCACGAGGCCTGACAGCGCTTCCTGTATTCTGCAGCTCTGAACATCTTCCTGACAAATGGTGCTGAAAAGAGTCTGCTCCCTGGAAACCACCTGAGACACCTTCCATTGAATTTCAAGTCTTTAAATAACTTGGAGACCCATACCAGAGGAACCCAAGTTTTTTTCTGATCACACATCATCTTCAGCATAGCCCCCAATTACTCCTGCACGTTCACTGACCAGCTGCCAGTACAGAAATGTCTTGTGACTCTACAAGATACTCCTGGGGTTCAGATGCTGATTTCATAGGACAAAATTAATGCTGGGCTCCACCTCAGGGTACAAGAGAGGAAGTATACTGTTGTGACTTCAAGCACACACAGCTGCAGGATATTGCATGGAATAGCTGGATGCTTTCTTGGGAATCTTTGAGAGATGTGTCAGTAAAACACAGGCTGACACTCTCCCAATTACCCCAGACTCCCTTCCCTCCTTCTTGCAGTGTCTGCAAAGATAGTTTTTTGGAATACACATAATCAAAGTGCTCACATCAACCACCCACTCCCATTGTGCTTTGATTTTCTTTCCACTCGAGTGCTGGACAGCAACAAGGCATTTGTTAGCATGCCTTCAACTGGCAGGGTGGTCTGCTCTGAAAGCCAATGCAGCTCAGACAAGCTTTGGGGGTTCTAAGTTACTACCGACCACCTGAGGTGTGGGCACCTTTGCTTTGCTTCCGAATTGACGTTTCTGATATGAGACTGCTGGTCAGGTTTAAACTTTTGGGGGTCCCACAAACACTGTTTCCTTTGTTCAAAGGGGAGCTCAAGGGAGAAGAGGCGCTTGAAGGTCCAAAATCTGCAAGTCCAGAAGGCCGAATGATTGCTGTTTGTAGAGGGCTACTTGCAGACATGCCTAGCAATGGAAAAGAGAATCAAATTCCACATGAGCGTATTATTCCACTTGTGATTCTTCAACAGCAAACAATATATTAACAATCAGTCCTAAGACCACTCTGTATTCATGACTTATGATAGTTTAATGACAAGGGATCTCCTTAAGATACAAAACATCTTACAGTTATATCCTGGGCTATCTTCAGCTGGTGTAAAGCTGCAGCTCAATCACCACCAGTTTAGGAAGTTTTGGAATGTGATACTGTAACTTCAACATGAGGCAATGCAGGAAAACCACAGCCATAGCCATGGCATAAACAACACTATCTGATCTGTCTGAACACCACATAAAAAAAGCCCCAAAACCAACAAAAAACCAAGAGGAAAAATATTAGGAGATAATTCAAGGGCAGACAAAAAACTCAAGGTCGTCTGAGGTGAAATTTGCTATCTGCTCACCCCCTTACCATGTCACACTATTGCCTGGATCTCAGAATACAATGGACAAGAAATTCCAACAACACAATACTTTTAACCTATCTTTTGACAGGCTGTAAGCAGCCATCACGCAAGCTCACACGGTTGGTTGTGCTCTGGGCAGCCTGGTGCCTGCCCTGCCCCACATACCTTTGGAGACATTGTACCCGTAGGCTGCGTACGCTGCCGCAGAGGCTGCTGCTGCCCCCGCCTTGGCCCCTGCCATCGCCGCTGCGCTTCCCGCTATCGACTTCCGGCTCCTGCCTTTCCCAGTGCCGCCTTTGGAGCCACCTTTGGGACGACCCCGGCTTCGACTTGACTGGCCTCTTGCAGCGAGAGATGTATCTTGCATTGAAACGCCTGAACAAGGGAAGAATGTGAAAACAGTAACTACTACAGTGTTTCACATGCCTCGCAAGTGAGTACAGTACCAAAGCTGCCCACCAGTTACATTAATACTGTGTAATTCCTATGCGGCATTTACATTAACAGGGACACTGTTAGCAAGCAGCAATCTCAGGGAAAGAAATTATATAAGACTTCACTCTTCAGTAACAGTATCTTACTAACTGCAACAACTTGTATTACTATGAATCCAACCTACAAAGAGGTGGAGGAGTCTGAGTTCTTCTACTTATTTGAAGACAGAGGTGCAGTATCCTCCACCCGCTATCCCTGAAGAAACTCATCAAGAACTATGATTCTACTTATTTCACTGTAGAAAACTACAGTAATTAAAAACACTTGACATTATTTAAAATTACTTTGCTCTTAAAAAAATTGCTCCAACCACCCACTGGAGATAGAGAACTAATTATTAACCCAACAACAAATTCAAGGAAAAGCTTAGAGATTAATAGTTCTGTGGTTGTCTGTAATTTGCTAACAAACTTAAGGGAAGGAGAGCCCTCTATAACACAGTAACAAGGGACAAAACTTCTTGAAGCAACTAACACAGGAAAGTGGTAAGTGTGGTGAATGACAGACTATAAAGAAGTTTCCTATCAAATGAGAAGTAATTTCTCAATGAAAAGGCAATTATTTTCCCCCAAATCTTGCCAACCATTCATATATCCTGGTTAAATGCAGAAAACATATCACTTAGCTGTGTAAAGTCAATGATTAATAAATGTTAGTAGTAAATCAAGAGTACTGACCATTCACGGTGTCTGAAACTGAGCCAGTAATGGAAGCAGGAGAGTTTGTTGCCCTTGACTGAGGTGCTGAAGAAGCTGGATCATCCACAATCACAAGCATATCATTACTGCTCTCATCGGGAGGGATAGAGCCCATATGTAATTCACTGCTGATGGATATCTAAACGTGACAGAGAACAAAGCCAGCTTCTCAGGTTAGGAAAAGGTACAAAAATAGTAAGATCTTCACAAGCTATACAATCACAAGTAATTGGTACTTGTTCTTTCCCATTTTCTCTAGAATAGCAGCATGAGCACGATACATCATCTGTCTGATCACACCACACATTATTTACACGCTGAGCAGCAGTAAAGACCTCCACCCACTATTTAATTTCAATTCATGAAAATACATGCTAAGTTAGGAAGCAAAGACTAATGGGCTCAGCAGATTTAAGTAAACTGCTGTTCAACTGTGCATTTTCAACTGCAAAAGAGAAAATAGGATTCTTAATCCACTACTACTGCTAATAAAAATCTTGATCAATAAAGGAACAGTATGATACAGAAATCTTAATCAACATGGCACAGAACAAAATACATTTGCTGCTAAAACCAATTCTTTACACACAGATGAAGCAAAATAAGATGTGTGCCATTGAGAATTTTTAATTTAAATTCCAGAGGAGAAAAACCACAATAATTCAGAACATGAAGCAAGTGAGGAAGCAGAGATGCAGATAAGACTACTGCAGGGTATTTAGAAAGACACTGAATGTCGAGGAGGTATTTGAGGGATACTGTTTGGCTCAGAAGCAGAGTGTTCTTGCTGTGGAAGGTATTGTTGTGGAAGAGGGCACATGGTTATAAATGTGAGCATGACAAGGCAGGAAAAAGGGACAAGAAAGTAGGAAGAAAGTAAGCAGGATGCCAGGTAAGAATGGAAAAATTTCAGGGACTGGAAGGGAGGAAAGTCAGGGGGTAAACTCACTCTAAGAAAAGGGAGGCAGAGAGTGAAGGACGAGGGGAATAATGGAATGCCAAATAACATGAGGAGCTGTAAGGCAGCTTATTAGCAGCTGCTGTATTTTCAACAATCTATTTTCTTTCCATGGTTCAACTTTAAGACCCATCACTTCCCCACACACTCAAAGCACTACACTAGCTAAAATAACAGACAAGAATCCTACAAGATGTAGGGTCACAAGTGAAACAGTATGTAGGTTAAAGCAGAGGTGAGTCTTACCTCACTGAAAGGACTAGGCATGGCAGAGTCTACACTAACAAAAGAATCATCCCCATCAGCAGAGAGATTGGAGTTATCAGCTGAGGGAACAAATGGGATCACAAGGTTCACGCTCTCTTTCTTTCTCTTCCCATCCAATTCATCTTCCTTCTTCTTCTGAAATAAATAAAGTAAACACAGGAATGAAAAAGGCAATAAACCAGAAGAATGGGAACAAGCAATCCAAAATCTCAAAATCTAGTGCAGTACTTTAACACAACGAATGCCATGAGCAGAATTTCCCAAAGTAAGTTTCTGAAGGATATGGTAACAGATATCTTAAATGCTCCTTCTTTAAATTTGAGAAGAGTTTTGTTTTTCTTCATAAAATAGCTGGAATGGTGGAGTATTACTCTTACAAAATTACTTTGCCTTCTAGTACGTTTTGGAGTGAGCTTGAAATTCTTTACCATTATGCAAAATTCCAATTAATTAACGCAAAGCCTCCCTGTCTTAAAAACTCAGAATTTTCATAAACTGGTTTTAGTGATGCTTTTTAAACAAACTCATCTTCCCTAGTTACACAGAAGCCTCATGGCTATATGGGTTTTATCCATGTTTGGTGCTTCCTCTACATTCCATTACCCTTTTGTCCTTGCAGAACAAAATCTTGATAAAGTCACCAATTTAATGATCAGTTGATTGTCAGGTTCGTTTTGATAGGCAGTACTTTCCTATTTTTGAAGTTGCTAATGACTAAAATACAGGTAACTATGCATTACTTTTTTTGTAATATCCATCTTCTGTATAAGGAACTGCCACAGACTGATTTTCAATGGAAAAGGCAAGAAGGTTCACTCCTTAAGACTGCCTTGGCATAAAATGTTTCCACATCCCGTAACAGTGATCCTGAACCTCTTCTGGCTCTATCACTGACACAAGCAACCTCTCTGTATCAAAATACCTTCTCGGCATATTTTTCCCTTTTACGTTTACGTTCCTTCACACGATTTGTTTCCTCTTGCTGTCGCTTCTCTTCTTGACGCTGACGCACTGTTGGAAAAGAAAGGTATTTCATATCCTTTTGGATATGGAAAGATAGTTCGTATCCTTTTATGAATCTGACAGGTAGTTCTAGTTCTAACAGAACTGGGAAGAAAAGTCAATTGTATTGAAACTAAAACACATTGAAAACACTACTCTATTAAAACTTTGTTTCCAAGTCACTAAAAAGTCTTACAGGGAAATTCTTCTTTCAAGTAACATGAAAGTGTATGCCTCTAACTTCAAAAGTATGATGAAATACAGCACTTTTATTAATACTTTTCTTGTCATGACCTACATAATTCTTGTCAAAGCTCAGTCATTCAGGAACAATGTAATGATCCTGAATGAATGCCAATAAAAACTTAATCACATCATCATGTCTCATTTTGCACAACTTCATTCAGCTCAGCAGTGATATCAAACCAGTTTGTACTAACAAGAGTTGGCAATACAAAAAGAGACAGGAAACAGAAGTTGCTATCAGCAATACATGTGTTTGTAGAGATAAAAACACAGATTTCATAAGGAAATGAAGTGGAAAATGGGGGAATTGCTGAAACACCAATTTCACATACATTTCTTTTCTAGTTCCTCATCATCCAGCAGAAGGCTGACCACCTCTTTCGGCTTCAAGGTGTCAGGTTTGAAGTTGCCACCTGAAATTACCATTCGTTGAATCTAGAAGGAAAAAAAAACAAGTGTAGAAAAGGAAAAATTAATCAAAGCAGTCATTAACCATTTCTAACTACCCATCACTGAAAGCCAGGTGCAAAAATCATGCAAATACATCTAAGTGAGACTTGATCCAATTTCTCTGTCATACCAAAGTTAGTAGCAGAATTTCAGGGTATAAAATACGAGAAGCAACTGAGATAGACAGCAAACAACTACCATCCCCTATGGAAAGATACATTTTTTCTGAAGCAGCATGTAATAAACTACAAATTATTACAGTATTAATATACTGCTGAACAAAACAAAACAAAACAAAAATACAGCAATGGTCCTCTCAAGTATAATTTACCCATTCAAATTTTCAAGTGAACTGCACGGAGGATCATGCAGACCACATTCTTAAACGGTGCAATATTTTTAGTCTCCTTGACTGAAAACTGTATCTCCATACTGACTCGGTGTTGCAGTTTAAGCAATTCACTCAGCCTCTATTCCTAAAACTGTATTTTTAAAAATACAACAACTAAGAAGAATTCTAACTCAGCAGAAGACTACAAGCTTTAACATAAGGTAATTTCAATTATTTGCATCACCAACAGAAGACTACACCTGATTTTCAGGCTGATTTCAGGTACTCTAGTGCAGCATCTCAGAAAAAATGTTTTCGACAAGAGAAAGGTGAATGCATTCAGTTGCTGCAACATCATGAGTGGCATCCAAGTAAGACAAAAGCTAAAAGAAACTCCCAAGTACAGAAAACATCTGCATGTTGCATATAGTGTACCTACTGCTACTGAAAAACATGACTCTCCTTAGTTATTTTCTTGCCAATAAAGTGTCATGAGGTTTAAAGTTCCTAGTACACTTACTGCTTAAAGCTACAGGACACTGAGCTTTTCTGGCAACCATCACACCTCAAATAATTTCTACTTGATTATCTTATAAACATCTTTTTAAAAAATCAGCTGTTGTGTAATATGAGAGGAATCAGTAACTCTGACACAGCAAAGACAGAAGCCCTAATCTTTAAAAAACCTGAGTTGTTTCATTGCAACATAAGAAATAGTTTTCACAAAGTCATATTGTAAATAACTAGCTTCTTTCCAGTTCATATAATGTCACTGGACTGCCGCTGTGTTAAGGACACAGATTTGTATATTTGAACAAAGACATTTCTTTTTGCCTTCTCTTCTGTCTCCCTGCAGACACATTTTCTGTCTCTTTACTCAGGTGTTTTACGATACCACTTCTGTAACTTCTCATTCAGATGAGCTCCTTATTCCTACCTCACTCTTTTCCTTTGCCCTCTGCAGGATGCGCTCCTCAATGGTGCCTTTACATATCAAGCGGTACACGGTGACTTGTTTGGTCTGACCCAGCCTGTGGGCCCGGTCCATGGCTTGCTGGTCTACTGTTGGGTTCCAATCACTGTCATAGAAAATTACCTGCAAGGCAACACCAGAAAGGATTAAATTAAAACATACATTCAGAGCACCTGGTGATTAAACAAACAAAAATCCAATATATGATGACAATAAAAGTTCAATCACGTTTCACAGAACTACAACCCCACTGTAGGCTACATTAAACTAGCATTGCCCAGCCCCACAAAGTCCCTTCCAATGCATTTCAGTTGAATTCAAACTAACTGACACTATGAATGTTTCAACTTCCAGAGAACATCGTTAATATCTTTTTAAACAAACCTTCTTGGAAGGCACAAAATTTATAAGTTTGTCATCATATTAAATCACTGTCATGCAATTAATTATAGACTAACCACATCATGGACGCATTTCAGTGTTACTTACCATCACATAAGAATTTAATGCAAAAAGTAATACTCCAATTTTTATTCAAAACTTAGATGAAGTCTAACATTTCTAGTACTTTGACTATAAAAAACAGAAATGCCTCATTAAATTCATATTGCACTATCACTCTAATAGTACTTTATGCATAATAAGCATAAAAACCAAAATCTTTTAAAAAAATTTTAGATGGCAAAGTATTAAAGAAGTTACACAGAAAAATACAGACCTTAAAATGTTCATACAAGGAGCCTGCCTGAGCTTCCATCTGTTCATTTCTTCTTTTAAACCCTGAAAATCCTACAAATACTTCTTCTGATTTCTTGTGACTGATGGCAAGATATGATTTTTGTTTTTTAAATATGTAATATTTTTTTGATTCAGAGATCTTTGGGTTTGTGTGGCTACAGACTTGAGGTCAAATCTGCATGCACACCAGGTGCAGGTTAGAAGCACAAGAATAGCTGTTAATGAAAAGATGAATGGTTCATCAGTATTCCTTCCCTAGTGATTAGTGGCAGCTGCTCCAGAGTGCAAATCCTTGCAATTCACCTAAATCGGTCTGTCTTTACACCTCAGGGAAAGAAATTTATCCTTCCTGAGTAGCTGATACTCAAATACAAATGGCTTTCTACTTTTATAGGCATTATTTCATTCTTCCGGGCACAAAAAAAGGGTAACTGATAACTATTCCACTGGTTCCTTTGCAACTGAACCTTAGGAGCAAAGGGTCATTCATATAGTGAATGCTGTTTCGTCTAAGTGACATTTGCACCTGTAGACCCCTTCAGTAATCCAGCTCCTTCCTTCCTCTGGTACTCAAGTATGTGGGGAGAAGGAAGAAATTTCCAACTGTAACCAAAAACTGTGTACCAAAATGTCCAATATTCTACAACTTTATCATCAAGATAACATTACATTGTGAATAGTAACAAAGTAAACAAGGCTATGCAATTTCACAATGTGAATGGCAGTACTAAAAATATTGATCAGTATGGGCAAGAAAGTGCCAACTTTCACACAGAAGGACCAATTTTCCCACATAAATTGTTACCAAATTTCACCTACCGTATCTGCAGCTGTAAGGTTAATGCCCAAGCCTCCAGCTCTTGTACTTAACAGGAACACGAAAATATCATTCCTGTAGAGGAAAGAGATTAAACCCCCTTATATTGTGCATGAACAAGGAATAACCACAGAAGCAATTTTTTGATCTATATGAAGCCATCAGAGCTTTCTTTTACTTGAACACTTCAGAACGTTTTGCACTGTTCATTCACAGTCAAGGGAAAAAAAATATATGAAAGAGTGAAAGAAGTTAATCTACAAGTGAGGACTGTCTGAACACGCAAAGATTCAATTTGCAATAGCAATTATTAATCTGTATCAAAAAAAACCAAATCTTGCTCACGTTAGAAATTAATATTTGATATCAACAAAGAACAATGTATTGTTTCACAGAACTGACCCAATGTTAGAGAAATCTTACCTTAATGATGCTCAACTGACAAAACCAGAAAAATAAATGTCAGAACTCTGCAGATGCAAGTTTTGTTCTAAATCTGATGCTTTGAACAGAACAAACATGAAGACAAGCCCATATGTAGCATGACCAAGTACTCATGAAACTCAAGTGATAACAGGAAAATCAAAATTTCTGCTAAGGTTGTGAACTGCACTAGTGTCTCTGGAGGGTCAGCAGTATTTAGAACAGGCTGACACAAACAAAGCAGACAGCACACTCGTACGGACTCCAAAGACATTGACACATTGTCCTTCTCTGCTTAGAGAAGACAGTCTGGAATGTCACATCCTTTTGTTACTACACTGTCTAAACAACTTGGCAAATATAAAATCAGTAAAGTACCAGAAACTCTTGCTGAATGAACTGGAAGGAACTAAAGCCAAGCTGTGAATCTTCAGACATTATCTTGCAGGTAATAAAGCCAAAGGGATCAACAGGTGCCTGTTTGCACTGAAGATAATCCTTGGCAGGTAATCTATTCTCTTGTAACAAAAGTGGGATATGTATAGATAGTTGAACATCCAGCTGTGAAATGCTTCTGGATATGCCATATGGGAAGGAAAGTGGACAGAGCCACAGGCTACATGAACAAATTATTATCTCATAGTTATATATTTTCAGCACCTTGAAAGGATATCCTGCAGA
>VZTN01023519.1:348-90154 GCA_013400515.1 Erpornis zantholeuca
TTCTTTTTATTTTTTTTTTTTTTAAACTATCATCTTAGGGCATCCATAATCTAAGAATAGATGTGACTTCCCAAAATACAGTTTCTATTGGCACATGTTAAAACATTTAGTGCATTTTTAATCAAAGATATTGAGTCTCTTTCTGATGTTATGGTGTGATTTCCCTTTTTATTTTGCATATGTCAACAACTGAAGACAACAGGAAAGCTGAGAAAATGCTGTGAATATGGAATTGCTAAATAAGATGAAAATTTTCTACTTCAAAAGGTTGCTTTTTTTTGGGTGATGAAGCAAAATGCTCAGGTCTTTTAAAGGTGGGTGGGTCTTGTGAAGTGTATGTGAATTTGCTGCAGTGTATTCTTGACAACTAAATCCATGAGAAGAATGAAACCTATCAATAGCAGCTGGTGTAGATGAGCTGAGGGATTCAAAAGCCATAACCACTGTTCTTTGTGCACATTCTCTTCTAAGCAGAGGGAAGGGCTGTAATTAGTTGGTTTACAGGTCCTTCAAATATATTTGCAAAGGGATCATGTGAGCACAGAGAGGATGTAATGGAAGAGTGTGTTAGGCCTCTTACAGAGTGGAGAACAGTGACAAGAGGGCTGGGATCGCAGATAATGGATATCCTGGGGCAGAGCTGCTTTAAAGAACATGTTAATGTGTCCTGGCTGTGAGAAAACACTGATTCCTTTTACCCTTGGAATTGAAAACTGGACATAAGAAAGTAGCATGACATTAGGAACAGATACCAGTTGCATAGAGTTTATCTTTGCAAAGAAGTAGTTTTGAATGGTTTTCATTAATAAACATACTCTTAGCTGAGCACTATGCCAGGACATACAGTGTTCCACTGTGAAACAGAATTTCAAACCAGTTTGCATTAAAACACTTAAACATAAGGTTGTTCAAACTGAAACATGTTTTATATCTATTAAGACACTTCTTAATGTCTAGATACGTAAGCTGTACAGTAAACTTTGCGAATCTTCAAAGAGTTCTCATAAAATATCTGATGAATGGCATAAAGGAATTAGCACTGTTATGGTGTTCAGTAGTTTATAAAAACATGTGGAGGAGGAACCTACTGAAATGATTATTGAAATGAATACTGGTGGTGTAGCAACTACACAAATATCTCAATTTTTTTCCCTTTTTTTTCAGACTTCACCTGCACAAAATCTCTTATCTTTCTGAAAAATATATATACACTAGTGAGAGTATAAACACATCATTACACTTTCATGGCAGATAAGCTTGCTCTGTTGGAGTGTAAACCCATTTTTCTTTAGGTGACCTTTAAATAGTATTGTGCTATTGGATGGGATTTAAATCAATAATTTTGTCAAAACAAAATACAGTGTTGGGTTTTTTTCTTTGTCATTTAACCAGTTCTTTAAGCTACCAAGGAATAATGGATTTCCATGTGTTATACTCTATGAAAAAAAACCTGTAAAATTCACTTAACTAGTTTAAAAAAATGCTATTTTCCTCTGTTGTTGATAGTACTTTGTTTTATTTTGAAAAATGTTCAAACAGCAGGGTAACATACAGTGTTACTATAATTAGTGACTTAATGCCTTTTCTGCATTCACATTGTAAAACAACAGTGTCCCAGGTGTGAGAAGGTTAAAATGAGAAGTACCCAGTAGTTATGAAGCAGCAATAATGAGTTTCCTTCTACTTACCATGGATTTGTGTGATATACAACTTGCAATTAAGCATGGCTTGGTGATTCAGTGATTAATGTATATACGACTCCTAAAGGAGCAGCACAGGCCTCCCGTCACATCCTTCATGATGTTTACAGCTGGGTACCTATTAACAGGAAGATGGAAAGGGCCATTTACAATTCAGTAACCTTTATGACAGTGAACTCTTTAATCAGCATTTTATTTCCTTTGTAACACTTTAGTCATCTACAAATGTCAGAATAAAATAGGGCTATGAAATATTTAGGATCGGCATGTGGAAATTGACTTCCTTGATTTAAGCTGCTGTGTCTTTTCATTTTGTTGTTTTGGGAGCTTTTACTTTTATTGAAAGACAATTTATAACTAAATGCTCCCAATAGTGACTGGCATTAGGGCCAGAAAAATTACAGAAGTCTGTGTTCTCCTTCTGTAAAATGTTGATGGTTCCTGTGTTGGGTAATAATTTATTCAAATAAAAACATTAGCAGTGGGGTTCACTTTTCAGGGTACTGTTTCTGTACAAATACAGCGGACTCAGTCAGTTTATGACAAAATATCCCAGTATACTCATAGAAGTAATTAAGTATAAAGTATATCCTTAACATAAGTTGTCACTTATGTGTACCTGTGTCTATGAAACACGTGAAGTGTTGTATTATTTTTGTCAGATGATTCTGGGGCTCTCCAGCTTCCATAGCCATTGTCTTATGCTTTGTCTGATGACAATCATCACTTTCTATCACCAGGAAGAAGTATTGTCCCTGCCTCAGTGCACTGCAGAGGAAATAGAAATCCTTCTAACCAAGTATTTCTGTTCATGCATACGTATGCAGTTTGTGTACAGGTTATAAATTAGTATTTATCAAAACATGACATAATATTTAATTCTTGATACCTACAGTATTTAAAGTATGAATTAAACATTTTCCAATTGGTAAGGCAACAATTTTAGAATCGTCAGTCTGGAAGGGGTTTCTTCTGTTGGAAGGGCAGTGCTTTGTCCTCCTGGGGATACTGGGAACTTTTGACCTAGTCCTGAACTGTATTTAAACCGTAATTAAACCATTGCAATAATGCTGCTTGGGTTTGCAGTGTTAAGCCCAGCAGAGTTCTACTTCAGCTGCCTGCTGCTATGTTGTAAAATACTGACCCAGGTGACTGGAGCTGTGCTTAAGAGGTTATTTGTAATTTTGTATCACAGCTGCAGGTTGGTAACAGGGAAGGTAACTTCCTGTTTTGCAGGTGTTAATAAGGTTTATTGCATTGGGGAGATCAAGATTTCATCTCCTGCTCTGTGGGTAGGAGTTATGTACTGGCCAAAGTTATCTGCTTTATCTGCTACGTATTATATTGGTTGTGTTTCTGTATGTTATGGTTTATTAAAAAAAAATGAAAGGAAAGGCCTTCTTAAAAATATCAAAGGTCTGAAAGACTTACACAGGACACTAATGAGCACAATTTTGAATGCCAACCTTTTCTCACTGAAATATGTTGCTTGGGGAAATTGTTTGATCATAGAAGAAGGATTTGTGAACCCCAAAACTTAACTCTTTTTGTCCATGGAATCTATTGATCTAGGAATAGATATCTCTAATAAGAAGCCTTATCTCTCAGGTGTGCATTCAAACTCTACAATCAAGTTATTCAAGTTATTTTTTGAATGAATGTTTGGGATTTTACATGCTTTGCAGTTAGAAGCTATGTAGCTGTTTCTCAGTTAACAACTTCTTATTTGGTCCCTTTACTTTAGAACCTACTGAAGTTGCATAAACCTATAGATATAATTATGAGATACGCTGACATTCAGGCCTGGTTTATCTATCTTGATCACGATCATGCTTTCCTAACCTCAGTATGTTTAGGTAACATAGACAGTAAGCCAACCAGATATTTCATATGAATGTTACAAGGCATTTTTGTACTAATGCATAGGTACAACAAGGGTTATCTTGGCATAGCTTTTTAAAAAATGTATTTTGAAAGTGTAAAACTTAATTTTGTATATGCAGTGTTTAGTAAGAGCTATTAAGCAAATATAATTGATAAAGTTAGAAAGAAAGGAAGACAAAAAAATCCTAAACTTGGTATTCCAAGGAAGACAATAACCACTGGATGGGCATTGCACAAATAAGATATGGACAAACTATTTATTGTTTATTATCCTTGCCTATGCCATTCAGTAGGAATGTATCTGAAAAAGTATAAAAGAGTTGGCAGTGACCAGAGAAAAGGTACAAAGTAGCTCTTGGTCATCATTATCAAGGAGGGTGCCTCATTCAGTTCCTGATAGCCAATGTAAGTTCATATTTTTTGATGTGTTTTTGATGATGTTGTACTGCTCTGATATACCTTGTAGCATACTACTTGCTGTATTGACCAGATTTTGTTGAGGGATGCTACTTTAAAAATGGAGTAAAGAGTGAGCAAGGGATTTAGCTAAAGAGACAGAAGTGCTTACAGGTGGCAATAATGAGCCTGAGAACTGGCATTGGATTAATTAAGTGCTGTCTGTATTGCTTGAAAGTACAACTGCAAGTTTAAATGATAAAGAAAAGAGACATGACGTGGACACAGTATACTCTGTCGTTATGAGTATTTCAAAAAGAAATATGTTTATCCTAATTTCAGTATTCTACTAGACTCTACAGAAAATCCATGTTTAATTTGAAGAAGAAAACCTGTGTCACATTTGATGATGGACTCAAGACACCTTGTATGAATCTATATTTATAATTGGTGGGCCAGCTGAGGTAAATGAGACCTCTCTGCAGTATTAGTTCTGATATTGACTCTTTTATCCTTTTTTTTGTACTATTTTCTGAATGGATAACACAAAGATATCCTAAATGTTCAAAGCATTCTAAGAAGGTAAATACTGGGAAAGAAATACTACGAAGGGAGAACTAGGGGTTGTTTATTCAGGATTGGGTGTTTGCCTTCAGGGGGTGGTGTGGAGGGGATAGGGCAGTGGTTTTGCTGCCTGATGCTCACCTTGCCTGTATAGCTATTCCACCTGGGGATAGTGGAGGGGGCAAACGAGCAGAGGGGGAAGTGCCCCAGTGTGTAACTGGAAAATAGAAACTCTGGAACTTAATGCTGTCAGTCTCAACTGTTTGGGGCCTTGACTTCAGAGGCTTGGGGTTTTTACAGGTCTCTTGCAGATTCACAGCTGTGAAATGTTGCCATCCTTTTGCTGAGATTATTTAAATATTTATCCTTTCTTGCTACTTGACCTTTCCTGCTTGGTTTTAGTTCCTGTGGCCAGCTTGCTTTGTGTTTCATGAGCTCAGTAAACCGTGGCCTTCAATTCCCTTGTTCTAGTATTTTCACTTAAGACCAGGAGTGATGAGCAAAAGGTTTCAGGCTCAATCCTTGAGCAAAGGGCCGCTGTGACAGGGATTATTATTTATTTGTCATCTTGGATGTAATAAGCTGTAGGTACAGCATCGAGAGCCCTTGATTTATTGCGCTGTCGACTGCCACTAGCAGGACGTCTGCTGTACCATGCAGGATGAATACCACACTGTCAGCTCTGTCGATCTGTCTCTGCCACTGCGCTCTCTCTCATAACACATTCCCATTTCATGCCAGAATACATAAACAATCTTTCATTATTTTGATGCCTTTTTCATATTTGTTCTTTACAGAACATAAAGTTTGAATTTATGGGTTTCCTTTACATTATTTCAACACACTCCACCATTTTCCGGGTTTGTGGTTTAACTCTCAGAAATTGGCTGCCAGGTGATTTAGTTATTTTGGCTTTCTAGTTTTATAGTTATTTAATATCACAGTGCCAGATACTGAGAAAACGTAGTGTATAGCAGGTATGGGATTTGCAGTCAGACTCTGTCATCAGCAAAACACGGCCATGGGGACACAATGTGGAAATTAAAAACTAGGCATGCAGAGCAGGAAATACTCCCTTCAACCTTCATTTTTAATTTATTTAAATACTTTTCCCAAATATTTTTCCTTAGATCTGTTACAAATGTAACAGAAACCTGTTTAATTGGAAAAGAACATGTGAATAGTAAGCAAGCCATTTCCCTTGAATAATTGCAATTAAGGGAATTTCTAACTTGTTGGCAGAAACATTGCTCTGATTTTTCTCATATACTTTATTGTTGGTGGGGGAAGGGGAGGAAATAATGTCCAGAATTTGTCTGATTCGTACTGTGCATTCTTCATACAGTGATCCACATCTGTTTATATCCTCTAATTTTGTTTACCTGAGGGTTTTTTTTTCTTTAATACTCTGAAGCATATTATTCATCGAACTCTAAGGAACTGAAAGTCATTGCTTGAATGAGTGAACTTAAATGTCACTATAAATACAGCAAGTCAAATAGGAATATATGTCAAAATAGTTAAAAATGTGTTATAAAAAAGGCTTATGAGTAGTATTAAAAAAATTATTGCCAACTGTGCAGAGCATGAACCAGAAAATGTAAAGTGTTCCTGCCAATGTAACATGCATACGTAACTTTGGTTGTGTGAGCAGCCTTTTGCTCCGTGGGTGCAGCAGTGGACAGTAAAGTCTCTAAGAAGGGTGTGAGGGGGAGGAAGGTCCATCTAACCTGTTCTGTGCAGTGTGCAACACAGGAGGGGTCTGCTGCTGGCTGGGGCTTCAGATGCTGCAAATGACTGACGATGATCAGCAACATGCCTTCAAGTTACTCATGTATGCAAACATTTTCGAGGCACTGATGCATAAATATTTTGTGATATTATCCTGTGTTTCCTCATCAAGATGTATTAAGGTCTGGTAAAGACTTGTTCATTGCTGTGTTTGTGTGCAAAGGTTGCAAAGTTTTTGTGTTCAAGAGGCAGGTGAATAATCACTCTTAAATTTTCTTCTTTGCATAAAGTAGGACTGCTCCAGTGAAAACATCTGAGTGTTTTTTGTTGTCAGTTTATTTTTTTTCCCCTAAAAGGGGAGAGAAAGCATGGCTTTGCCACTGAAACTATATCTGGTAAAAAGAAACTTGTTTTAATTGGCTGTGAAAATAGGCATATTTCTCTAGGATGTTAACAAATGTGGATTTCACTGCATAAAAGCAAGATAATAATTGTCAGTTCTTCCTCCTCAGTGCAGCCTACATTAGGACAGCTGGGAATATGCATAGCTCATGTTACATAGCAAAGATTTGTTCTAGCTGCAAAGAAACCAGAGTTAATTAATATGAGAAATTTGTTTTGTGTCCGGGGTAAAAAAGGCTGTGCAGGTTGGTGTTGTCAGCAAAAGCTGCTTGTCACTTTGACCTGCTCTGTTAAGTGTTTGATGTGTTTTCTCAGAGTAATCTGTGAATAACATTACACCCAACCAGCAGAGAAGCAGAGGGAGCGATAGCAGAATTAATATCTGGAAGCGTTGATAATTATATATCAGAATCTAATTTTTAGCACAGAAAATGTGTTAATGACAGAGAAGAAAACAAAAACCACTAGCTTCTCCCAGCAGGATCCAAAGTGTCATTTATTATTTCTCAGCTGGATATCTATCAAGTTTATGGGTTAATTTTTCTGTAGACTGTTATTTATGGGTTTTTGTTTGTTTTCAGCCATCATTACTAACAATACGGTTAATAGCAATCATTTGTTATCCGGCACCAGCGGTGATGCTTCAGATGCGAGCAGTGAACTGAGAATACTCATTTGGTAGCTGAATAAGGCTTTGACAGGGCCCATTTATAACAAGCTCATTCCATAATGTCCAGCCTATTAATAAAATTTTGTTGCTGTCTAATTAGAGATGTCTGATGTGTATAGTAGCACAGCAAAGAAGACTTTCTTCTGCTGCTTTTCACTTCTACTGTATCATACTTGAAACATGTGAGACCTGTGGTTCAGGGAATAAAAGTGGGGTGTTCTTCTGGGTTTCTGTCTCTCCTAGTAAGTGCAAGGAGATACAGGTTGTATGGCAGGAAGGCCCAAGGCACATAGATATGCATGTTGAGGGAGGGTCTTTATTTTCATTAAATAAGATCACCCTCAAGCCTCTTTTTTTTCTGCTTTTGTGTGTTTTCTTTTATTGGCTTAATGTTCAAGTTTTAGCTCAAAATAACTAATAAATGTAAAGTAAAATATACCTGTAATATCATAATTAAATGTATACATGTAGACAGTGTGGTTCTTGGGTGTGTCAGTATATCTTTGAGGAGAGAACAGTTTGATCCCTCAGGGAAGGGGCTTGATGAGAGAAAAAAACCTGGGTCTGATCATTAGATTTATTTTTTTTTCCCTTCTATGTCTTTGAGGAGTGAGGAATCAGCAGGATTTACTGAACTCAGTGGCAAGGGGGTAGTTGGTGGTGTAACTGGGACTGAAAGCAGAGCCTTTTGTAGCCCAGCAAGTCCCAGAATATTTTAAGTACTTTGTTCAGCTCATAGAACAATCCTGTGGTTTTGCTGATGGGATTTTTCATACAAATGTATAAAAATATTTTTTTTAGTGTGTGTTCACAAAGTTGTTGTGAGTGAGCAGTTTGTAAACTGAAACACAATTAGGCAAAAAGATTTATACCAGGACATAGAAGTTGTTTGTGGGAAGGTTTTAGCTCCTTAGTAGGTGATTCCTGTTCCTGAAATGACCTGTCAGAAACATTCTTGTTCCATTTTGTTTTTACAGGTAGAGTCAAGTATATGATAATGATGAAAATGAGTTAATTTCCATTTCAGAAAATGCTTTTGCTCATGTAACTGCTGATTTAGTGATAACAAATACCCTTCCACCCTGCTTCTACTTCAAGGTGCACAAATGGAATGTCTGAAGAACTTTGTCATTTGTAGCTAATGCTGAGGTGATTATATTACTACTTTTTTTTTTTTTTNAGCAGCATCATGTTTTTGCAAGTACCTAGATTCTAATTAAAAGAAAAATATTAATAGTAGTTATTTTGTGCTTAGAATGTTGCAGTGCTGAACTGAGGAAAATGAACAGGAAAAACAGAGTGATTTAATATAATTTCATTGCTAGGTAACAATTTGTTTCTTTAGTCATCTTTTATGTTTTTCCAGTTGAAATTTAAATCTTTGTGAATTACCTTTTGCATGAAGCCACATCTGGTTTTGGTGTGTTATTTTCCCAGAATGTTGCTTCTAAGACAGCATATTTTATGCAAGAAAATTATATGAGATTTTAACTTAAAGTTGCCTTGATGCTGCTGCATGGGTTTCAGCTGGTAAAGAATCTCTATATGCTGGTGAGGTGTTTTTTTTTTCTCCTAAACTGCTCTTGACGTAGAGCTTATCAAGCCTTAATTAGTGATACATTTTCTCCTTGTGATTTCTATTGATGTTTTGTAGAGCCGAAGATGAATTGAGCCTCAACCTGACTAGAGTACGAATTGTTTTAGAAAATTCAGCAAACATCTCTCTCTCTCCCCTGCTCTGTCTGTCTGTCTCTTTCTCTGTTCCTCCCGATAGGAGAGGTGAAAAGCTGCACGATAGAAATCAGGTTCAGTATTAGTGGTTTTGCTTGCCTGTGCAATAGAAAACGACAAGCGGCAGGGCCTCAGTCAGCAGATCAGGGAGACGCAGATGGGAGGCGAAAAGCTCCCTCGTGGCAGCAGCCTTGCCTGGATGTGATTGTGAGAGCCAGGATGAAGTCAGCACTGACAAAGTGTGTGGATTGATGGATGGACAAAGCTGGGAACTGGATGTGAGAATGGATGAGGGCAGAGGGGGAATTTAACACAGACAAACAGAATGAAAGACAGAGAGGAATTGCCTGCTAAAGTATTCCAGCACTCAGAGCCCACAGCAATTTACTTACTGCTAACCGAACACAGGAGGATTCTTTGCATCTTTGCAGATTTTCTTAAAATATATGAAGAAACCAAGCAGAGAAGGAGCTAACAAATTCCTGTTAGTGCCTTTTATTGCCATCTCTTTCTCCTTTTCTCAAGATTCACTCACACTCAGTTAATTCAAACTGAGTACTTGATTATTTTCAATAAGTTCACACAGTATGCTAGAGAAAAAATAAATTTTCTTTCCACAGCTGTTATTTTAATGTTTCCACTAAATTTACTTTAATCAGTTATTGTTGCTTTTGCTATCGTGAATAAAAATATTTATTTCTCTTACAAACTGTGCTCCTGCTAGAGGCAGGCATTTGGATACTGCATTCAGATGCATGGTAATAAGAAGCCCATTACGTGCATTTTATTTTACTGAAGAAAAATCAAATGCTTTCCCACTCATGTAGCTTCTTGGTACCACAATATTATTGTCTGTTTTTTAAGGGAAACAGACCTGGAGCTTTTGACTAGTACCAGATTTTATTTACATGAGAGGATCACAAGATTTTTTTTTTTTAAATTCATCTGCTTATGTGGAAACAGAAAAATATGAATTACTCTACTGGAGCAAATCAGTAGGTCTTAATTTTATCCACTGCTTTAGTTTTAGAAATCAAATATCATTTCAGCACAGAATGCAAATAGAAATGAAGGTTTATAATAGAGTGTACTGGGCAAAAAATCTTCCGGCAACACTGGCTGGTTGTGTTGGAATGCCCTGGATTCACACAGACACTTTGAAGAACATGGTTTGGCCCAAGCTGTTACTTCTCCTTCCACTCAGAAGATTATGAAAAAACAGAATGCAGTGTGCTAACAAGACATTTCCGTGTAGTGCCCCGATGTGTTTTCAACTGGAGAAAAATGCAATTCATTAGAGTAAAGAGAAACTGTTCCTCAGTTGTTGGCTTCCAGTAGTATGTGGGAAGCAGCTATTTACATAGTAATATAATGTCTTTAATTGAATTTTAAGAAAGGCAATTTAGTCTTATGCATGTCAATGAATAAATTGCTATGAAGATAATTATAGTGTAGTGTTTTTACTGATGAGCTTTCCAGAGTGTCCATGAAACACATAACCTTCTTTAAACTGGAGAACTTGTCTTGATTAATAGAGTCTCTACACATCTCCAGGGAATTATTTTGGGCTTGGAAAGATGCATAGAAATTATGTGGGAAAAACTGGTATTGTTAAACACTGTACAATGAATTTGCTAATCTGTTTTTGAAGCCTCGTCATGTGCAGGTTTCAAGATTGGACACTGAATGCATTCAGGATGTCTTTGGGAAGGTTTGGAGAGTTACTGGTGTGAGTTATTTCTATCATCTCCTGCTCTGCTCTGTGGTCTCTCTTTGAGGATTGGGGACAATCAGGTAGAATAATTCTGGTCATATTGATGGAAAAGATGTTATATAGCCCTTTTGCAGTGTGTACTTCCAAATTCCTTTCTTGAAGGAAGGGAATAATCTGTCTTTTAGAGCTTTTTGGTTAGGAATGTTACGATTATGAAATATGACAAATATGGGTGCTGTTTTTAGTGTAAGTAGTAACTGGTTTCTTAGGGCATAAGAGAGTTTGATTTAGATTACATATATTGCATTTCCTTTGTTTACAGAAGTAATTTAGCTAACATCAGGCAGTGCCTTGCTGCATCCTCTGCTCTTGCAAAGAGGCAGTGCTGTGGAAAGGTACCCCAGGAAGGAGGATTTGGTCTTGTTTTGGCATGAAATGGAGTTCTATGGGAGAAAACCCAAAACTGCTGAGCCGCAATTTCTCCACTTTTAGTCTTCCATTTTCCTAATTTTTAAAAATAGAGAATAAAAGTGAAAATTAAGGTCCTGTAGTTCCACGTCACATGCCCTGGCTGTTCAGATGTGTTTATTTATAGAAATATTTTTTAGCTATGAACACTAAATTCTAAAACACTAGAATTCTTATTACTCTGAGTAAGTTCTTTTGGGAGTGTTATGTCAAATATTACTGTACATACAACTATATTCAGCCCTGATATAAGCCCCTTATGCCTTGTCAGAAGTAGTCCCTGGGGCCTATATATGAGAACATTAATTAATTTCCTAGTTTACATTTCTGATAAGTGTGTAAATCAAAAGTGCTGTTATTCATTTACACAGATAAGTGTGATTAGAGACCTGTCTTCAGTATAACTGTGTTTTTGAAGGTCTACCTGAGTTATTTCATTGAGATGAATTTTGTTATGATGTCTCTTTAATGTAGATTGCAGAGTCAGTAATTTCTATGTTGAGCATGGATGCATATGCCACATCTGATGTTTGCAGCAAATTTTTGGCATCTTTCACATTTTGCATTATATTTCTGTATTTCTGCAAATACAGGGATTTTTTTTTCTTTTTTGTCAGAGCTACTGGTGAGAAGTACTACATAGAGTTTTGTTGGTCCTGCATTCACTCAAATCTTCAGTCACCTTATTTTATAGTCATTCAGCATTAGCTGGTAAAGCTAAACTAATGAACGAAAGAGATACCAAGAAAAATGTCCATTTCTTTTATGAAAATAGATCATTTGACAGCTTGAGAAGAAGTACTGAAATGTTTTGTTCATATTATAGAAAGATCTTAAGTACATCTTAATAAAATGTAGCAAAATCATTGTAGTCCTGGAAAATTGGTGTAGTGATGTGCTGTGGTCATTCATAGGCAAAAGGAAAAGACAACTTTATTTCTTCTCTTCCATAGTGTCTCATAGAATTTCCATGTCAGGCACTAAAGTACACAGGTGATTTGGTCATCTTCAAAATAGGCTTTTGGATGGAAAGTGCAAATTTTTGTGTTTGACTGCCCTTTTGACAAACCTATAGCTATTTTGTGGGTAACTCATTATTTCTTCACTGTGTTAGTCCTTGATTTACAATACTGAAATACCACTCTTGTTTCTAAGGAGGAATTTACACATGGCCAAATCACTTGGCTTTGTTAACATGCTGCAAATCATCCCTTGTAGTTAATAGGTTACTTTCAGGCCTGAGCTTCTGGATGTGCACTCATTCATAATTGTTACATATATGAATTCACAGAGGCTTTGCTTTGTTACTGTGGCTGAAGTGGCATTTATGCCCCAGGTTTGATATTTCAATTAAAGTATAAGAAAGGAAGGGTGGGGAAAAAGAGGTGTGCTCATACTTGACTTGTGCAGCAGTGATAATTTTCACGTTATATGTTGGAAATTTTTACCGTCTTGTTGATATAAGAAAAAATCTTCAGGCATTGCAAATGAGTAGAGACAAATGACTCCCTTTTTATTGAAATTTTTACATTTATTATTTATCCAGTCTGATGGCCTCTGCTGCTTACCTTAATTTTTATAAACAGTGATGTCAGTAACATATTTCCTCCACGTATGAAGAAAGCAGAAGTGTTTATAATAAATCTTAGTGTGCTGTGTGTGCTATCATTTCCTTCATTTGACCTTGGTGGAGCAGGCTGATGGGGCAGTGAAAAGTATGATATGAAAAATGAGTGAACAGAGCGAGGTGAGCAGTGAATCAGTCTTGTGTGTGATTAGCTGTGAAAATCTCACAAACACGACTCTGAGTCACTTTTCTTCTTTCTTCCTCGCCTGGTTCTCTCAAAAGTATTTCTTCTCTGTGTGTATTAGTCATTTAGAAGTTAACTAACAGATCAGAGGCTCTGCTTTAATACTAGTTGTGGGTTAGTGGTTTTGGGTGATGAGGACAATAGGAAGTGCAGCATATCTGAGGATTGGCTATAGAAAAATCACGGTCCATTTAAATTTGTATAGATCTGTTGCTAAACAGTACTAGTAGTCATTGCATCTTGTTTAGGACTGTGAATGTGACACTGATTTCAAACTGGTACTGTAGATCTGCAATTATAACTGTAGATTCAGTGACTCATCATTGAGATCTTATTTGACCATGTCAAATACTGTAAAAATAGAAGTCCATTGCCATTAAAGAAATCTCGTTTGAGGTATGCATGTAGGCTATGCAAGTCTTTGACTTACTAGAATGCATTTTTAGTTTCTTCTTTTCATGTTTTTTTAGGTGGTGTGTCAAAAATCCAGTTGTGTGAGTGGTCTTTATGAGTTTTCTAAACTAGAACAAAGATGGACTTAAATTTGGGGATCATCTTGTCCATGTAGAAATTATAAATCTTCAAAGAGGATTGCCTATGTTGATGAATAATGTACAATTTCTGATACTGCACTGAATATTGCAGCAGTTTCAAACTGATACCATGACTAAACAATATTGTGAGATACTTATGAATTTTTCCTGTGTAAAGCCATGTGATAAGGTTTTGTATATGTAGATGAATTCTCATCTGATTTTGGTTTTGTATGAAACTTGGAAAATTAGTGCTTTTTTTTCAGGTGTGCCGTTGGACTTAGTTCACTTTTGTACCTTTTTGTATTAACATGATATGATCAGATTGGATGTTTAGCTGGTGCTGGGGCAGCTCCGTTTTGTGTGAGGACTGTCAGCTCTAACTCTGCCCAAGGATTCTCTCTCGAGCACACAGCTGTAGATGGTGTTCATGGCTGTTCCAGGTGAGAGGACCACCATGCTTGTCTTCAGTAGCCCTGGAGCAGGTATTGGAGACCCCCTGAGCAAGTGCTTGCTTAAAGGCACTTTCCTCTGCCTGACTACCAGCTTGGGGTTGGGGTTCCTGAGGGATCTCGGGAGTCTCATTGCTTCCTTCCGGAGATGTGGCAGTAGGGCTTTGATTCACAAGCATTTGAAAACAAACATACCTGCTACTCTGCGTGTTGGATGTGTGTATGTGGCATTATTTTTCTTTCCAGGCATTTCATGGTATATATGAATTTTATTACTAAAATTTAGAAGTTGTCTCCCATTTAAAAATTAATGCCAGTTTTGCATCCTCTGAACCCATCTCTCTCCTGGATTCTGTGTAGTTACAAACACTGGCATATTTCCCAGTGTTGCTGCATGAGTGTCCTCCTCGCCTGGTCATAGCTCTGGGGAAGGTGCCACTGTCATTCAGGTGTATGGTGTCTGAAGAGCTGGTTACCCATTAAACCACCAAAAGTACTTCTGACAATATGAGGTGTGTGTTGGACTTTCAGGTGTGGTGAGGCTAAGGGCACCATGTTCTTTCCATGTATTTTGGGTAGTTTTTGAAAGATGGTGATCCATACCTAAGCAAAATCTCGTTTTACTCTAAGGTGTAATGCCCTTTGTACAAAAGCACTGTGACAAACCATAAAGGAGGTGGCCATTTAATGAAGGGCATTATAAACTGTAAATGAGAACTGACTTGATTTTATAACATGTAGTTTTATAACTAAACATTCCATTTAGTGAATAGGAATATTTTAGCTTCCTGATACCTTTATACCTGAATCATATAACTTCAAAAAAGAAATCATGCAGTCTTGTTAGCTTGATTTTGCTGAAAGATATGGTTATATCCAGGAAACACTGTATCTCTTAAATTTCCTAAAAATAGAGGAATTGGTAATGGAACTCTTTACCATTAATGTTGCTGAATACAGAGGAATGACCTGGAGAGCTGAGGTTTCTTTGATGCTGGTAGCTGTTCCTCTGTATAACATCTTCCTTGTTTGGGTATTAATGTATGTGCTTTTTCCTATTGCAAAACAACTTTTTTTAGTTTGTGTTTATGCACAGTGAGCATGAATACATTTTTTATATTAGCTTGAATTTCAGCCTGATGTATCACCTCATTAGCAGCTCCTGTTTTAGAAAATATTGAAAGACCTGTCTTGGGGGGCACAGAAATTCATTTTTCAGCCATTAACCTGCATTATTAGCAGTCTCAAACAGGTCCATAAGTGACGGTATTTATATTTCAATCAAAGTGTAATTTATAACACTTTTTACTCTTTTGGCACCACTCAAGTGTAGTAGTGGATATAATTTGTTATTTTCTGGTAACTCAAGTATATTTGGAGAAGGAAGGGTATTTTCACTGAGGTCCTATACTAAAAATAAAGCCTTTTTCCTTCCCTTCTCATCTTTCCATCTTCCTCCCCACCCTCACAGCCCTCTTCCACCTAAAATCCCACCTCTCCCTTGGGAGGGCTTTTTTGGCATCTCTGCTGATGAGATGATGCTGTCATATTAATCTTTTTTTTTTTAAAGATATTCAGAATCTGTTCTCCTGAGGTGAAGTATAAGGGCTTTCAGACTGTATTCTTCTTGTAAAATATAACCTAGATCCTTTATGATGAAATAGGCACTTTAGAGGCACCTGGGCTTATCTTTCAGTTTTTCTGCTCAGCTCTGTTATGCACAAAGGTCTTTTTCTAGGTGACATATCATGTTGTATTCCAAAGTACACTTTCTTTTAATTTACAACTTAATTTTCAACCTAATTCAGAAGATTGATACTATAATGCTATTTGCAGAAGTATTGAAATGTCAGTAAGTTTTATTGTAGTAATAAAGAGAATTCCATATATCATGCACTCTATAGGGATCCTTGCTTTTTGCATAGATCTTCATAGCAACAACCAGTGGCTAAATGCTGGCAATCATTAATTTTTAAAGAAGACATGGTTATGATGAGTTGAGAAATTAAGACCATAGTGAAGAATGAACTTTAATTTTTGACACTTTTTGTTAGATTCTAAAAGGAGGCAGAGGTAGACTGGGGGGAGGTCAGAGGAGAGCAGGAAGAAAAAAATTGCCCAAATCCCAGGTTCCTAATACTTAAAATGCTGTGTGCTCGTAAAAGATTTCAGTCAGAGAGAGGCCATCTTCGAGCTTCTCTTAACAAATGGATATCAGTGGTCCATGAAATAATCAATGTCGATAATCCATCCTAGGGTCTGCCAATATGTTAATGGCTCTGCCGCATCGTTATTGCTACAAGGCCATAAATCATTTCCGTACCAGAATGCTTAGCAGTCGAGGACTCAAACCCCTAGCCTGGAATAAAATGCTGTCTCTTAACAATTAATGTCTAAACATTTTGCAGCTTTGTGCCTTGATTGTTTTCAGATGCTAAAAATGTAAGTAGGACAGATTGTAAATCAATAAAACAATAAGACAAAGTGTTTTAATAATAGAAAGGCTTGAAGTAAATCATAGTTCTGTGTTTATTATTGCTTCAGAGGTTATAAATAAATAGTACCAACTGGTAAAGGTTTAGTTAACAAGGAAAAATAAGTCTGGTATTGATGTTTTGGGCATACATTACATTTTCTCTCCATAAGGTGAAGGATATGGGGTTAGCTTTATTATTTTCATTTTTAAAATGTGCGAATAGGAACTAAGAGATGTTTGTATCTTTGCATTGTCATCCAATAGGAAGGTGATTTTTTTTTCTGCTCTGGCCAGTAATAATACATCAGTGATCTGACTGCTTCTGAAGGACATCAGCACACAGTCAGTTTCAAGTGGCTGTGCTGAGCTGCTGCCAATCAAAAGGGGGTCTTATTTAGAAAATGGAGTTAGATCTAACTTATGCTAGTTTATGTCGGTTTGGTTTGCTATTAAAGGTAACATAAAATGTGTTGTTAAGTCATTAACTCTGCATCACACAGGCACAGCTTGTTTGTGCTGATTGTTGCCTCTTGTTCTTCAGTTGTGCGCTGGGCCGAGCTGGGGCAGGTGGGTAACCCAAACAACAGTGAGTGTGAGGAGTTCTGTGCAGAGGGAGGAAGGCTGCCCCTATCTCTGCTTCTGCTCTAGCTATGTGTTGAGACAAGGAATTATGGCCTTTCTATTCCAAGCATTAATACTGTTTATTTGCTCGTTTTTAGGTAATGAAAGTAAAACTCAACGTACAGTTGTTTAACTACAAACATATTAATTATCATAAGTATGCTGAGTTTATGTAGTATAACATTAATGACTATCCATCAGGTGGTAAGCTGTTTTCAGCTGCAGGTAAAACCAGTGTTTATAAATAAGCACTTAAGAAGCTGAATATAGTTTTTCAACGTTGATCTGTTCAGATCCCAGCATCTCATTTCCCACAGTACAGAGTTAGCCCCTTGTATGTGTGTGTGTGCAGTTAATGCTGTATCCTCGTGTGAGATAAGAATGACTAAAGAAACATGCATTTATTTTGAGTATTGAGAGAAGCCTTTTCAGCCTCATTAAGGTCCGATGATTATTCGTGTTTGTACTTTTTTTTTTTTTTTCTGTAATTCTTTCATTTGATGCTTATTTGCCAGGAATGGGATTTTGGCTGAAGTAAAGGTTTTGAAGTTAATGTTTTGTGTGGTAATACTGATCCAACCAATGCAATGGGTTGAATTTACATAATGTTTTGTTCAGGCTGGGTCAGAGCTAGTTTGTTACTTAAAAGCACACACAGAGAAACACACAGACACATACCCCACCCCCACTTCCCCAACTTTGTTTAGGTGAATGCAAGGAAGAAGACTAATAGCAGTGGAAATGACAAGTGAGCTCATGGATTTCTTTCTTTTAAGAGCACTGATTTGCCTAGAATTAAGCAATTTGATATGGTCATAGTTTATTTTGGTGCTCAGGATGTAAGGGCAGGAAGGAGCCAGAAAAACAGTGGCTCAGTATAGACAAAAAGACAATTAAAACTGATCTGTCTCTTACCAAAGTGGCAACATCAGCCAGGATGGAAGTAATTTATTCAAAAAATTGTCCAAATGCATAAACTGCATTGATGTATGGTATGGTGGTGGGACAGTGGAAAATGTGATAGTTGTTTCCGTTGTGTGAATTACTCAGGCAGGATGCCTTTGTGAAGTAAGGGGGTTTGTTTAATGTTCTGACAACAATTTAGATCCTGTTATGGTTATTGCAGTGTAATGCAGTAGTAAAAATTGAACATGACACACCAGCAATTTATTATTTGTGTGTTTTTTAACCTTGAGTATCAGATTGTTTGTCCAAGCATATCCTTTGATTTGCTATGAAATTTATTGTTGATAAAAACAATCAGATTTCCATTAGAAGCAAAAAATTCATTTTTTTCCCTATGAACCATAGATTTAGAAAAAATTCAAGCTCGGCTGCAGGACTTATGACAGGTAGGCTTATGACATTATATGGTAATTCAGCATGAAAGAATAATTGTGACACTCTACTTGGTGCTGGAGTATAATCGTGCTGTGAGGTTCAATTCACTGAAAGGCCAAATTATCTTCAACTGCATTAGTCTGACAACCTATAATGCTTTGCAGAGGCAATTTGTAGATGTTTCACAGAATGCCAGCAAACATGGCTTACCATTATGTTCCCCATTAACAAATTTGTGTAGAGGGAAAAAGGCAACTTTTCCATTTTCTTAACTGTTTTTGGGCTCTGGCTTACAATAAATGTGTACTGGGTAATAATAGTGCATGTTTTGCTATTTGGTGCTGGTTTTTAAACCTACAAGGGACATTACAGTATAGATTAATTTTTTGAAGGGTACTGTTCCAGAAATATTTGTATCTCTTATATTTGAACAGCAGTGTCATACCTGCTTTTGAAAGAATAACATGGAATCCAAATGAAGGTGAAAAAGCACGGCATTTTTTTGCTACAAAGAGAAGAAGTAATGAACAACTTGGAAATACTGCCATGTTGTAGCTTAGAGAGACTTGGGGCATGTATGTGATTTTTCTCTCTTGATCGAATGGGAGCTGTGGCTGTGAGAAAATGGCATGGCCTTCACTATCTTATGTGCACATCACCCATCTCTGCTATCCTGAACTTCTGAGCAGCTGTAGAAGGGTATCCTTTGTTTGGATGTTGTGCTTCCTTTTGAGTCATTGTATTTCCTAACTTCTCTTTGAAGTTGATTTCAGATTGAATGCTACTGTACTACCAAGGAGTGGAGTTCAGTGCTCGTGTGGCAGTATAAGGTTCAGAATTTTGTGCTCCTCATCAGGATTTTATACCACTGCAAAAGTATATAAAATCTCTTTCAAGGTAGAAGTGATGGAAAATGTATATGCTTCAACGTTTGTATTGGGTAGTATTTTAGTTGCTTAGGGTTTGTCACCCATGTCTAGCAGTAGGAAGGATTCCTAAACATGAGCTGCAGGTGTGTTGATGAGTCTGCAGTCTGAGGTGGTGGAACACAGACCTATTTGGTTGCTTTGCTGGTGAACAAAATGGTCATCAGCCACTCTGTAACTCAAAGACTAATATGAATACAGTGCAGTCTTTTTTGTCTGTTTCCCTCAAGCATAATTTAAGGAATAGGCTCTGCAGAGCTATCTTAAAAACTATGTAAAGAAGCTGATATGAATCTGCTGTTGGTTAAATTCTGTGGTGTTGCTCTCATGGTATCTCCTATTTATTTGCCCTCTAAAAGAGTAGCTATTGCAATGTCCTTGAGGTGTTCCAAATATTTTAATCATTTTCTGGGTGAAAGGACCTGGGTTGTTTTCATTGTTTGTTTTCTGGCTTTTTTATTTTGGTGGCAAAATGAGGATGGAAAAAAAAGGTTGTTTCTGCAGAAGACTACCTAAGTGATTAAACTGAGAAGAGATAGAAGAGATGTGTTGGTACTTTGTATCACTGGTTTTAACTTTATTATAAAATACCCACTGTCTCTACAAGTTGTCCTGGAGAAATATTTGCTCAAGTCTAAAAACTGATTCTCACCCTTTGTCATCCTCATAGTAAAATACAACCATATGTCTGCCTCTGCCACCTGGAGATAATTCTGGGAACTAATTTGACAGCATTTATAATTGCAGACTGAGTTTTAGGACTGCTCATAATTAAGCTACTGGACAAGTTTAGCTACTGAACTCAGTGCTGACAAAATCACGTATCTTATATTGCTTACTAAATCTTCTGGCTGCTTTTCTCCTTAGCATTTTCTGTGAAGGAATTAACCCAGGAAGGCAACCGAAAGAATTGACAAGTCTTTGATTTTGGTTTTGAAACAGTGTCAGACAATTGTGTGTTTCGGAGTTTCCAGGAAGGTGACATACTCTTTTCCTCTTGCTTGTAGTTAATAGCAAAGAGCATTCAGCGCCACAATACCCAAAGGGAAGTGTTTGAGTGACTGCACAGGGAATGTGGATTGTTATCATTCCAGTCACAGGGCACTGCATGAAATCACAGGCTCTGTGCTCCTCAGTACTACCACTCGAACACAGCAGCCACTGTTACTCCTACACTGCTTTTATGGTACATGTTCTAACGTTTTATTTGATACTCGTGGTTCCCATGGTATGTAAGATTTTGGATCTTTTCAAGTACTAAGCTCTAAATCTTTTGTTCAGGCAGTGGAAGAAGTCAGGTGAATTTTAAAAATATGTTCTATTAGAAAGTTTTTCACAGAAAAGTGCGACTTGATAGAAATCTGTGTCAGTATGTTGGGTCCTTAGATGTTTAGAACAGACACACCTAAAAGGGGAGGAATTGGCCTCGAACTAAAGGAAGTTGCTTTCAATTTTTATGGGAAAGACTTGAGGGAAAGAATGGAACATCAGGTAAGAGGGGCATTGCATAATTTTATAATGGGAAAAGGCTTTACATAGGAAAAAAGATCAAGTAACATTATTTTGCAGACTATAGAGTCCCAGTTGTATAGTTAAGGACATGCTGCAGCATTAATGTTTACGCATAATGCTTTGCAAGTAATTTAGACTGAACTGCCACTGACTTACTTAACATTTATAGGTCAGCCACCTGCAGAAAGGGCATGTAGGTAGATTATTGTTGACTTTATGGTTATGGAAGGTACCTAATCAGTGAGCATGCTGGGAAATAACTTGTTATGCCTGGATAACTCGAACACCAGGCCCTACAATTTCTTATGGGCACGAGGTAACACAGTAATTTCTCATGACCAAGGCCCCTGCCGAGGGGGGAGGTGGCATGTGGTGGGGATAACAGGTTGAAAAAGGAGGAGGAGAGGTGACTACAAGATTTCAGAAGCAGAGTGCAAGTGCAAAATCAAATACTTTAATCATTGTTTGCCAAACATACCGTAGCATTTGCAGTGAAGTTGTTGTTTCAATAAGCAAATGTACTAATTGTGTATTGGGAGAACAGAGCATTCACCTCTGGCTGCTGCATGCTTTGCAGCTATTCACTAGAGCTTTATGAGATCTGTTCTTACCTGTACTGACACAAATATTTTTTTCCTTGATCATGAAACACAGAATCACTCTGGCTTTCTAAAATTTTGTAGCAAAGTTTTTGAAGGCTAGTTGTTTTCTGCTTTGCTCCTGTTTTTTTCCTCTATTGCTTGTCTCTGCACAGGTACATGTACTCCCTTGTGTGCCTATTGAAAACTTACCTTTTAAAGTTCACAGTAGAAGTCATAGACTAGAATGCATAATTAATCAATTTGCTTAATTTGGTTTGGGCTCTGGGGTTGTAGTGAAGACATCATTGCTAGTATTCATGTAGCTATTTTGATTCTGATCAATCAGAGCTACTTACCAGAGCTGGAGAGAATTGAGATGCTTTGCTTACTTAAGAACAGAGCCCCCAGTTGAAGTCTAGAACACCCAAATGTCCACATGTAGTCCTGTAAGCTGGGCATGGGGGATTCATCTTTCTATCTGGAAGCCTTCAGTTAATGTTGGTCATTAATTATAGCTTTTTTTACCTTGATTGTTTTCTACTTTTCAAATCTTCACGATTGCTCATGTATTTCGCATAAATAAACACAGCACACACACAGAGTAAATGTAAACGTATCTTAAATGTTTTGTATATATTCCATTTGAAAGCATGAAAAATTTATCTTTCCTCCTCTTCAGCTCTGTTCACACACAGTATTTTTTGCATGCACCTGTACATATGTGTGCTAATAAATGTAGTGTAGTCTTTTATACCAAAAACTGCTTTATCAGCATAACAGTAGAGGGAAAATATTAAAAAGGATTTCAGTGAATTATTTACATATCAAAGAGCGGTAAACTGTAGGAGATATACTTTTCACAGTTAGTTTCTTTCATGTTTATACTGTATTGGCTTTGAAAAAGATACTTGGATGAGTAGTGTAAAGCAGTATCATTTAATAAGATTTCTTTCAAAACTCTCACATTTTCTAGCTGATGGTGTCACATTATCAAAAACATTGTGAATATTTTAATGAACAAATTTGTTTTCTGGAATTCCAGATTCTTATTTTTTCAATGGAGAGAAAATATGTTCAGAGTCCTAGTGCTTGGCATACTCTATGCTTAGAGTCTTCTAACAATTAAATGTAAGTGTATGGCTTTTCATGTGTCAAAATGCAAAATAAGTGGGTTGGTCAGACATAAAATGACTGACAAGCAAGATAGAGATTCTACATCTCGACAGCTGTAAAATTGCTGATAGTGGAAGATGACCCCAACTGTAAGGCAACTGAACAATACCTTATTGGACAAAGTTATGGAAAGACCACTAAATGAGACTCCTGTTGAGACCCCAATGTTTTGTGATAATTTAATCAGCAAGTGCTCTGAATTACAGTTTTCAAATTAATGTTATTGTCCAGTAGAATTTTTAGATGCCTTTTTGCCAAGAAGAAACTAAGATATCGTAAGCAGTGATAAAAACATTCCAGTTGGGAGCCAAGTCCCAAGAAAATATTTTTGTCATTGTGTAATAGCTATCCAAAGCTGTTTTGACTTTCTAGTAAGTTTTACTTCCAGGTGGCTTCCTCCACTTGACTTGTTTTACTTAAAGGATTGAGTAACAAATGAGTTGTTTAAATTTTAGACTTAAGTAAATCAAGACATTAAAATATTAATGCAATAATATGAATTTCTTTGTGTTTTAAACATTGTTCATTAAGAAAGAAGAGCAAAACAGATTAATTAACCACTCTTGTTTTGTTTTGTTATTGTTGAGGGTGGGTAGGCCAAGTTGTGTTTCTGTACTAATTTTCAATCTACTCTGATGGGATTTGCACATTACAAGCTAACATTCTTACCCCACGGTACATTGGTCCTTCTGTTGGTGGCCTTTCCAAGTACTTCTTTGTAGATCTACCTGAGCGGCATGCAGTAGCCTTGGGAATAAGAATGCTATCTGAGTTGGGGTAACTGTATAGAAATTGGAAGTATGAGGACAGTCATTCCCAAAACTCATATTAAGTGTTGTTATTGATTTTATTAGAATACTTGAAAACTGGTAAGGTAAGTCCCAATGACCACACTTGTTCAAGTTGTTGGCCAGTGCTTTTTTTTTAAAGACTAAATCCATGTCGTTAATCTGATAAACTGGGCTACCCAAAGCCATGGTATCTACCTTTTATTGTTTGCTTTTTTTTTAATTTCTGGTTCTGATTTCTGTCTTAAATACAAATTAATAGTTTTGTGCTAATTTTTGGCTTTTTGGTTGTATGCAGGGTTGATTTGTGGCTTGGCTGAGAGGTGAAACAAAAACTAAGCCTAAAATACTGACCTCTGTTCACGTTAATCTATATTTTTAACTTTTATTTCTGAGGGAATGATTTATTTACAGTGACAGCTTGTTGCTTGTGGTAGCTGCTGCCAGCTTCTGAAGTAATCTTGATAACGTCAAATTGTGAAGGGAAGCTATATGCTTTCCCTTGAATGACTTGCTATAAATCACATTTGTAGCTGGTGTGTATAAGGATGCTTGGGTTGATACTGATAGAAATACACATCAAATATAACATATGCTAACCCAGTTCAGAGACAGAGATTCTGGATTATGTCTATTGGGTTCATATTTTTAAGTGAAATTAGTCAGGCACCCCTGATTGTATATCAAAGCTTCAAACTTGGGGATGATATACCAACTTAAAGGCCAAAAAAGAAGGAAAACAATATGTGGAAAAGAGTTAGTACTGAATGGCAGGCAAATTTTGAACATTCAGTGAAAAGAAACCCATAAGTAATGGACGAAGCTGCCTCAAGCACTCATCTACAGTCACACAAATTGACAGCCAAGGAGTGAGTTCGAAGTCACCAGAACAACTGTGTGTTATGGCTCCCATGGAGACAAGTATCAGTGTAGAATAAAAATTGTGCCAGTGTTCTCATCTGGCTGTTGCAGCTTTTGTATCCACAGCTAATACTAAAATTAGCTATGTTGCTTTTGGTTTTGTGAGGTGTAAATTTGTTTGATTTATGAGCTTCCTGAAGAGGGAAAACCAGAGAGGAAATGTCAAAGAGCAAATAATCCTTAGCTGTGTAGCAAAGACAACAGTTGTGTAGCATTAGATAAACCCATCTCACCATTTTATTTGCAGTAGTTGCACTTGACAGTGTGACATCTTCAGTGACTGCCAAAGTGAAGGCCACCAAGTGTGCCTCATGAGGAATTCATATTTGGAACCTCCTTTTGCCCTACCTCTTAAGATCAAGCTGCTCTTGTGCCTTCAACTTATAGTATGGAAATATAATGTTCTGTTCGGTGGATGTGTGTAATTAACTTTAGCAAAGTAGGCTCCTTCAGAAATGTTCAGGGAAACTCTGCTCTACACACTGGACTGAAAAGTCCACATTTTTCTAGTATGTGCTTTGAGAGGGAGAAGCTGGCTTCCAGTTCACAGATTGTGTGTTTATTAACACTGCCAACTGGGCAAAAGCGCTTGGTGCTAGCCTTTGTTGCAGTTCATATTTAGCTATGCCTAACAAAAAATATGGAATTCCTTGTTGTGCTTTGTGTGTCTCTCATTCAACTGGCGTAAATTGGACTTTGCGTGCTTTTTTCTTTAAAAACTATCAGCATCTCAGCCCAGAGTTGAGCTCTTTCTTACCTTTTTCATCATGCCCTATTTCTGTCTTTCTTTCTCAAGTTCTTCTGTCCCTTCTCTGCCACATGCTTGCAACTGTGTCCAGTTATGTCATAATGTGGTGTTTTTTCAAGTGTGATCCATAATCAGCTCATCAGAAATAGATGCAAATTACACCAGCATAATTTTGCAATTTTTTTGGGGGGGAGTGAAATTAATGAACAAATCCTCTTTTTGTCTGAAGACAAATAATAATGCCACATTTTGTCAGAGGTAGTGGTAATAGGTAATTAATACCACAGCATTTTATATGTCGTGATAACTAGGTAAAATACAATTACTTTCTGACTACAAGGTAAAACTTAAGTGGCACTGGCACTGACAAACTGTGAAAGGAAGGGAGAGCTCCCTTGTGAGAAGATGAGTTTATTATACAGATAAGATTTCCATAATAAGGGATAGTGATTATGGGGAAAGGCTGAAACTCCATTAACTGAAACAAATTACTATGACAAAGCCAGAGGGAGCGCTTTGCCAAACTCACAACTCCTTTTGTGGCATTCAGATGTCTGTTGGTGTGCAGTTCCCAGCACATGGACCTGTGGGTGAGGTGTGTGGCTCCCTCAGCGCCCCTGACACAGCCACAGTTCTGCCCAGCAAGGGAGTCCCTTTATCTGGGTCTCTGGAGGATGTACTGTGCTAATGTATCAGTGGGGCCTTGTGTGTTTTCCCTGGAGAAGTAAGTTGCCCCTCAAATGCCTCTGTTTTTCTATTAAGTCAATCATAATTGTCGGAGGAATGTGTGAAATATATACATTCTGTGGAAATGTGGTGAACTTTGAATTTATCTGACCATCACAGTATGGTATTCTGACAAGGATTTATATTTCTTGCTTTGGCTAAAACAGAAGACCAAAGAAGACGGATTCAATTTCTAGATGCATCGCTTTGTGTGCATAGTTCTTTCCAGAAGTGACTCCCATATTCTGCATGTATGAGCTCAGACAAAAATATGGTAGTTGTTCTCTGATTGCTCTCTGTGTGTGTATACATGTGCAATACATTTACAAGGTGCTCGTGGCTCTCCAACTTTGTATTATTTGTGTAAAATATGGCAAAGAAACTTGTTTAAATATAAACCTTTTCATCTTTGTACTAATTTTTGTGTAAAAAATAACACTGTAGTTAAGGATTTTATGTAAAAACTGTTAGAGTTTGCAGTTACAGCTCTGGTAAGAACAGCAGGCAAGACTATAAGCTTTAATTTATGTTGTGCTTTGGACATTTTTCAGAAACTATTTACCCATTACCTCTTAGGTCAGTGGCCTAATAATGCAACAAAGCACTTTTTGAAATTGCAGATAATTTTCAGTGCTCAGATCCCTATGTAGTATTGATGGGGAGGAAAGCTGATTAGGATCTTGGGAATTGTGCTTGATGGGAACAATCTGGAAGGAGTGAAAAATTATTAAACACACACAGCGGGAGTTGTAGGATTTACCATTGTCGTGCAGTGCTATTAATTCTCATTGCATCGTACAGCAGCTTGATTGCACACTGTGAATACTGTTTATTGGAGAACGGGTACAATTTTGCTGCAGTTGTTGTAATGTAATACTAAATGCTAATTAGGCTTCTAACAATAATTAGAACCTCTTGCTAGACTTAGAAATAGGCACACTCAATTGAATTTACAGAAACAAAGACCTATAAGCTATGCCAGGAACAGTATCTGTAGCAGCAGCACCAACTTTGTAAAGTTGTGGGGGTTTTTGTTTGTGTGTGGGTTTTTAGTTGGATTTTTTTTTCCCCTTCCCCTAGTTTGTATATTTCATTTACAGGTTTGCAAACGTACTTTAACGGTGAACATTATGATCTCATTATGTTCTCAATAAGGTTGTTTTCTTAATGAAAGGGTAGAAAAAACAAGTAAATATTAGAAGGACAACTGCAGAAAAATTTGATGCAAAAAACTAGGAAGACAGAGTTGTAGAATGGCTGGTATTACCAAGTATATGTACTATTTCTTTTAACAATTTTGCAATTTGAAAAGGAAATAACAAAACTCAAATCCATCAAAAGCTACTTTTTAAAGCCTTCCCCCTTAAAGTCTGATACCTTTTCTTTTCCTCACTGGAACTTTAAAGCTGTATGCAATTATTTTCAAATGTGACAATAAAGATGAGCTATAGTCTTGAATAATTCAGTACTTTTCAATGTAAACTTTCTTTGCATTTTGGAGGTAAATGTAATTTTTATTTTATTTTCAGTGGGTATTTTGTTGGAAACGGTAGTGTGTCAGAATGTTAACACACTCAATTGCCAGGGAAAGTGCATGACATCACATTTTGATCCTGTTTGCTGATAATTTTGTTGTTACTAGATACCCATATATTTGCAAGGGTAAATGTACAGAAGATAAAGACCTTTAACCTGTATTGCTGCTTAAAGACAAAAGTCTATTTTTCTTCTAAACCACAGGTTCATTGTGGATATGTTGAGAAGATACTGAGCTTGGGTTCCTGATTTGAAAACCTCTTTTGTAGTAATGAGAACAGAACTTTAGATTCTTGTTCAAAGCTTGCTTTTAAAGGACTAATGTAGATATGCTGAGTTTTAGTGGTTTTTCAGCCTTTCCTGAATAGGAAAATAAGCAGCCTTTGGAAAAACACTGAGAATGGTTTTAGCATCAAAATATTGGAAGAATCTTATATACAGAGCTGTTGGTGTGGCCCAGTGCTCAGCCACACACTGCAAGCAGGTTGTTATCCAGTACAGGGCCTCTAGTTGGATTGAGCATTTTTGCCACATTTATGGCAGTTTTTACACTTCCTTGTGTTCGTTGTTTAACATTTCATCAAAATATATACACAAAAATAGTCACAGCCTGCTCTTGTTTAACTGATCTCTGAAACTTCCACCCTTGTGAATTTATCTAGTGCCACTGACAGTGGTAAGCATCTTTTCTCTGCAGTAACTTTTTGGCACACCTTGTCAAAGTTTGGGGTTTTTTAACAAGGTTTAACCAATAAAATGAAGCTTCCCAGCACTTTTCAAGGATGGAAAGAACACTCAAAAGCAAACCTGTTGTTTAGTATTTTCAGTGACATGCCTTGTGAATTTGCATGCTCCTTTTGAATTTATGGGTACATTTTTATGCTGCAACTTTCCCTTAACCCCAAGCCATGTGTGAGCACTGCACAGTGCAAGTTTAGCTGTGTGCTTTTTATTTTCTTAAAATAAAAATTCCTATCTGAGACTTATTGATCATTCATTGCATTAAATAATTAATGAGTGCTTTGTACTTCATCACAAATAATTATAATGAATGCTTTGAGTTATGGATATTTACCTTTACAGTTCTGGCGCCTCTTCAAGGTTACAAATTCTATTCTTCAACTCATGACTATGTCTGTTTATAGAAATTTGAACCTTAGCTAATGAGATTCTCTTAAATGTGCCTTCTTTATGACATCTTACTATCTTTTGAGTGGCCTATGTTTTTCTTTGAGGCTTTAGCAGTCATCTGGAAAAGATTTAACTTGAGCAAGACAGATTATTCTGTTTAATTTTCCATTAGCATTTTTCTTTGCACAAGTCAATGTCACCTGTGAAGAGATGGTTTGCTGAGATATGACACCCTGCTGATTAGCAAGTTTTACTCCCTTCAGATGCTGACCATTACCTTCCCATTATGTTATAGGTGTGTTCATGCTCTGGAGGCAATCGGGGTCAATCCAGTATGGCTGACACATTATATGTTTGCCTTGTAGCATGTCACATGTACAGTCTGTGACAAACTGCTGCTGTATGACCTGGTAGTCTTGGGTCAGAGTGAGAGAAATTGGTGTTGTACAAAGATGTATGTTAATACATATATTATTTATATAGGCATTAGTGAATGCTATTGTTGTCTCAGCACAAATCAAGGTCCAGGCCATGGCCTTGGGGGTTTCAGGGGCTCACTTTATCTTGTGCTGTGTTCTTTTTTTTTTTTTTTTTCCTTTTTTTTTCTTCTACTTATGAATAATTAAAAACTTAAATTACTTGCCATGTTCAAAATTCATATGCTGGGGAAAATAGCTACATGAAAATTAATTTTCTGTTCTGTGAGACTGACGGGAAATCAATTAATCTTGATGTATTATTTTATGCAGAACAGGGTGCGGGAACCAGCAGAGAGAATGGCTACAGCTGTTCTTGTTGGTCGGGCCATATATTATTGTTGGCGGGTTTGACAGCTTCTGAAGGAAATGGCTGAAGGGTATCAGGCAGGTGAATCAACTGTAAAAATTTATTGGAGGATACAAACTGTTTCCAGGGGACTGATATAAAACTCACACTTGAGAACTGAAGTATTGAATGTTTTTGTGACTGAAGCAGCTTGTTGTCAATATTTATAGCTTTTTTCTTTGTTATATGTCCTATTTGTTTGATTAACTAGTCAGATGTTAGTGTCTGCTTGTAATTTATCTGTTGTGCCTTCTGTAGCATTTTTGATACATAAAGATTTACCACTAGGTAAATAAAGCAGCTCATGCAATGCAATATGCTAAATAAAATGACAGAGCTGTTTACAGCGTGTTACAAGTTTTATAACTCGCTGGGTAGATCAGTAACTTTTGTTTACCAGGGTCATTGTTTAGCTGAAACATGTCACAGTTTATTAAGTGCTGTGGGGTAAACAGGTCTCCTTTTAAATAACTGGAGATTATAATCAATATGTGCCTTAATGGTAAATCATTTCAGTCTATAAAGCTCTCCATGTAAACTTGTACATAATGCAAACATATCCAAAATGAAATAACTTCATCCTCTTTTGGAATGAGTTTTGTATTCACCTTCCCTTCCAATGTATCTGCACTAGAGCTCTTTAGAAATAATAGAAGGGAGAGCCACTATAACAAACTGTGTGTTAAGTGTTATCCCAATTCAGATGTGGGGCTCCAAGGTCTTAAAGCAAAGCTGAGTCTCACAGGAGCCTGTTATTGTAATTAACTGTTAGAGGCTGAGGATCCCTGGCATCACTTGATGGGTTGGGAGCAGCCTGCTCTGAATTCTCCTCAAAGATCAAAGCTGCTACTGGGTCAGAGAGTGTGGCTGTAGCACTGGAGAATCTGTAGAGTGGGATCTCTGTGCAACTTGTAGGTGTGGGAAAGAGAGACTAGTTCCCACCTATCCCTACCAAAGCTTCCTCTCTGGTCCTCTGAAACAGAAGTGTAGAGCTACCTGCTATTAAAGTGGCACTTAGTGGAATATGGAGACTTATAATACAGTGAAAACCAAGGATTCCTGCTGGAGATAGGAATGACAATATTGCTAAAAGCTGTACAAAAGTCGTTAAGAGCAGGTCTCCTACAGGTTATTTCCTGTATTTCCTTCAAAAAGGCTAGAGCAAGAAATTTGGAATTTATGTCATGAAAGAAAAAAGATTTGGAATTTTTTAGGGTTAATGGATAATTAATTTTGTAGCGATAATGTGTACAATGCTGAGATTATCAGTGGTGTCTCCTCTCATCTGTTTTCAAATTACTGAGGTTTTTTGATCTTCAAAAGATATTTTGTATCTTTGCCTTTTAACCAGTCTCTCCTATATTTATACTATTACTCAGAGATCCTTTCTTTCCTTTTTCCCATGAGCTATGTACATTTAAGAATTTGTTATGATCATATAAAGATTAGGTAGTTGTACACTCTACAGTGCTGAACCTGCACCGAAATTCAATCCCTGGAATTCCTACATCCTTGGGTCCCGTGGGGCTCTGCCCTCCAGGTTTCCACTCAGGAGTCCAACCCCAGAGTGAAAATCTTCGGTTTAGAACACTACTGTGGCAGATTTAAAAACTTGCCATATGCTAAAGGTATGAAGTTGGTAGAAAAATTGAAAATTCTGAATAGAGTTTTGAAGATACAATAGTTCATGGTTATAGAATTACCATATATCCATGGCAATAAGGGTTTCTGCAAATGGATTATAAATATGGTGTGAAAATTGTAGATGGACTGGGGGAAGAAGGAAAGCTAAGTAAAAGGAAATAAGAGCTGGGAGATTCTGGCTCTGTTCTGAAATCTTATGAATCTATGCTGAACTCTTAAGACCTAATGAGAAGTTTTGCTTCCCTGTGTTAAAGTAGTGGGTGAACTAAACAAGATCCAAATATCGGGGGAAGGAAAAGAAACTTTCAAAAGTTTATAAATATTCTAAAGCATTATTATTATATGAGTTTGGACTAAACTGTTTAACTAAGGTGAACTTTACGTGTCCTTCCTGAATTAAAAAGCTATAAAGAAAACTGAAGTTTAAAGTAATTGTTAATGAAAGCTGGCCAGCATGACCTCCTGAAAATATGAGCATTTGTTGGTCCAATTTTCACAGATGTTAAACATTTGGTGATGTTACTTGGGGCTGCTTGAACCACATTAAAGTCCAGCCACTAGAGTGTTGAAACAGTTGGGCGCTATAATAAAATATACATAAAAAGAAATTGTGAGACATTAGGTGTTGTTTGGTGATGACATTTAGGAAATTACAATTTTTCCATACGTCGTATTCACGTCTACATAAGTTGTTTAGGTATTTAAAATAAAAGTGGTATATATATCATTTGTAATTGCTACTACGGTTCTGGCAGGTGCACATAATCTAACAATATGTCAAATATGACAAATTATTGTTGAGTTACAATATAGCCTTAATAAGAGCACATCTGTTCCCACTATACAGTATAGTGGATGCCTGATTTAAAGAGTTTACTTACTGATATTGTATTGTTGTTTAAATATTTAACAGGATCTTAGACACGAATCATAAAAAATACACAGTAGTGTATAAAAATGAAGAATCTTACTTGCAGTAATGTTTTTGCTGCTGTTAAATCTATTCATCCCATCAGGAAAGGTTCCTACATTCCTTAAACTGTCATCTGCACATGCACTTATCATGGTGAGAATGCAGAGAAAGAGTTAGGAACAAAAGCCAACATCACAGAAGCACCAACACACTTGGTGTAAAACATGGGAACTGTTTAACAGTGTATGTGAGTCCTGCAGTAGTGCTTGGGCTGAAAAGTGGAAATTACTGTGCCTGCTTTAACCTCAAAGCAAGTATGTGCATGACTTTTGCTTTCCCTACTCACCTCTCTTTATCTCAGCCCATGGGTTTTCTGGGTCTTCCCCTTCCAGTTCTCTCCCGAGTTCTGCTGGTGGGGAAGTGAGTGAGTGGCTGTGTGGGGCTTGGCTGCTGGCTGGGGTTAAACCACAACACAAATTTACTTTTCTCGCCTCTGCGTTTGCTCCCTTACGCACTTGCTCCTGTGCCCTGCTTCCCATGTTACTTATAAACCCCAGCTCTACAGAAATAATGCTGTGCTCTTAAAGACTGTCACCTTTAGATGCTCTTTTTTAAAAGACACATGGGAGAGGACAGTCAGAAAAGATATGCGGCCCACGATAAGGAACCTAGAGAAGTCCTTGCTGAAACAGAGTTGTTTCAAAATGACGGACTGAGTTTATTTAGGTGCGTAGGCTGTAGAGTATAATCATATTTCTTCAGCCGCTTCCAAATGTGTTTGAGTTTTTTCTTAATTTTATTTTTTCTGGCAGTTTGAGATGAGTCAAGTTAGTGCTGTGAGCCTTGTGCTGCCTGTTCCTTGCCTTGCTTGTCCCATTGCATGGGATGCACGTGCCCAAAATGTTCCTTGAAACAGAGCTGCCTCAGGTTTGTGAAGGAAAAGCATCCTCACTATGTCCCTCCTTTCAGCTTTGGAGTTCAGCTCAGATCTAATGCGTGCGACAAACAAGTTCGTGTTCTCAGCTCAGGCTTGCTGCTCTTATTTCATAGAATCACAGAATGTGCTGAGTTGGGAGGGACCCACCAGGATCATGGAGCCCAGCTCCTGGCCCTGCACAGGACCCCTGAAGGATCACCATGTGCCCTGAGAACACTGAACATGTCTAACATAAACACATGTTCATGAAACGAGATGGAATTTAGGTTCATAAGCAAATAGTTTCTTTTGCACTTCAACACAAGTTAAAAATGCATGGTTTATATATTTTCCATGAAATTTCTAAAGTGGTTTTTTTTTTTTTTTCTTAATTAAAAGTTAGTTTTGATAATTTTTAGTGTGTTGTTAAACAGTGTTGACGATAAAATCATTTGGGGCATTCGTAGCTGCCAGAATAAATTGGTTTTTTTAAGTTATGTAATTGTCAAGTGTTGAAGGGCCTAAATGACAGATAAGATATATTTCCAATAATTATTTTAATTATTTTATAAATCACTAAGGAAAAGATGGTTGTGCTTGCTAGTGCTACTGATTTACAGGTTTTCTCATTTATTGAGAAATAGTAGTATTTTAAAAATTCACTTCTGAAATGTGGTTATTACTTGTTTGAAGAATATTATCTCTTTTTTTTTCCTTTTTTGCATGTTGCTCTTAGTTTTTTCACTGAACATAAAATACTGCTTGCCTCTCTCAGGGGCACAGTAGCTCATAATGGTATGCCCTTCATGCTTTATTATGCAATTTAGTTTTTCATGTTTTCCATTTATTAGCAATAAAACTAATCCAGACTTCAAAAACAAAATTCAATTAAGAGGCTAAAATCGTTATTACGATGAAAATTTTGGTTAATCAGAGTAAGTTTTCTGGTTTTGTAAGATGGATTTAGTTGTGGTATTTGCTCCATTTTTAATACTTAAAGGAAGCACCTCTGTTTTTCCCAAAGCTTAACAACCTTCAGAATTCCAAGAAAATATCTATTTTTTGTTTAGTAACTATTTTTGGAATCACCTTAAAAATTTTTTTCATGTGCAAGATCAACTAGTACATTCTGTAACTGTTCAGTAGATAAGATACCCATTTGCTTATTCTTTCAGAGTTAATAATTTTTAAGATTAAATACAAGAATTTAGATGTTTCAGTAGCTTGATTAAATATCTGCTTTATATGTTATTTTATACTTTTATCAGACCATCTTCACTCTCACAGACTTCTTTTAAGCTTCGCTTTGTGACTAGGAGGCAATCTGACCTTGCTCATTCTGAAAATCAGAGTATTGTAATATTCTTAAACATATAAAGCATGAATTTTATCAGAAAAAGTATAAAAAATTGTCTGATAACCTTGTATGGAAAAAGAATAACAGGAATAGACTCAAACGCATGTCAAGTAAAATTATCCGAAAATAAATCATAGTGGATTTGTGATTATTTTTCTTACTTCAACTGCAAGTTAATAGAGACTGTTGAATATTCTACTATTACTCATTGATTTAAAAGTTGAAACAACACTTTTATTAAACTACTTTGCATTTTTTCATACTTTGTTTTTCAAGAAAAATCCCCTCTAAGTGCTTAAGCATGTTTGATAAATTTCATAATTTGAAAAACACTCTATATCCTACTGGGTTTGAGGAGTTACTGGACATGATAATCACTCATATCCAAGTTTATTTCACAGAGGTCAAGAAAACAGAAAACACAAATAAGGTTTTAAATACCTTAATTAAATGAAGATTTTTTATTTTTTGTGTCTGAATGAGACTAATACTCCAAAAATATTAATAAATAAGTCCTGTGTTGTTTATGACATTGCAAATGTAGTTTCAGTAGCATTGCCTAGAGATATGGTGTATGTTTGATGCTTTATTTTTATAAGGATTGTTCTAATGGTGATAAAACCTGTGTGTTATTGACATGGAAAAATAATACAGCAAAGCAGTTTAATGGTATCCTTCTTCTTGGTTCCATGACACTTCACTGCATCACCTGCATGAAGATTGAATTACTTGAGAAAAGAGCAGACATGGATAATGGATACAGGAAACCTGAATTGAGGTGCCTTATATTTAAGAGATGAGACTTTAAGTTGCAGTATCCAAGGATGATGTAGTATTGGAACATTAGTACATTTGTCTGAAAGGCCACATTAATTATAATACCCACAGGTATCAATCCAAAGTATTAAACAAGTTGCTATGACTTCATGCTTTAAGAAGAACATGTTTTTTATTTTTTTTGTAAAAGTTGGGTTTTGAGGAAAAGTTCTTGATACTTGTTTCAGTTCCAAACATGTAAGGAGGTTGTCATTGACCAGATAGTAAGCCTAAGTGCTTTTTCATCTAAAACATTGAATGTGTTCTCTTTTAGCCTAACTGCATAGTGCAGAAAATATTTTGTATTTTTATGGGCTTTGTTGGTTTTGCTTGTCACAGCTACTGGTATTAGTTCACTAGTAAATAATGACTTCTCTTTATTAAGACAGACAGATGACTTATTACACATCATGAGCGATCAAAAATCTTTTTACAGTCATATTTTTAATCCAAGCATTCCCTTTGATATTTTTTCTTTTCTTTTTGCTTGGTGTGTCCAATGAGATATATAGCAAATTCTTGTAGGTTAACTCATTCATCAGCTGTGATTTGATACTGACAGCTCAGTTCTCTTTTTCCCTGTAGAACTCTTGACCAACTTGAATGCAAGCCCACCTACACCTGAGATGAATACTAGTTATATGCAAAGATGCATTATTAAAATCATTGCTCCTTGTGCTGCAAGCAGTGCTGGCTGTTCCTGAATGGTTCTCAGTACAGAAACAATTGAATGCTGTGAGATCTCAGCACAGTGATTAGCCTCCTCCTATTTCAAAGCATGCAGACCAGCACTGTCCCTAGAAGGTTTGCATTTAGGTGGAGGCTCTGGTGCTTAGCTCTGAGCTGTTCCACAGGCAGAGTGTTGTTCCTGGAGATGCAATTGGCCAAAAATCACTCCAAAAGAACAAACCAAACCAGCAGGAAAAAATGCCCTGTACATCAATTAGAGAAACACTGGCATTTCCTGAAAAAATTGTTGCTGCTTTTCAGCTCTTTAATGTCAATATTAAAAACAAAGAAAATGTGTTACTATCTATGTTAGGATACGTCCCTAGTTCAGAGCATTAGAAATTGAATGGATAATGATCCGTTATACCAACTGGTTGTACAGTCCAGTAAATTACATGATCAATAATGCACACACTGCTTATCTATAATATCTTTTAACAGCTTCTAATAATTTATTAATGCTTTATCTAATATATCCAGTATTTTGTCTTTGTATGCTAATAAAATGAATGATACTGATGGTTTTGCATCTTGCTCTGTAGTCCTGGGTTTCAGGAATTCCCATAATTGGGAGTGTTGCTTTACACTAATTGAAATATGACTCTGAAAGCTTTTGGGGGGATTTTGTTTTTTGTCTCTTTGTGAAATGGACATGCTCAAGATATGTCTCTGCCTAATCATCTAAACCATTGATACTTAAACTGTGTTTGCTTATTTCTAATCTCTGCTCTAGCACTTGGGTTCTCCTTTCATAAAAGAGTGCAACCCCCAGCCATGCTGGTTTTGAATGCAGGTAGCTCTGATATGGGATTCAGGGGAGAGCATGTGCTTTACAAGGCTGCTCAGACAGGGCTGATGAAGGCAATACAGAAAGCAGTGTGATCAAAGAACTCCACAGACGGGCTCTCGTGTTGCATGTTATGGCCTGCTATGGGAGGCTGTGGCTCTGGGAGGCTATGCTATCAGCAGGCTGTGGCAACCTGCTGATCTGCATTAAGGTTTTTATAACGATAATCAACTGTAGTTTGTTGAGGTTAAGTATTAGTGGGGAAGCTATTACAATTTGCAGTACATTGTTTAGCTAGTTGATGAAGTTGAAGAACAAGTTAGGAGAGGCTGCAAAGCTTGCTTTTTTATTTTCTGCAGTTTTATCAGCTGGCCTGATAAAAGGTATTAAATACACTTTGCATTTATTTGTATGTAAGTTCCTTTGATAAACCAGTGTCCTCTGGTGGCACATTTACCTATTGAAAGTGTAGGAGAAAGCTGTATGAATGAATATACAGGCCTAGAATGCATGTGTAAGGTGCTGTATCATCCTTTACCTTCTCTTCAAAGTTCTGGGAAGGAAGTGAGCAATGCAGCTTAACTACTGACTGGGTTAATGCCACTTTTTAGTTTTTCCTCATAACTACTGCAGCTTTTCCTCATGGATAGTGGTGTTCTGACTACCAATACTGTGTTCCTATGTAAGATGTGAGACTGTACCCCTTTGCAGTTTGTTGTGGTTGCCACAGGAGGGGTCACAGTGCCTTTTCTGTGAGGGGAAAACAAAACTACTTTGTAAGAAATCCATTTAAAGCACTATCCTGCTTAGGTGTATACCTTCCATCTTTCGTAGCTGCTTACTTTAATAATACATTTTTTTTAGTTTTCAGTTCTCCTAGAGTCTGATCCTATTTTCTTGCATTTTTGTGCCTTAGGAAGTGCCTCTAAAATCACGGGAGCTACAGATTTTGCATTTTTTTAAAGCCTTGGAATTCTATTATTTGAGATATGACATGACACATTCCCCTGAGGGTGAACTCTTAAGGCTGCTGCCCCTTTCCTACAGAAGGGGACACATATGGCAATCCAAGGCCATCAGTCCTGCTGTCTGCCTGTGTCCACTCCAGCCCCCTCATGACCATGTAGCTACAGCAGCTGGAAACCTCCCAGCACCACAGCTCATAGCTAGTCTCTTGCATCTTTCCCAAAGACCTCCTCTTGCAACCCCAGTGTTATGGTAGAGGATTTATCCAGGTTGCATCCGATATTATTATACAGGAAATGAGCAGAAATGGGTGAAAGAAATGAAGCTGAGGTTGATGGATATAAAGATAGTCTGTTGTGGTGAGGGCTGACAAGTAGGTTCTGCAGTGAGTTATTAAGGAGTAGCTTGTTAAGTTGGATTGCATAGTTACAGATGATGCTGATTGCAGATGGTGACTTCTGCAGTTGCTAAGGTTTAGTTTTATGCCTAGATATTACTGCCTCACTAACAGCTACTGGCTATTCTGATCCATGCTGATTTGAGGAAATATTTGAGATAAAATTGGTGTGCCATCGTATATTGTTAACGTTAGCTGCTGTTGGGGCTGAAACATTAGCATGGCTTTTTTGAGGTATGACTTCTTTTGAACTTCCAATATATTTATATTTTATTTTTAAATGAATTTAAGCTTCTTAAATTAATTCCAAAGCCAAATGCCATCAAGTCTCATCACCAGTCAGTTAGATTCCTAATTAACTTACACTCCACAGAACCATTTCTTTGCTTATATTTCTTTCAAGTTTCTCTAATGTGCTGTGAGTTACACTGGAAGGAACAATAAGATTTAAAGGAAGAATTAATTTAGAAAGTTGAGAATAGAACAGATAAGGGAAAATGAGAAAAAGCAGCTTAGTATTTTGTCTTGTAAATGGCCTTGCTCTGGTAGACCCAAGAACCCATTTATTCAAAGAAAGGAGGAGTGTTAATGAAATAGATCATGAGCATAGCTATTACGGTAATGAATTTTAACACTCACTTTGTTATATGATATTTTATTTATGAGCTTCCTGATTATTCAGATAAAGACAAGAAGTTTATAGCACTAGATTATGTCTTGTTTTCATAAACATATTCAGTAGTTTAATAAACATAATTTATTTTTTCTCCTTAAAAATCAGCAAAATTTATGAGAGATTATCTTAGGGTTAATGAAGTCTAACATTAAGGAAATATTACCCTATAATATTGGAGCCTTCAGTGCTAGAGTTGTAATTGCTTAATGCTTTTTTCTACAGGCTATTTTTATATAGTACATGCTTTGTGCCATTAATCCTGTTTTAACGTGTTACTCTTAAGCCAATTCATTGGAAAATATATATCAATGTTTATATTTTTCACTCACTGCCTTCATTAGAAGATATAATACAATTTTGATAAAAGAGTTTTATAAGACGTGCAGCATGTATATTTTCAAGTACCTTGTTATATTGGGAGGTTACTAAGCTGTCTTTAAAACACTGGAATATCTAGGAACTCCTGCAGTTAAATTTCTTTGAGATCCTGTCAGTAACCACTTAAAAATGCAATCCACAGTAGTAAAAATTCCCAAGCATAAATAAAGTCTCCGAGATGTTAGAGTGTGAATCTTGCTAATTAGCAGCACAGTATTTATCTTAATGACATCTTTAAAATGTAAGATTGAAGGCATATGCAGAAAAGAGAGCACCCCACAGATGCATTTCTTAAAAGAACCCTACTAAGGAAAAAGTGCAACATTTTTTTTAATTTTGCATAATAAAAATACTTCCTGTGAAGAGCTCAACCATTGGAAAGAGTTAATATTGTAAGATATTAATGCTTTTTCTATTTAAAAATATGTATTTTAAATTGTGAAAACAAAAGAGCATATTCAGCATACTGACTAATCATACTGTGTGGATTAGCATGGCAGAATTGTTTGTAGAGTTGTATCAGTAATGCATTACATGAATTGCACTTATTATATATGACTCAGAGCAATAATTTAGGGTGATCTGAGCAGATAGTTCATCCTCTGGTTTTTAAATAGATACATTTTTCAGGGTAGGAATATGATGAAAAGTATATTTTACAATTTGAATCAGTTATGAAGGTAAATATTAAGTTAGTATATTTCGATAAATTACGTCAGTGTCCACCGGATGACAATTTAATTTGCTCTGACTGGTAACCTTGTTCTTTCATGCCTTGTGTGGCATGTTAGGGAGAAGGTACACAAAGGAATAGTGGAAAGTTGGGAAGCAACTGGCAGGTAGGTTTGCATTTTTTCAGGTTAATTCACTTGATGAAAAGCTGCTGTATGTGATGTGTCATATATCAAAGGCAGGGCATCAGTAATCTTTGCTCAAGGGCATGGGTAACAGACAGAAAGACATGTGAATGAGATGGAAAAAAGCAACTCATCCTTTTCTGCTAACACCACGGAGGAGATAAAGGAAGATTTATGAGTCATCTTGGACCACATACCAGCCAGCAGCATACAGTATTTTTCACATGTTCCAAAAATTGGTGGTAGAAGGTAATCAGACTGTCACGATGTCCATCAGGTACTTTAAGAAGAAATTGGGTCCTTTGGGCTTTTGATTGCATAGTCAGCTTTTTCTTTATGCTGTACTAGTTGTATTTTTTCCTTTTCTGAGACAAGTAATTTTTAAGTAGAAGAATGCTACCTGTGTGTTTAAATGTTTTTAGTTGTTAGCATTACTAATGTCAACCAAAATAACAAGCCAGCGATCTGCTATGGGTGGATGCTTTGCTTTGCCTTCAGAATTTGAGGTAACCTATTTCACAGAATCATACATTATGGGGATTTCCCATTGTACAAAAATATATCCAAAAGTAGTTATAGGTAATAGGAGGAATATCTTTTTCGTACTGAGGAAGTTGGAAAGTAATCTAATGGGCTGAATATTGATGTGTGGTGTTTTGTTAATAATTAATATATTCTAAAAAAGGAAATGAGAAAACCAGCATGGATGGAAAACGATTTTATTTTTATTATTTCACAACAAAGGATGCCAATGTGATATTTAATACTTGGCCATCAGAATCATTTGTTTTCAGGACTGGATAGCTAAAAATACAATCTTGTTAACACTGATTGCAAGCTCCTTCCTGAGTACTGATCCTATACATTACACAGGCCTGACTCAATCAGCTGGACTATTTTTGCAGAGGAGCAAAGGGGGAGTGGGATTGAACTGACAAGCCAACACTTTGCATATGCAGATTTTAAAATGCAGGTATTCATTTGCATTCAGCTTTCAATTAAGCAGTACTTTTGGAATATTTCACTTTTTCCTAATGACTTTTCTATGCTCCTGTGTTGGTTTTTTTCCATTTCTGATGAATTTGTCATTTCTGACTAACTATTATCGTTCTTGTCATTATTCATGTAGCTCACATTTCAATTTGAAGTGGCTTGCATCGTTTCAGCTATTTATCGACTAGCCATGGTTTGGTGGGTGCTGTGGACCCCTGCAGAAGTTGTTTGCTCTGGTAGAGCTCACCCCCTGCCCTTCCCACTGCGCTGGATGCTCCTTGGGGTGCCCATAGCTTTTCCTGTCTGCCTGCCCTCACCCCGTGGGTGGGAGCTGAGCTGAGTTTGAAGCCTTACAATGCACAGCCTTTTGCAGCACTTTCTCTGGTCTAGCAACTGACCTCTGGGACCACTGCCAACCTTTCTGCTCTCCTGCAGTTTGAACACAGCCTTCCCAGAACTGCAGCTGTTCTTGATGCTCTGGGTCAATAGTTTAGCTCCTCAGAGGTAGATGTTAATAGAAACAAGCAGACAAACTTTGCGCAGTACTGTAAAACATGATTGCTCCCTAATTAGTGATGTTGGAGGTGTGTTTGCTAGACACAATTATATAGTCAACACACATTTATGTGCTTCAATCTCGTAAATGCTAATTTGGGCTCAGAACAGTGACTTCTGGAAAACTGGAATTCTGTTAATGGTCTCCTTTCAGCTTCTCGAGTCAGTTTTTTGTCCTGGTCTGCTCCCAGTCTCATGATAGACATGGTAGTCAATTCTGACAAAAAGCTCTTCAGTGTTTTGGGTTTTTTTCCCCTCTCTTTTTCAAAATGAAGAGAACCCCTTTAAGTTTGTCCTTTCTTAAATCATGTCACTTCATTTGGGTGTTGAGGTGAAGGGGATATTTCCTCTTTCATGGCATTGTGGGAAAGAATGTGGATCTTAGTCTCTATCCAGCTCCATCCATCTTTCTTGTAATTCCTTTTGTTTTGCCACAGTACAACTTGGGAATAAGTAAATGCATGTATTTCCAGTTTCTTTTAAAGGAAACACTTTACTGCTTTTTTTCATCCTTCCTCACTTTCGTTGTTGTGCTGGAAGTCAAAAACTGAATATCTATTGCAACTTTATGATACATTGGAGATTCTGTGTAAGATACGTGTAAAGTAAGGGAAAATTATTTAGAGCAACAGTTCCTGAACAGCTCCGAGCAAGAACTGCATATGAACAAAGTTGCAGTAGAGAAATATGTGAATGAGAGCCAAGGCACTTTCATAGTTAAGAGTAATTGACTGGCAGTCATGTACTTAAGGTTCTCCTTGTTTCTCTCCAATTGACTAATATTTCCATGACCCTTCTCCAAAGCACTTCAGCTGTGTGTGTCCTGAAATCCATGGAATGGGGAGCTCTGATTCTTAATAATATCTCCAGAGACTCGAGCATAAATAATTCACCAGCTTCAGGTTCTGAATTGGTCAGTGATATTTATTTACAGTTAGGAGACTCTTAATATCTTCCTTATGGTCTTTGAAAGGTGCTTCTATGGACTCCGAGTTGCCTACCACTACCAACTACAGTTAACTTTTTTTACTTTAGTTACAGGAAGCCTCTTCTGAGACTAAAGCTGTAAGAATTTTCTGACCCTTCATGATGTACCTATTATTTTAGTTCACTGCTTTGAGTTACTGGCAGTCTGGTGTACCATAATGGCAAAGAAGCCCTTTTAAAAACCATCTCGTGCTAGATTTTCTGAGGCCTTTTTGCTGGGGAGAAACTAAGTGCCAGGAAGAACTCCTAATTCCTTGGTTAGTTTTCCCATCATCTTTTGTATTCTATGGCCATTTGAGGGTATGACTGTATTTGAAATATTACCTGCGTTAATTCCTTAGTTGTGGATCAATCAAAGTTCAATAATATCTCAAATTTGGAATTTTGTTTTTAAGGCTGAGGCTTCTAAACAGCACGTATGGATCTCAGCACAGTTTTTCTACGTGGAATAGCTGATTTGCTGGAAGCCCTGACTGGTGTATGATTTTTTTCTTAAAAGTGCAATGAAAGAAATGAGAAAATAATTATTTAATCAATTTAAGCTGAGTTTTGTTTAGCAAATTAAGGTTGATGAAAGCATGTGTTGCAATTCAGTAATTTTTGATTGCTCATCATAATTCACTAGTGGCTATAAGAAATTAAAGAATCCTTTTTAGCTTGATAAACTGAAGGAGGGAAATTTTCCTTTGACTGTGCTCACCTTATTTATGGGTTTATTTATGTGCAGTGTAGCACAGCAGTGGTTGTATGCATACTGGGGCTGCTGGTTGGTGGTCAGATGATCCCTCTTGCAATGTTGAAGAGGTGCAGGAGGGCTGCAGTGCTGATGACATTTTTATGTCAGGGAATTAAGGGATGGGTGAATGTGGAGAAAAGAAGTTAGTTCTGGCCCTGAATTGATTCAGTGATTAAGTTCATTTGTGCATATATGTATGAGGTATTTCCCAAATTCTGTGATCACTTACAAAAAATCTGAATGTCCAGAGCTATAAAACTACAAGGAATATGCACACCCTTGTGAAGGTTCCATACTTAGTCAGTGGGAGAGCTCTGTGGAATGGCATTTATGTCTGCATGCCAAATCTGACATTCTTGTTTGAGGAATGTTCCCTCATTTTGTACCTGGGAATGTAGCTCAGCGTTGCTGTAGGCTGGGCTCTAAACTTATCTGCTAGACCACCTTGTGTGGTATAGCACTATCTTGTCAGATAGTACAAACTAAACAAGACTGGGCTTGATTAGCCCTGGGAAGGGAAACCCTTAGGGAAGGCCAGTGTTTGCTGAGGGAAGTAGCCCTGGTGATTAGGTAGGTGAGCTCTTCTCTTAGAAGTCTGTTTTGGTGGGCATTGGTGGACAGCTTGTTTTCATGTGCTGTCTTTATAACCCATATTCTGAGTAATCACTTTCAGAATATGTCACTCTTCAAAAAAACTATCAAAAACCCATGGGTGTTTTGATTAAATACCCTGAGCAAATACATAAATCATACCTACTTAAGCACTTTCCATACAGTCAGTTTTAATTTCCTGAGTCTCCCATTTCATCTCCCACGTGTGCTACTCCTACTATTACATACACTCCACTCGCTGTAGTGTTGTTGCGTCTTCTAGTAGTAGGTGAAATTTTTCCATTCCTTTTGAAATAAGTAATATATTTTGAGACACTGTAGAGTGAAGAAGTAAATGTAATGAAGACACAGTTTTGCAATTGAGTAGGTTTCTCTTACCGATGAGAAGTTTTAGAATATTGGCAGATTAGTGCTTCTTCACTAGTCAAGATGTACTGGGTTTTGGCCTTAATTTTTTTTTTTAAGAAATTGAAGAGTTTTGAGAAATAAACCCTGTGACATACTATTTTTGGTGTAATAGCCTGCAATTTTAAATATGTTTCTGAAAGTAGTGAGGGATTACTGTAGCATAAAGCATCTCATTAAAAAGATTTTCCACAAATATGCTGTAAGGTTTACTGTAGCTATTTGCTGTCAGATGTACCAGCAGCATCACTAGAAAGATGTTAACCTGGGTTTCTCACTAGAAATAGATTTGGTGTTTTCATTCAGTTTCATAGGCAGGAAATTTGAAAAAAAGGAACTAAATATGGTTGATGCAATTGAATTTTCAAGACGCCCTTCTAAGTCACAGAATTATAAAGAAATGAGAAAATCCCTTAATTGCAACAAGTTCCCCAATGCATAAAATAGGACTATCTGGCAGAGAAAATTGGCAGTGTGCTGGTGATCAGATGTAACAGCTGGAACACTTTTATTCAAAGTACTTTAGGAGTAATAAACCTAATAATTTATCCACAAACTGCTGTGATAGCTGTAATTCTGCTTTGTTAAAAATCTCTCTTCTCTATACTTATATACATTATATATACTTCTATTTTGGCCTAACATTCTTACAAATATGAAAGAGGTTAATGCTATTTTTGATACACATTGCAAGCTTTTTGTGTCAAAATATTTTCTCCAAAGTTTAGGATAATTAGTGTTTTATTATGATACTGAGAATTCCTTTATGAATTGCTGTTTGTTGCTAGTTCATTTCCATGTTAATTTTCTGTCTTTCAATCACTTATTATGTTGCTTGGTATGGTACATCTTGGAAAAGGTACATATGATGACACTTTGCTGATTATGTAAATGCAGTGACTGTAGATTTGATTTTCTTCTCTTGATCTTTTTTTTAGAGGTGACATCTACAAAGTCTTGCTTACATGTTTCCATGTGTATTCAGTGTGTAAACCAAATCTTCTGGTAAAGAGCAGGACTCATTACTGAGTTATATAGAAATTGATTTCTTTTTCTGTGGATCTCTTATGAAAAAAAGTCTAAGCTGCTCCTTTTTAGATCTCTCAGGGAAATAGTTTTAAATGTAAATGGTTGATCTTGAAATGCATTATAAGTCAGTATTGTTCAACATGGCAGCTCATTGATGGTAGTATTTAATTATGTCCATGCTGTCAACCTCTGCAGTCCTTATTGCTTTGTTGTAGATCAGATACGAAGTATGAAGTTTTCAAAGCTGTAGAGATGAAAGAGTAAACATATTCAAACAGTTCATTCAAATATGCTTAAGGAAAAAAAAAAGATACTACTAGAGCATGTGAAGAAGTCTACAAAAACCTGAAAGCATTTTTTCTTTTGATTACAGTGGCAGCCCTAGAGTTCTATCATAGATTAATCTTTATTTAAAATGGAAGAATGCCAGAGAAAGCGTATGATCAAGTAGTTTATTAAATAAAGTTCAAGCCTGTAAATTTGTGTTTATTTACCATTATTAGATACATGAACAAAACCCTATTTTTTTATGAGTAAGTGCACGTGAAGTTTAAGAAACTACAGTACAAGGCTTGATTTTGTTTTGTTTAGTTTGTTTTTTTGTTTTTGTTCTGGACAGTTGACTCCAAACTGATTTAGCTTGTTCCTGTATTCAGTCCAGGCTACTTTAGGACAAAAGGTGCTGGACTAAAGAGACTTCTGCTCTGACCCAGTAAAGCTATTCTTACTCCATAGTTTTTTCTTGTATGAGATAGGAAGGCAAAGTGAATTATATCTACAGTCAAACCCCCACAAGTTGTTAATAATAGATTTTTTTCCTCTCTAGGTTGTTTGTTTTTAATGTTAGATTGTTCCTAATACTTAGAACAAACTATTTAAAAATCACAAAACAGTCCATTTAGAAATTAGTAGGTGTGCTGGTTTTATTCTTCTCCACAACCACAGAAGCTTTTCTGCAACCGTGAACTTTGCTGACTTAGTAAACAATTAAAAGTTAAATGTTAGATGACAGTTATAGTCTTGATGGTATTACAGATACTCTGTAAATATATACTCACCTCCACCTTTGGCAGACATCAGGAGGGGGTGCTCTTCTGTCCCTGCTCCTGTTGTTTCTTTTCTTTCTTTTGTACAGAGAGTAAAATGAGTTTGTCTTTTTAGCCCACACTGTAATGCAGTTCTCCTTCTGGATTTGCAAGGCTCCCTCATTTTTTCTCCTGGTAGCAATAGCTTCTGTTTCTGTGCCACTGATCTTGTGCTATGGGTTTCACAAATGGGGAGAAGCGGGAAAGCAAATTATTTGGACAGTAGGAAAAGCCAAGATTGCTTTTCTTCAGGACTAATGTTGGCTCTGTGTCCCTCTCCGGCCTTGCTATGGTGTGTTTGTGTGAAGTTACGTGGCAGAGCTACCTCACTAGAAAATTCCAGAGAGTTTATTGCTGTGGAAAATGCTTTTTTTTGATGGCTTAATATTGCTGCCTAATACAATGATAAACAGAAGTTCTGTGATACTCCAGAAGAGTTAATTGAGTTTCAGTATCAGGAAAATATTAAGATATATTATGTAGCAGAATATTAATTCCTAGTGCCCCACCCTAGACAAAAAGAAACTGGGGAGGAATGCTGTTCTGGCAGGGAGAATTGTTCATATTATTTATTATCTATGTTTAATTATAACGCGTTACTGCTTGTTTTAGAGAAGTTGGGGAACTCTCGTCAGGTAGCATCAAAAACACTTTTTTTAAGTGATAAGCATCTGTGCACTGAATCTGATTATGATCTGTGAAATGTGCAAGTAAAGAAATAAGCACTTCATCCTGTGATAGATTTATTTTTGAAAACAATTAGCATTGAAAGCTGTGCCTGGTGTTCTTATCTTGACTTCTAATTTTTATTTGGAAAAATAAATGGATGATTATTTTTTAGGATACTTGTGGCTGTAAATTTTGTCCAAAACAGGATCTGAACATTCACTACTTACTGTCCATTGTCAGGCAGCTGCTTTTGGCCAGCCTTCATCTCCTCTTTCCCCCTCTCACTCCTTTTTTATTTTTTATAAAGTAGTAAAGTAGAAAGTGACAGAGGGATCAGCTTAAAGTAACAAACATATTGGCTTTGATTTTGTATGTGATACTGCAAATGCAACTTCCATTTCACATTACTGTCAACAGAAATCACATTAGTGCGGAAGCAGCAGCCCTTGCTTTGGGATTTCCCTGACTGTGTTTGGAGATGTTGTGTAAGGGAGGACGCCCTTCTCAACCAAAGGGTCACTTTGCTGCTGAGTTCTCTTTATTTTTAGTAATAACATCCAATACAATTGAAAGTGGGGTCAAGGTGAGGCTAGGACACTTTCAAGAAGAGGACTAGGGAGAAACAACAAACAGATGTTCTTTGATGATAACTGTTGAAGAGAGAGGATTTGGCTGAGAGATCTGTAGCTTTCACTTGTTGAGAGCCTTTAACTTGAGCCAGTGGTGCTGTTTTTCACCCCCCAGAGTAGTAGTGTACCTGCTGTTGCTATCAAGCCACTTGCCAACAGTGGCATCTGTTCAGTGTAGACATCAAGAATTTGAATGTCAATATCTTTTCCTTGAAATGAATGGGAAAGTATTTGTCACTCAGCAGCAATCATTCTTCAAATAAAAGGTTAGCCAGACAGAGCCCTTAATCAAAGAGTCGGTCTTTTCTGTCAGCAGTGCCTTTTAAATAGCAATGATGAAGGCTGGCTGTCAGTGAATGACTTGATGAGCTAGGTGATTGATCTGCATAAATCATTTTCTTTTAACATTGTCAGTGAAAAGTAAATTGGTGGGATTTTGGGGGGTATTAGCTATATTGACATTAATATATAATATTTTAGCTGTGTTCTTAGTCGCAGAGTTTCCATTAAAAAGTGAAAATTACATAGGATCTTAGCCTATATTATCCTAATGATGAAGTATTATTGTTGTTGCAATTACCATGCAAATTAAATTCAAAAGTTGAACATGTAACAGATTTTATCAGCTGCAAGAGAAATACTGTTAGTAAAGGAATTAGGAGGAAGCTGTATCATTTAGTTAAATTTGCAGAAGCTTTTGATTTGAAAGACAAAAATCAGCAGTGTGGTTTAGAAGTATAAGCTTGAGATCTTAATTGTGTTATCTGCTTCAAAAAACCAATAGATGTAATTTCCCAAATATTGAAAAATCTTATATATATATGAGGGCTTTATTGTCAAAGTAAAATGCATTCTCTGTCAGCGTCTCTACCTTGATTTCACTGCTTTTGATGTCGCAATGTTTTTTGTTTCCTTTTGTTTTAAGGTACTGTCTGGGGCGTACATTACTAGGCTATTGTCTAGCAGCACGTGCTGCTCCTATTAATGTAGTAGAAGTTCAGTGCCTGTTGCCACCACTCGTTTGAACTAAAGCTGTGGAGTGAGGGGGCCTTTAAAAGATGCAGATCATACCTGGCTATTTTTTTGTGCTTTAGAAATCTCTTCATGAATACCAGTTTGGGTTAGTAAGAAATTGTTGGTTTTGAGGCTAGGAAATATTTGTTACTCTAGACACAGTTCAAAACATCACTTGGTGGTTGCTCTTTTCCCCCTGTCTTCAGATTAGTTTTTATTTTTGGAGTGAGTATTCAAAAACCTGTGAAGTAACACTCACATGCACACCTCCCCACCTCCACCCTGTCCCCAAAGGGCCCAGAATGATCAGCTGCATGACATCCCTGTGCTTGAAGACTTATTCAACATATACATAGACACTCTGCAAAAGACCTGTTTCAGAGAAATCTGCATTCCTGGGGCTCACTGGTGATTTTTCTGCTTTTTAATCTGTATTTGTAAAAAGCTTTATTTATGTATATTGTGTGAATTGCTGCTGCCACCCTCCCAATGTCATTATACAGGACCTGAGCCAGCAGGATTGAGAAATACACTAAACACAAAAGAAGGTTTTCTCCTTTCCCTCCTCCCCTCCCTATTTGAAAACATAATTTTATTGATTAGATATCAAAGCATTTGAAAATGTACTTTATAGTTCTTTATGGACTCCCTGTCTGCCTGATATATCACATTGTGTAAAAGGACCTATTTAAATTGCAACATTATATTTTTTGGAGGTAATTCCTAGCTAGCATTCTTGGATAACTAAATATACATCTCTCTAGGTAGGAATGGAGTTTGGATGTGTTGGAGCGGATAGGAGTGAGCAATTATAGGATTTGCCAGTGTGAACTTGCAAATCAAGAGAGAGAATCAATTCTGTGATGTTGTTTCATTTTTATAGTTTTGTTGGTGTGTGGTTTTGTTTCGTTTTCCCCCAAAACTGATGTATTTACAGTTCAGAGTTATTGTCACTGAAGAGTACTGAATAAGTAGTCGCAAAATGACTGTTGAAACTAATTTTTTTCATGTTGTTCTTAATCTAATTTTTTGGGGTCTCAGCACATGTGACAAAAGCTTGATCTTGTTGATTGTATCCACAAGTTTTCTGTCCTCTTACTGTGTGTGGTGTTACAAGTCAGAAGCACCCACTTTGCTTGCAGATCTTGCTATTGAATAAACTGTTGACCCAAATGACAGCACCAATCTTGTTGTTCTGTGGTTTAGGTTTGTTTACAAGCCCACAATGGACAGAGTTTTGATTCACCAACTTTATCTGAGATTTTTTTTTTTCCTCTCCAGCAAACAAAGTAATAGTTTGGTATTTACTAGATTGCCAAAGTCCTTAAATTCCATAGCCTTTGTTTATATTCTATCAGTAGTTTGTCCCTTTAACTAATAACTTGCCTGTATCCTGCTACATTTTGCTCAAGCTTTTAATCCTATCCTCTCTTATCAGTTATTTGTTGAACCTTTGATTGTATGCCTTTATCTAAAATCAATGAGCTCCATGACAAAAGGTAAAATTTAGGGCTTCTAATTAATCCCACTTTTTCCAGAGCTTTTTTTTTCCAGTCTTGCTCCTGCAAGTCTTTCTCTGACTTATTTGAGAAAGAAAGGCAGAAGTAAACCTTGAATCCATTACGGTCTTCAACTTTTTTGTTCAGTGTTGCCGTGGAATTTAGGCAGTGTTCCCTACCTCTACAAAAAGTTTACTGTTATTCTTTGTGGGTATATTGTCATTAGCTATAAGATTTCATGAGCCACTTAAAGCAGTGCATTTTCTGAATAACCTCTCTCTTAGAACCAGAGAACTTCAAAGATAAAAAAATGAAAAGTGAGTGGAGACGGTGAGGGTGTTTGGGAGGAGAGTTTTGCACAGGATGCAAGAATAAGGTAAGTAGATGGTGAAAGGAGGCGTAGGTTTTGAGGAACGCATTCAGTGCAGTAGCTCGGGGTGCAGCTGCAGTGGGAGCTGCAGGTTGAGCTCTGGGTGGGAGCCTGATCAAGAGGCCGTGAGCTGCCAACACTTTGCATAATGACAGGCTCAGGGAGCTGTGTGTGAGCCAGGGCACCGCTCACTCAGGGTCACTGCAGGAGCCAAGGACTCGGGAGGAAGTGTGAGGCTTTTCTGCTCTTGGACTGTAAGGGGATAAAAGCCTCCAGGGGTTCCCTAAATTGGGGGCCCTTCTTGGAGGCAGCAGTTGGAGCTATTTCTGTGTTACTGCACCCTGAATAAATTACTTTATGGAATGAGAGTTCTGAGATTCTAAAAAGGGAAATCTGGGGTTGAATGGGTGAGGAAACCTGGTCTGAGTGTGGGATGTGTAGGGAGTCAAGCAGGGACCTGTTGGCTGATTGGAGCCATCCATGCCTCCTGAATGGTCAGACAGGGAAGTTTCCTTAACATAGAAATGCTCATTGAGCTTCTCCTCTGGTGAAATCTGTGTCTGTAGTAGAGCTTTTAAAGTTTCTGTACTACCTAAGAGATAAGTCCTATGTTCAGATGCATCCCATCTAATGTAAATGCATAGACTGCTTTTGGTGGATGTGAAACGTAGCAGTGTCTGACAGAGGTTTTCAGTTTTATTGTTAGTGTCTTTAATACTTTCTTCATATAAATATGTGTAACACTATAGCTTGATTTTTAAAAAAGAAACTTATTTGTGTCTTCATAGCATTATGTTTTATACATTTAGCAAGAAAAACAGCTGCTAACTTTAAATACTGATAACTTTGTGGAGCACAGTGCAGTGATTTCGTAGAATCTTTACATTCCTATTTCTTGTTGGTTTAGACCATGACTGCACATGACTGCTGACATCTGTATGTAAGGCAAAACCTGGGTGTGATATATATTGTATAGGATGGTTCATGTTAAAACAGTATTTTGGACCAATATTCCAATAACTGATCCCTGAGTAGTAAGCAAATAGCGGGAATTTGCTTACACCACAGCTTCTCTAGATCTATTTTCAAGATAGTGACTGTAGGTACTGTGTTGGGGGATCTTTCTGTGTGTGCATGTCATGATCTCAAACCAGTTTTTCCTGTATAAATTGAAAAGCATGTAATTATTGGATTTTTTTTAGAAGCCAGCCTGTTTGTTATTTAAGTAGTGTAGTGCATGGAATGCTGCGTTTGAATGCTTATTTTTTTAGCAGATGAATTATAAGCAATAAACTGTAACACCTCATCAAAATTCCTGTTCAGCAATGGCCCTCTGATTTTAAGGCAGTTTTGGCCTAGCACTCTGGTCAGTTCAGTCAGTAATTCATCATGTGGCTTCTTATAAACTGTTTAAAATCATGTTGAAAGCTAACTGATAAGCTTGCTATTATTCAGCCTAGCAAAGGTTGAGTGAGTATTTGCTGGAATTTGGCAAAGTCCTCTTAAAAGATCACTTCCTACTATACAACCTAAAGGATTGCACAGATGTGTGGTTAAGTATTCATTATGAACATGCAAATAATGCTTTCCCATAGGAACATTCTTTGATTTTTGAAACTGCTGTTGCTTTTTTTTGGTAGCTGTCATGAAACATGCCTTTGCATTGATAAAGTGTCTTTCAGCAGATCTCTCACAGAGAAGCACAGGAGACCATATGAACAGGCAGATTTCTGCTTTGTGTAGACATGACTTTAGGTTTTAGACAAAATAATGAAATTTTGATAAATGAAATAAAGCCAAAGAACATTTATTTGATTTTATTTCAAGATGGTTAAAAGGCTGAGTTATCTGCTTGTTTGTACTATGTCTTTAATGTTGATTTCTATATGAGAAACAAAAAGTAACAGGAGCAGTAATAAAGAACTCTCCGGATTCTTGTTGTACCAAGACTTGGCGCTGGACTCTAGTTAATCTCTAGCATTGGGAAAACTTTCTCTCTGAAGGTTATTTTAAGAAAAAAATGCTACCTCTAAGTAATAGATCCTAAGCTACAAAGTTTGGTTTATTTGATTCCATTTTATTTTTGGAGGGTGGGAAGGAAGAGATTGTACTGTTTTCTGAGTTGTGGGCCTACCACTGCAAAATGCTGAATTTTCTCCAATTAAAGTTCTGCAAAAAATTATAAAGAAGATGAAGTGTTAGACCGGAAATAAAAGGTTGGGGAAAAGGAGGAGGAAATTCATAAGCAGATTTACTAGCAGAAATAATGCATTTCTGTAACTGTTCCCTAAATTCTTATAGTGTTTAGAGCCTTCCTGACAGTCTAGTTTCTGCAGCAGGTGCTTTTTGAAATTCTTTGATCTACACCCTTGTTCATTTTCTAGTGTATAAGCATTGGTTACTGCTTTTCCACACCCTTGGCAATTAAATGTGTTTTGTTAAAAACACATCTGCGTTCATAATTGTAAAAGTACTGCTTGAAGACTTGTAGATGTAACCATTTAGAGAGAAAACATTTATCAGTGGTTTTAAAATCCATGAACATGGATTACATGACATGCACTGTCTTCCTACATGATGCAGTTGTGGTATTTTTTAAATTTTACTTGGTTTGAGTTTGAATTTTCTCTCCTTTCTTGGAACACTTGCCCAAGATTTGAACAAGATTACTCATATTGTTAGAATATCTGGAATTTCCAGCTAGTTTGTCCTTCTAGTCTGTTAGTGGTTTTAGAAGGTGCTGTGAAAATGTTTAAATAAATGGAATTCCTTAGTTGCATTTCTGTAAGATGTGTGTTGCAGAAATTACTTTTATGTCTTGGTCAAGGTTTGTAAAAGTACACGAGGGGAGAGTTTATAAATCATCCACATTAAGGAGGTATCTTATATTTTTATACTGGGTAACAGATATTTCCCTGATATTTCATTCTATTTGAAGCACAGGGTCCCTTTTTGATTCCTAGGGTAGTTGTATGGCTAGTCTAATGTTCTAAGGAAGGCTTGTAAGCTTGCTAGAATGAAGTAATATAAGACATTAAAAGGGTTTATGCTTAAAATTGTTTCCAACAGATGAGAGGTGGTCTTATTTTGTGTGTGACAGGTTTTCTTGAATACTGATCATGTAAAAGAGCAATTCTAACTATTTTTTTTTCCCTGACTGTGAAATGTTGGTGGCATTCTCTTTTCTACTAGCACCTCCATGATGAGACACATCATTTCACATTGGACTCAAGTTTCTCACATAGCAATTTTTTGAGGGGAGTGGGGAAAAAATAAGGTTTATCTTCTATTCAGTGCCAGAACTTCCAGCCCAAGAAAGGCAGAAGAAAACCTACCTTATGTTGGTTCTGTCAACAAGAGTTAAGTTTCATATTGTGGCTTCTTATTTTATGTATTTCTGGTTCAGATACTGAAGGAAACACACTGATACCAGAAAGCACTTATGGAAAGGTGAGTGCGCAAAAGGCAGCTTCTTATTCAACAGATCTGCTCCTCTTTGAGTCATGAACATGCCCCTCTTACATCTTTAGTGGGGAGATAATGAGTCCTAGTTACATGGAGTTCAGAAGGACAGAAGAGCATGGGCTAGATTCTAATGTAAATTATGACTGGTTTTATACTTCTGCTGATCTGGGAGCAGAGTTGAGCTTCACTTTCACATCCTGGGATAACTTGTTTAGCTGTCAGTTACAGAAGAAACCGATCTGGCAATTAGTGAAGAATTGAGAACTGTGGAATGCCACAGGACCACTTAGCAGTTGCTTTTCAGGACACCTTTATACTTTCATAGAAACATTCCCTGGAGTAAAAGAATGCATCGAATGTCCAAAGATGGGTATCATACCTTGGCTTTGCAACTACTAAGTAGCCACCTTGTAAAAGACACTTTCCTTTAGGGTACAAAGGAAAAGAAGAAAACCCATTTGTGTCCATTTTGAAATTCTTCATCTGCTTGGTTTTGTTCTGATTCCCCTCCTTTGTCCTGTCAGCACTCTTGTTCTTGTTTCTGGTTTAATTTCTAACCATTTCTAACCATGGTGCAGAGGCTGTGTTTACTTCACAGCTGCAGTAATAAGCCAGGCATTGTAAACAATGTGCTGGTTCTCAGAGCAGGCTTTGTCTCTCTATGCCAACTAAAATGTTTACTTGAAAGAGTTCAAAGTCAATGAAAATGGCTTCTTATCCCTACTCTTCCAGTATTCTGAAGTCTACAAATATCTTAGAAAGATATATGCAATTGGTATTCCAGTATCAGTTTAAGTCTGGTACATTTTTTGGTAGGAATATGTCAACAAAAAGTTATGCATTAAAAGGATCAGCTTTATATCTTCCTTGGACTTCAACTGAAAATTATATACATAAAATAATTTTAAAAAAGAAAGCAAGACTCCAGCTTTAAAAACTTGTGTGGGGAGGGGGCATACTGTACATATAATCCTGTTCATGCATACATACATATTTGATATGGACAGGCAGTCATATTTTCTTCTGCACAGATCAATCATTGTCTTGCAATTCGTGTCTTGTCTGGCATCTGCTGACCCATGCTTTAATTCTGTCAGGTCAGAGATATACGGGCCTTTGTAGTGTGCTTGTACTTCATGTCATGTCCCAGCATTGTTGTACATCTTGTTTCAGAGATATTTTGCTGTAATGTTCTGTGACCTTTTCCATTGAGTGAGGCAGTTGGAGAGCCACTCAGTGAAGGAAAATTGAGCTGTTTTATTCCTCCCTAAGGAGCCTCGTGTTTCCCTTCCACCATTCATTTGAAAGCTATCATTTTCTTGATTTTATAGCTGAAAAAACACCATTGATTCAGTGGATGCTAGATGCTAAGAGTCCTCCTATTGACATGCCTATTGACAGTTTTCAGTATATTCTGTGTCTAATTATCACTCTTGGCTAAATGATACACCTTGTGGACTTGAGAGATGGAGTCAATAGCACTCACTGTATTGTTCTAGCAGCCCCTATTGAGGCTGGTGTCAAAGCACTGTGATTTATGCAATCAGAAAGAAAATTTCTGTTGGTGTACTGCATAATTAAACAAAGTACAGAGTGACTGGTGACAAAACCAGCTCTGCCAAAGTCATCAGCAAATGAGAAAAGATCTCTTCAGTAAATGGCTGAGACATTGAAGAATCTCTTTTGGCATCTTGCGTTTTTCAATTTTCAAGCATTCGATTTTTGTTGGAGAGGTGTTTTTTTTTTTTTTTCTGCTTTCCATGTCTTCCATTAGATAGTATTAAAAACTAAGCATATTAATTCATGTCCGTGTTAGTAAAGTTATGCTGCTAATGCTATTATAGATGGGAGTACTGGTACATTTTACATGATTACTTTTAAATAAAGAATCTAATTATGTGGTTTACACACTGAGTCAAGGAAGCAAAGTGGCTGCTCTTGGGTTTTGGAAAGTGAAACTGTTACCATTTTATGTGTATCCAGTTGTTGGTCATGAATATTCATAAATGCTTTTTTTATTTAATTTGATATTATATTTTGGTTTGCTCTGAAGTCTTAGATTTTCAGAGAGTGAATACAAAACAGCCATATATGGAATGGTGCTCCTTTTGCATATATGCAGGTTTGCTTAAAATCTAGACATATGTATTCAAAGATGTGTTCATTGTATCAGTGCATTGAAATCTTAAGCATAGAGGTTTTTTTCAGAAATGGTATCAAATAATATGGCTCAACATTATGAGCTGCCTTAGAATTTACGTATATCTAGTTGTGGTTTTTTGCTTTGGTTTGTTGGGTTTTTTTTAGGGTATTTTGGCAGATGTAGGAATTTTGTGAAGCACCTACAGAGCTTTATGTGTCTGATATTTTATTTAGTGTTGGTTAGTGAAAGCAGGAATGGACCTTATATCTCAATAGCCAAATTTTCTACTCCACTAGAGAGTTTTTTGTACTTTTTTAGTCATTACTAACCAATTTCTTGTGATACTTTTGGGACTCTGCAGCATCTCATTCAGGGATTTTCCAGTAAATATGAAAAACAGTATACTTGGTGTTTCTTTCCTCATTGCTATTATAGTCTCCACTAGTATTCATTATGGAAGAAGGAAATTGAAGGCTGGTATGTGACTGGAGCAAGAAATCAATCACAAGACATCTCTGAAACCATCCAGGGATGAGTTCCAGGGCTGGCTTTCTCCTCTTTCCCAGTAGTACAGTTACTCCCCATCACCAAGGAATGGATGAATAAGTAAGGGGGAGTGGTGTGGGGGTGAGGAAGTTGAAGTAGAGTTGGTTTGATGTATGCTTTTAAATCCCCTCAAATTTTACTTTCATTACTTTTATCATGGTAGTAGACTTGAATGAAATACATCAGTAGAGTGCCTGAAGTTACTAAGAACACAAAGATAAGGACATTCAATTACCAACTCTGAAGAGAAGTATGGACAAAAGACCTAAGTGCTGTTGATTTTGTTTTCCTTTTTCTTTTCTCTCAAACATGTGAACTCATACTAAATTATATAGTGCAAGATCAAGCTGCTGCTTGACCCTTTATGTTGTCAGTGTATTTTTAACAAGATTAAAGTAGGTATTTAGGCTAAAACCATCTTACACTGCTACAACTATCATTTTTATTAACACATACAGATATGTTCTGGAATAGATTCATATCACTTTTGAAACCTTTGCAATATCTATTCCTTCTTAGCAGATCTGGGTACAGATGAGTTGAAACACTGATTTGATTGACAGTTACTATCGACTGACTTCTTTCTTACCCGTTGCTGTTTGTCTCTTGACTGTTTGTATCATAAAGTAAATATTAACTATATTTTGTCCCCTTTAAAATAGGATGCCCAGACACACCAATACAAAATTGTGCCAGCATTCTAGTTTTCACTGTATGTATTAAGACCATGCAGAAATAACACTGTTTCTGTAGTTCTCATTTCTCATGTAATCTGTGGGGTTTTTATTTTATTTTATTTTTTTTTGAATATATCCAATTCACAACTTCCAGCTGAAGAATCCTGCAGCTGTCATTATTATACAAACAAGCTTGTGGAAAAACAGTGCAAGGCTGAACTAGCAGCAAGCATATGGAGTGTTCGTTTTGGAGTGGTAGAAGGGAAAGAATGCAAGGCTGCGTTTTCCCTCTGGGATTGTCAAGAAAGGTAGAGCCCTCTGAGAGAGAATCCAAAAGCACAGCAGATCAAAGTGTGTTTGTGACTGGAATGCCCCAGGGTTAGTGCCGTGTGAGGTGTAGCTTGGCAAATCACCATGCTTACAAACAAAAGAGTGTACTATATTCAAATCTTCCTCCAAGCATTTCAGCATTTCAAAATGACAAATTATTGTTTTTGTTATTTCTGCATTTGGAATTGTTTATGCATTTCAAATGATCTGTAAAGTGAATTGTGTGCACTCAACAAACCTCTTCTTTAAAGTAGGCGGGTTGGAAAAAGTGATGCAGTCACATTAAATGCCAGCTACTCTGTTCTTCATTTGGTTAGGCAAACAGTAGCCTACAAAATGGCAGTGGATTAAATTGATATAATGACAAGAATTCACATAGTATACTGTGGATGGGAAGAGGAATAATGCCGTGTCTTTGAACTAATGTAATGCACTTTGATCTGCTATACATGAAAAATCTAATATACCTGTATTTGTGATGATTCCAAACAGGCTCACAATATGGTAAATGCAGTTTTTACAACCTGCTGTTTAATTTTAAAGACTGATCTATTTCATCTAGGCAACATTTCATAAAAATAAGCATAAAAACATGTTTGTTTGTTTGAATTAAACCTCTACCGAAGATTTCACAATGTCTCTTTGCTAATATGTGTATTGAACAGAAAGATTAATGGAATATATGATGACTTAAGGGTTTTAAATTATTCATTTGATGAAGGCATGTTCTTTTATAAAGAGGAAAAGCCTAATTTTTCTATATTTAAAAAGCATTCCGATTTTTAAAACTGTAGCAATTTCAAGGTTGTGTTTTTGGCACAAGGGAATCATACTGGAAACTAAAAATATAAAGGTAAAATTCTCCAATGTATTAAATATAGGGACTTAGTTGTCTAAGTGTGCTGATGAATTAATGAGATTTTGCTAATTTTTTTCAGAGTCAGTTAATCTGCAGTTTTTGGAAAGGTCTTTCCCTCTTGAAATATTCCAAAATGCAATATTATTAGGATTGAATTGTAATACTTCAATATTTGTGAGTAGCTAATTTCACAAGTGGTTTCACTTGAAATCAGCAGATCCTAAATGGAGAGTAAGATATTACTGCTTGAGGTTGTTCACATTATAGTCACAATTCAGCCCATAAAGTTAGTCATGGCTTTGAGACCCTGACACTTCCTGCCTCTTTTGTTTTTTCTTTATTTTTAAGGACTGTTGTAGTCTCTAATTAGACCAGCTACAGATTTTTTTCATCAAGTGTTAAAAAAAAAATCATAAACAATATCAGAGCCTGTTAATATTTTTAAAGATGCCTAGATTGATAAAATAAAGGTAGTACTGAACACCACTTTTCATTTGCTCTAAAGTTAGAGGAAGACTATAAATAGATAGAAAATGTGTTTTGTGGTAAGTTTTTACTACAGTGTTAGTAACTGTATTCATTTTAACAAGTTTTATGATAATATTTGAAGTTCACCATTAAAATAGGAAACAGTAGGGGAGATAAATGTCAGGAGTTATTATCTCAAGCAAAATCTTACTCTTGTTTTTCACAGCAGACAAAGTGTGACCTCCATACTTGAAACTTATAGCCACTTTTACTAGCATTTTTGCCACCTTTAAAAGTCCATCTGAGTAGAGTGATAGTGACAGTGTGGCCTCACTTGATGTCCTGTGGAGTAAATGAACTCTGAAAGTATTGGAAGGAAGGAATTAAGCTTATGTATTAATAATTATCTTAATTACTTTTGCTTCGATTGTGTCCTATGAACAATCAAGTGTTTTATGTCAGATAGTGATACAAATATTTTTTGTGAAATCACCAATTTTTCCATTCTTGAGGCAGACGGGAAATCGTAATAAGGAAATTTAATCTCTATTGGAACCACTGTAACTACACAGGAGTGCCTTGTGTTTTCCTTATGTCTGTGAGGTACTTCTCACTGTCCTTGTGAGAAGGTCGCCAGCAGAGAAATAAAGAGCAGACTTGTGGGTTCCCAACTAGCTTTCAAACACAAAACTACTTAAATTCCCAGACCCAGTTTCTTTGTGTGGAGGTTTTTTGTTGGGTTTTGCTTGGTTTTTTTCCCTCCCCGTGTATATGTTTTTATACATGTTGATAAGATACCCCTGAGCCTTCCCTTCTTCCTGCTGAACAGTCCCCGCTGTGTCTCTTCTCTTTTGAGAGACACTTCTGTTCCTTAATCATCTTTGTGGCCCTTCTCTGCTCTTGCTGCAGTGTGTCCATGTCTGCCAGCACTCCAGCTGTGGCCTCACCTCTGCTAAGCAGAGGGAAAGGATCACGTCACTCTACCTGCTCTCAGCCTTCTAACGCATCCCAGGAGTCCATGAGCCTCTGTTGCAAGGGCACACTGCTGGCTCCTGTTCAGCTTGGGGTGCACCAGGGTGCCCAGGTCCTTCCCTGCAGAGCTGCTTTCCAGCAGATCTGCTCTTCAGCATGCAGAGCTAATTTTGCACTGGTAATATCTGTTTGTGAGGAAGGTCTTTTGTGGTTTTGGTGATGTAGATTGGCTCAGTCGAACTCTTTAAAACTAAGGAGTAGTGGTTTCAGTTATGGCATTTGCTTCATGGTTAACGTAATATATGGTTTGCTTGTATACCAAAGTCGTCATTTACCAGTGATGAAGCTGGATTAAGGTGTCCAATCTCATCTCCAGTCCTTATCACAGTTATGTTGTTTTGATTTGTAGATTATTCTCTATCAACATATACATGTTTTCTGGTTTTTTAACCCAATTTGTTTTACTGATCCAGTTTTAGATCACGATTTTGCAGAAAAAAAAAAAACCACCAAAAAAAAATCTATTTCTGCAGCAGAGGAGACTGACCTGTGGCAAGACACTGAACAGTTGGGGAGTGGGAAAGTGAGAAATGGCACTGTAGAATCTAATCCAGAGTCCATTCTTTCCTCATTTCTTCATGCCGTTTAAGTTGTCCAAGAGTGTGTTGGTCATTCAGTTTCATCATTCCTTGTATAATAATAGTAAGGGACTGCTCGTTCTTTTACTATAGATGCTGGGGACTCTCCAAGAGTTTTCTCGTGAGCTGTGATGTTTGAGGTAGCCTTGTGAAGGATCTCTGGAACCACAATGTGTTTTAAAAGTTTATATTTCAAATGGGATCATTTTCTTAATAGATTTAATTGGTTCACCTGGGAACCTTCTATTATTTCCAGTAGTGAAAATATATACATTTATGTAAATTTGTGATGCTAGGTCCTATTTGTGTATCTGTGGAAAGAAAGAATGATTCTTGCCTTATTTGGCACCTACTTTGAGATGCAGGGGAATGTGTAGGGAATGAAGGATTTAAGCACACACACCAAGCCCATCTTTGTATTGCTGAGAGTTACTGCATTGGCAAGAGTGAGAGAAATAAATTCGATGTTGGCAGTGCCCTGAAATTTCTGCAGATGTTTGATTTCTTCAGCATTATCTAAGGTCAGTAAAGTCAGAGTCACAGCTTTCGTGTTGTATGGATTCATACTTTTTAACTGTTGTGGTTACAGCTGGGATATCTACTGCCATAGATGATGTCACTACAACTCTGTTAAGGCCCATGTGATACTGAGAGTGGGGAAGACCAGTGGGCTGGCCAGAGTTTTATAAACTTTCATTGTGTGATGTCTGGCCTAGCCTGGCAGCAGTAACTCAGTGGTGGGTTTGGCTTGTCATCAGGGCAAGCGTCCCGGCATATTTAGGTGTACAGTGTACCACCTTTTACATGGAATCTGGAGTACAGAAACCCACTAGCCGGTCTTCTGCTCCATTTGCTGCAATTCGGCATGCTCAAGAGAGACCCTGTCGTGTCAGCAATCTGCTGTTTTGTTCTGAGCAAAACTGTTAGCTACTTCAGCTTTAAGTCTTTCTTCTAATATTTTCCTTGATTAAATACTGCTGATTCTCACACTTCAGGCTGCAGACAACTTGTTGTCCATATGCATCTGGCAACTGGCACACTCCTGGCTCTATCACTTTGCTGCCTACTGCTTCTACAGATGTCTGGTGCTTTCACTGCAGAAATGAGCCTTGATGTCTGTAATAGCAGTTGGAAAGGAGGAGGAGCTGCCAGGCTACTTGCTTTTACTGTTAGGCACTGGTTTGTACCCAGCAGAAGTGGGAATAGAAGCTGCCAACAGAACACCTCATGGCTGAAGAATTCCACAAATTAACTAATCTTTTAAGGTAATCGTGTAGGCACTGGTGGAGGGTGTCAGAAACCTTATTTAACATTGCTTTTGGCCCCACTTTGTGTGAGATTTGTATGTGGTGACCTCCAGAGATCCCTTACAACATCATTCTGTGACTGCTGCTAGGGAATTGAATCTGAAATATTCTTTGTGTGACATAGCTATCTACTGTGGAAAAAGTCTGGGAGGCACTAGTATTTTTTTGCAAAGAAAAGCTAGTAAGCAGCAGCTCTTTAGTACCCATAAATTAATAGCTAATTGCTCATTACTGATACCCCTTTCTTCTACCTAAAAAATCCTGGTGTTCAATGGATATGTATTTAATGAACTAAACCATATGCTGTCTCTTTGGCACTAGATGTTTTAAAAACGTTCTAAATTTAAATTGAAATGTTTGTACAGGTTCATGTGAAGGTTCCTGGTAGGTAGTACAGTAAAGTAGCAATAGTAATTTTTTTTTCACTATTTCTCTGTTCCTAACTTTTGATGATGATCATATTTAGAAAACCATCCTGAACAAAAATAGTCACATTTTGACTAAAGAGAGATTACCAACGGAGAACATGTAGTGTTTTGACAGAACCAGATCAAAATGCTTTGAATTTTGGAAAGTATTTTTCTCCTGCTATTGAGTACTCTGATGAAAGAGGAACTGTTGTCATTTTGAATGCAATTCTCTGTACATAGTGGGGATTTCCAATTAGCCCACTTAAAGACTTGTTTGAGATGATGCTTAAAAATGGGACATTACAAAATGAAATTATGTCATGGTGCTTTCTAATAGAGTCCTGAGAAAAGTCATTGCATGGCAGTGCATTTCATGTGCTTGTCTGAAGTCAGTGATTCTTGCTTTCCCTTTTTAATTACAGCAAACCTTTCATAATTATCTAAAAGTTGCATGTAGAGAGTAATGTACATCGTAAAACAGGTGTATTACATGCTGCATGACATGTGTGGGGCAAAACTTGTTTGCAATACAAACATTAAGAAGAGTAGCCTGAAAATAAATATTGGGTACTTGCTCTTCTGCTGGTAATTGTACCAGCTAGGCATATGTCTGAGGGCAAAGAGTCATTGTCCTCCCAGAGTGGTGGCAGATGGACAAAGGCAAAAAGTTAAGGATGTGCCAGAGGATAAATTATAGTTACATAATGACAAATCTGTAGTTGATTGACTACAGATCATAAGCAAACTTACCACAGGCAATACCTGCAAACAGGCCTGGACCTAGCTTGTTTAATGATTGAAGAAGTAACTGTGGAGATCATGAAGGGGAAACGCTATGCTTTTAGTCTCTGGGTAATTAGGAAGGATCATGGAGGCTCTAATTATGCAGTCCATACTGACATTGCTGTATACTTCTTAAGAGCAGATCTCCTGTACTTCAGTGGGATTATTTCAGTGAGTAGTCTAACAAACAGTGATTTCAATGATTCATTAAAGTGTCCAGGTATAAACCTGTTTTCTGTTATAAACAGTATTTCTCAGCTGAAGATAGTTAAAAGCCTTATCATTCATTCTAAAAGCAGTATGGATGGTAAGTGCAAATGAGATTTTATAACTAGTTGTCACTCTATTGCGTGCTAAGTTTAATTATCAGAAAAAGAAATATAATTTACAATATTTACACCAAAGGTTAAAGACATGAAGTGCTTTATTATGCAAACAATGACATTTTAACAACAGGATGCATCCTGAAGGGAGCAGTTTTTTACCTTTATCTTTGTTTGCTGGTCTCTGACAAGTCACCTTTGAGCCGAGAATATTAGATGGTTGATGTACTCAAAGCTAGCTTTTGCTTTCAGATTAGATCTTTAAAAAAGCTTTCTAAATTTATGAATGCATCTTACAAATTACGTTCTACAATGGGAGAAGCAAGGAATACTTCTTCATCTTTAACTTACTTTTTCAATATATGATATTTAACAAAAACAAATGAGTAGTATAAACACAGCTTGGATTGCAAGTCTGTCATAAAACCATATGGCACTGTCAAGTTAAAAAATACCTTTCCCTTAATGGTGCCTTGATTTTCTGTTTGGTTTCTTTAATAGCAGAAATACGTAATGGAACAGTCTCTCTTAAAAGATCATTGGCTTTATACTGTCCTTTTCATGTGTTTTTCAGAGCTGGTTTTGGCTGGCCTGGGGAAGCCTGTGGTTGGGTACCGTGTGAGTTCAATGCATCTTTGCAGCAGAGTGTCTGAGGCTGTGTGGTTTGCTGTGTGGTTTGTGTTGGAGCACGGGGGACTCTCCTGCGTGTTCCTTTGGGATGCCCAGCGGCAGCTGACAGTCCTGGGAGGAGCAGCTTAGCAGCGTGAGCATGGACTCCTGTATGCCTGTAGTGGCAAGTGCCTTTCTGAGCCATAGTGACTTGCTAGGAGTTTGTGGTGCAAGTAAGACACAGTCTCCCAAGATGAAGAACACGGTATAAAGTTAGAGCAGAGTGGAATTGTTACAAAAATTGTGTTTTAGTAATGCTGAACAAGTTAGTGTGATATTTGTGTGGCATGGTATGCTCCCTTGTCTGGGTATTTTAGCATGTTTAGGTTGAGGAGATTCCATTCTAGCCTTTACTGGTACTGTGGATAACTGTGCTTACAGGGCTTGGATTGCCTTGACCACTATTTGGGAATTAAGAGAAACACGTCTGTTTGTGTTTGCAAAACGTTCTTTGGCAAGTTACATGTCTTAACCCACAGGAGTCTGAAGGACTAACTTAGCCCTGCCTTGTTTATTTGGGATGTTTTCTTTTTATCTTCCCCGATGTTGTCTGTTTTGTTTTGAATCTGAATACAAAGAAAGAGCTTCTGTCTTTAGTAGTCTTTGACTTTGATCATGTTGTTGTTTCCCTATGAAAGAAAGAAGTAGTCTGAACCCATGGGTGTGCTTATAGAATCAGGGCTATCAGTTGGGAATCCAGATCTTTGCATTAGAAATTTGCTCCCTTTTTGTCCCACTGTTTGTGTGCTTTGCTCCTAGAGCTTTGAGATCTTAATTTTAGCTCTGAAGGTTTGATGGCTTCTGGTACTTCACAAATCACACTTGGAAGTTAAAAAGCAAGTAAAAAATAAGTACTAGCGGACTCTTCCAGAGTTAAGGAGAAATTACTTGGAATCTTCAAAAGCATGTCATCTGTCCAGCCATTGTTGGTTTTCCTCACATAGAAAGAAGCTAAAAGAGTCTGGGGAGATTTTCCCCGCTTATAACAGTGGTAATCTGCAACTTGGAACTCAAAAATAACACTAATGCTAGTATCTCATGCTCTGTCTCACTACTGAACAGGTTGCTAACTAGGTTTCTTTTTTTGTGTTTATATTGTAAAAGAAAATATTGCAAAAGGATCTGTAATGTACTTTTTGACAGGGTTAAAAAACCCAATACACTGAGGTATTACTTATCCCTAGAGCTGTCTGTTGTGAGTGTATATGCTTAGGGCCGTGGTGGTTTCACAGTAGGCCAAGCTCATTGTACAGGCAGCTTTATGTATATTTCTGTCCACACCTCACAGTTTGTTCATTTTTTAAACCTGGAACCATCTTTCTCTGTGTCAGGAGATCTTTCTGACTTTCTTCCCTTTTCTTAGTACTCTGGGAGTTTTCTGGACCCTTTTTCCCCCTCATACCAAGAGCTGAGTTGTTTGTGCCTCATGTTCTCATGGCAGTACTCTTCCTTTTTTAATCTTTTGCCAGAAGTTCCAAAAGCAATTTCATCCTTCCCCAATCTTTTCTGTTGATTTCAAACATGCCCTCATGTTCTGTTCTGTATTTATACCCTTTTCTCTGTCTTATTTTAGTCCAAGGAGCTCCAAAGAGCTTCTCAAGTGTTGGGGTTGACTGCATGAATCAAGTGTTGTTAAAGCCAGAGCAGGGCCTCAAGAAAGAACCTTGTGTTTGTAACATTCCCTGGTGGTAATACTCCTTGTGTCTGTAGCTGGTTTTATAGGTGAATTGAAAGTGCTTTACAAATATTAATACAGGCATATAACAGCTCTTTGGAGCAGGTGATAGCTGTGTGTCCTCCTTACTTCTTGGTTTTGTAATTTACTTTTCTAAACTCATTATGACGTATAAGATTGAAGGCTCCACGTGATTCTGTGAGCAAATGAGATTGAGTTAATTTTTCTTCTCTGAGAAGTTTGGCTAGAATAAATAGTTGGGTTGATTTGAAATAAATTACTAAGACATATGTAAGCAGATTTTGAGTCTGTTACAAACTGAGTTGAGAATGTCTTCACACTTGTTTAGTGCTCTGCTGCACAAAATTTATTTAGGAAATAGTAAAATGTATTTCCTAAATAGTTGTATTTATATAATTATATTCTTGATTAGTTTTGCTATGAGTGTTCTTACTCCATAATGAATGTCTTTTCCAGTTTAGTTTAATTTATTTTCTTCAAAGTGTATTAGCTTACATTGACCAGAAAACAACTTTGTTATTACAAAATAATGTTCTTGGACAGTTGCAGGTACAGATCAGACTTGTAATACATCTCAGCAGCCAGGAGTAGACCAAGCCTTATATTTAATAGGGGTTTCTGCTTTCTGTCTGGAATTTCTCAGAAGGAAATAAATGTGTATCTGCTCAGTGTGGTGCTTGAGCTAATGCTTATGGAAATCAGTTAACATAGTGAATGTGCAGAGCACAAATTCTGCACACTTGTGGAGTGTCTCTGAGATGTATGGATTTACTGATACATGCCTGTGGTTCTGGTCAGGTGCTCACTAAAAATCAAAAATCCTCAAATTCTATCCAAGCAAAATGTCTCAGTGGAAATGGAGAACACACAGGGCAGCTGGACATACGGTGCCTTACTTGCTATATGAAATGGATGAATTACAATTTGTGAAAGGAAAAAAAGTAAACACAGTGTCTAAAGTGTGTGTGTGTACCTGGAAAGCAAAGTATGAGAAATTGATGATTGGAGATATTTTTATTATGAAGAAAAGCCTTTTGTGTGAAATTCATGGTAAGAGAATGTGTTGTACTTTTGCCATATATACTCAGAAGATGGATGCATCACTGTCAAGGTTTAGGTTTCATACCCTAGAAATGATGCTAGAGAAAAGCTGTTCAATATAACTCTTCACACAATGCAGCAGTAGCACTAAAAATTGTAAATTCTTGCCAATTCATTTATTGCAATAATGAAAATCATTTGCTCTCTGTCCTGGACTAATAAAATAAAAATGGATTTGAAAGTATAAAATTATACCAGAAGAAATTAAATTTAGGTATTCAAGTGGTTTTCTCAAATATATTTATACTTTAGCACTTCAAATGAATAAAGAGATGGGCCAACAATGGCAAAACGTCTCTGCTAAACTTCAGGAGTTGAAGTGTAATTTTCTTGTTGCCAAATAACAGCATTTCTGGCTGAAGTTCTGAGCACCAGTTATGTCTTTTGCCCAGTTAAGTCAATTACAGGTGTGTGGTCTGTCTGATTTCATCAAAATTACACAGTGCTGACATGTCCTATTTAAAAGATGTGAACTCAGTTGTGTCTAAAGTAAAGGCTGGTTCTAGCACACACAATATTTATTCTTTTTGTGTCAACCTTTTATTAGTCAGTGTAAAATATTTATGTGTGTCAGTCTAGAGTCATGTGGTGACATTTTTTTAAACAGGGTTGTACAATAAAACTAGATCAGAACAAAGTTCCTCTGAATGCTACCATCAAACACAGTGTTTTTGAAGAACTATTTTTTTATAGATGTCAGTGATGTAAGGATTATGTCTTTTATGTCTCAGCTGGAGGGATGTCTAGTATAATTTTTAGAAGGGGGTATTGCTGGGCCTTCTCAAATTATCTGTAAAGTGTTGCATAACTTGAAAGTGTTGTGAGATTTGGATCTAAATATGTTTTAAGACTTAGTTAATCATGTTGGAAATTTTCGTTTCACACATTAAAAATTGTTGGTTTCTTTCCAAAGAACACATGAGAAGTTACCGAGTTTCTCATCTAAGAATATGGCATGGCAATCAATGAAAATATTTATACCATTTTCATATATATTGTTAGAAATATATTTGTATGAACATATAGTGATTCAAGATGACATAATTCTGCATTTTTTTCATCTTCTCTTGTCAGGTGCTGGAGGCTGCTAGGTCAATCCTGCCAAATGTTAAGCCTAGGCAAAATCTGGAGTTACGGAAAAGTAGCACTTAAGTTTGTAGTTCAATAGTAGGATTATTTTGATGGACATTCTTCTATGGCTATATATCAACAAGAAAATGGGGAGAATTAACTGCACTTTTATCTTCAACTAACCCAAATAAGACCTAGTATCCTTGGGTTTATCTTCCCCTTAGAGAGTTCCTGTTATCTATCTTTTATTTAGTTGTGAAACTGGAATAGCAGGTTGACCCTTTGTGGTATGTGACTTTTCAGTGTTGGTTCTGGATATTAGGTGGTTCATGGGCAGCACTACTGAGCAAGGTAACATCATACTGCTCATCTTTTTTGGCCTCCATTTTGTTATTTTTATTTCCTCGATCATATGTTGTGAGGTTTTTGTTTTTATCTCAGAGTGGTCAGACCTCTGGGATTTTTTTCAGCACTGATTAGGAAATCTGAAAATATGGTCACGTTCCCTGCATTTTGTCGTAATTTTTATGGAGGAGTTGGGATAAAACCCTTTAGGAAGAATAGATATCCAAGTCTTCTCTGTCGTATTCTTAGTTTTCTCTGGTTTTTATCTCTGTTCAGACATTGTGGTTGTCAGCCGTGAGGTCTCTTTCACTGTTTTACTTGCATATCCAGGTGTTCTTGTACTTGTTGGAGCCCAACAGGTCCCAGGGTCAGTTTACCCCATCTTGGGTGCTTCTTGGGTCTTCGTCGCTCGACCAGTTCCCATTCTTCTCTAGTATTCTGGTCCTTCATCTGCATGTCTGTCCTTGTTCTTACTTGGCAGATTATTATTTAGAGAACTGGGTAATGTCATAAGCAAACATGATTGTGTTATTGAGTATTTTGAATATATACTAGGAGACTACATGAAAGTTGTACAGCTGAGTCTTAATTTGGCACTCCCTAAATTTCTTAACAGAAGTCATTTGTAGTTTCAACATTTCTTTGGGTCAGCAGGGAACTCATGAGCTAAAGGAGGGAAATGCTCAATACTTGATGGAAAAACTTTCCATGAAGCCAGGTTTGTCTGGTGTTGCTAGGACACAACACTTGATCTTGGAGCCTCAGAGTTTCTGCAGTCTTTCATTGGTTCACTTTTGAATTGTCTGAACCAGCCAAAACTATTTGCTATATATCCTCCTGTTATGAGTGTTTTACTATCCCACTACAAAATCCCAATACCAAAGATTTATTTGTTTTATTTATTGCTTTTTCACAGTTGTAAATAAATGGAATTGGTCCAGGTTCTTCAATATGTCTGGGGACCTTTGACAAAACTCCCTGAATGCCTTGGTGTGGAAGGAAGCAGCACACTGTTTAAAAGATACAAAACTGGAGGAATCCTGGTCACTTGGTAGGCAAGTGACACAAAGATGTTGGTAGAGACTAAAATGAATCTGGGGAAAGACCAGAAGATTGATGAAAGTTCAACTATCACATCAGAGAGAGGGCTTCTAAGAGGTACAGTCAGATGCAATCTGTAGTGCACAGTGAAGTTCGGGAACCTTATTCAGGCAAATTATACTTAATGTTTTTTTCCTCTGTTGCCATACACATCCAGTATTGCTTTGTTCATTACATTGCTGGGAAGAGAGCTCAAGAGTGCTTGAGGGCACATGGAGGAAATGGGGAAGGCGCAATTTCAAATACAAGGGAGGAACTTTTTAAAATGACAACCCAAAAATATGAAAAGCAGCATTTAGATTGAAATTATGGCTATAAGGAGGAGAAAGGCTTACAGGATCTGTTTTAAGATATGGAATTGTCCCTAGTGGAAAACATCAGAAATAGTTTTTTGGATATATAAACCACTTCTTGAAGTGTGTGTTAAAGAAGTCACAGATATCCTCTGTCAGCAGTTTTTCACCTTCTGCCTTACCACATCTTGTCCCCATTCATATTTCTGGGATTCTTCTGTGTAAGATGACTATGTGTCAGCTTGATTATGCACACAAATCAAAACAATGGGCTGCATTTGCTGCTGGATAAGATCATATCTAGGATGGAAGAAAGGGAAAAAGAGACAATACTTATATAGAACCTCTGATTCAATCTGTAGGAAAGTTAGGGCAAGACTTAGGACAAGACCTATTTTAAAGAATCTAAATATTGTCCTAGGTGCTGTCTTTAATATTTTATGAGCGACTTAGCATTGTCTTCAGCTGATATCATCATATTAATATGGATGTAAAATAACCCTTTTACTTCTGTGAGGAGAAAAATGAAGTACAAACCCCATACCTTTTTTATCATTGTTCCATGGAAAAGCATGATCTCAAGCTGAAGTAGAGGAAGAAATTATTTGATGTTCTTGTAGATAGCAGAAACAGTGCCCTTCACGTGCTTTGAATTGTTGTATCATTTGCATTTTGTTTCTTTGTGATGCTTTTCATAATTTTCATAAAGTATACCACACTTGATGCTATTGAGAAGAAATAAAATTTATGTAAGATGAAAAGAAGTGCTGCCAGTATGCAGCTTTTAGCCTTGATTTGTTGTAAAGCTAAGAGACAATTTAACTTTGGGGATGGGGAGAGAAGGGGGATTACCTAAGGGATACTGTTGTTGAGGAGAGTGTAATTTTACTGTCAGATATGCTTGGACTTATTTTTGTCAGAGTAATTTGCAGTAATCTGTGGGTTATTTGTGCTCTGATTTTCTCAAAAGTACTGTGATGTGTTTCTTGAGACCTATTGTGCTGTGTGAGTTAACGTTTGTCTGAGGCTGTACTTGCCCTGCAAGTTCTGTAGCCTCCCTTGCTGCTCGTGGGAGGGCACAGTGACAGCTGCAGAGGAGATGTTCCTGATGTTCCTGTTCCATCCTGGGGCATGAGCACTCAGCTGCTCTGCCTGGGCGAGAGAGAGCGGGACCAGCCGGGCTCTCGGGTTCTCTGGGTTGTAGAGATATGGAATTGTACTTGCTGCTCTCAATATTGTTATTTTGTTCCCCATGATTCCTTTTTCTGTCAAGTGACTCATTCTGACTATGGATTTATTTCAGGAAGTCTAACAAACTATCGATACTCTCTGCATACGTAACTCACGAGAATAAATGATAGCTGTGTATCTACATAGTACGAAATACATTTATCAGTTTTAATATTGCTCTAATTTTAAATTACCTGAAGGTGTGTTTCCCTTTCTTCCGGGAACTTTGTCCCTTAAATAAGGATACCATTTAAGTTATTGCAGTTTTGTTAAATCCCATTCATTTGTATGTTTTACATATTTTGTAGCCATATTTTTAAACATCTATTGCAAATGCACTTTACAATTCTAGTAGAAAATTACTTTTTGTGTTTCTGTAATGATCCCCTTGAGGCTATTTTTGCATAAATCCTTTTTCCTATTTTCAGAAACAGATCTGTTTTATAGTAGAGATAAAGCATTTTTAGCAAAAAAATGGAAATTAACTTTTTATATTTAAAAAACCCTCTGTGGGACCTAAGTTCTGAAATATGATGATCAGAGGCACTCTTTTTAAGGAGCTATAATTTGTATTTTTTTCATAATTACAAATTCCTTTTTAAAACAAAAATACACAACTACTATCAGTTCTGTTGCAGTGTTCATTGTACTTATTTGAAAAGGAATATTTTCAAAACAGTTTATAAATTTGTCATGGACAATTTCCTGTTAAGCCTAGTAATGGATTCCTTGAGTACTTAAACCTCTGAGGAACCTGAACAGACTTGGTTGCAATTTCTTATAACTTTTAGTGATTCTGTTTTTATGTATTTCATTTAACTTACTATATAGTTTTCTTCTGCCCCTTTTTTTAAATCTGTGTTGAGTTCTTGCTACATTCTGCCAAAAAAATTGTTTTTTGAACTTCATGATCTTCTTTTCACATTGTACTTATTTGTGAAGGGTACACCATTGAATGCTGATTTATAGCTGCTTCTATTGAATTTGAGTACATCTTTATCTGTATTCCATAATATCACACATTTTTGTTATGGAACATAACTTGCTAAGAATTATGCTTTGTGGCAAGTTTACTGGTTAATATCTCTGACTTAATGACTTCAGATAAAATGGAAGTGAGCTGATACTAGTTTTTACTTTAAACTATTGGCAAAACAGGATATAATTTTTAGAGGTTTCAATTAGTTTTTATTTATATAATGTTTTGATGCCTTCTAAGTTATGTGAAGTCTCATGAACAGGATAAGGTAGCGTTTCACTGCCCAACCATGCTGTTAGTGCAGGATTTACTTTTATAGAATCTGTATATCACCAAAATGCTACACTGTCATTGGCGAGTTGGAATGGAAGTCTGAATTCTGATAATTAGTTCCTCTCCACTCATTGCCCAGTTGAGTGTTAGCCATTTGCTAAGTTTAAGGAATTTATATAATTTGACATATAAGTTTAAGACTATATTTGTTATAAATATAAGACTATATTTGTTAAAAGAAATGCTAATTTCAGTTACCTGATTAGTATGTGCTAATATAGCATGTTTAAGAGAGATTTCAGTGGAGGATTTTTTTCTGCTTTAGTAAGAAATTATTTGGTAATTGTATCTGTTGTTTATCTTTAAAAAATTTATAGGCACTACATTATTTCTAAATAGCTTCAATATCTCAGCAGTTCTACTTGTTTGATGCTACTCCCTGAGTTATAACTTACTGAATTGTCATGCCTTTTTTTGGCCTGGACATAATGATTTTAGACTGAGGGTTTGATTTTTTTCATAAATAGAGGGTTTTTTCTTATGGTAGAGAGTCAAAATGTTCTCTGTTATTTCTTTTGGTCTATAATTATTTCATTGAGAGCTGTTACAAAGTTTGTTATTCAATGAAAATTGTTGTAGAACTTCTTGTAAGACAGGCTCTTGCAAATTTTGTTAGGATCTTTTTACAAGATCCACTTTTCCCCCTAAGCTTCTTATTAAAAAGATAACATGAAAACCAAAACCCCAACACTTGCATGTGTCTTGGATGCCTGTCTTGCAATAAACACTGTTCATAGCCAAGGTCATTGATGTCTTAGAATGTAACTTGCTTCATCCAATGCATGCACTGGATGTTACCAACACAGAGGAGTGCAGGCAACCAGTATGGACCCAAAGGGGCTCTCAAAGGCTCAATCAGTAAAGCAAAGAAATAGCGTTGAGCTGCAGAAAAAAACCCTCATTTAATCTATATAGTTTCTGCAAACATAGAAAATACTACCACAAGATGAGCCTGACAAGCTTCCACTGTATACTGCATCAGTAATCTTCTAAAGACATGCTTAAGAAAATGGGTATTGGGATGAACATTTTAATTTTTCTGTGTACTAATGGAAGTAAGAATTGCGAGTTGTTCTAAATTCTGGAAGACAACTTCCAAAGATATTCCACATTTAAAATTTTCTGAACACATTTTTTTTTATTAGATTTGATTCTTTTGCTCTGATTACTCACTAATATTCTTTAAAATCTTTTTTTTCTAACTGGAAAAAATATTGTAGATTTGACATGCATTGCTATTCACAATTGATTTCTAGGGTGACATTTACAGCAAGCACATTTTCTGGGAAACATGTCTTTAAATACTGTTGTGCTTTAAAGGAGGAAGTCTGGAAAATGGAAGGCAGATGTCCACTGTGATGCACTGCTGGCCTGGTACTAAAAGATGCCAAGTGTCTTGTGTTAAGGCATTGTGGACATCACCGAATCAGTCCCCAGGCTGATGAGAGTGAGAAATACATCACCTTCGTAAGAAGCTGGAAATACTCCTGTTGGTGTGGGATAGAATGTGTGTCTGTTATGCTACACTGTATTCTGCTGTATTTTAAAATAATACTGTCCATCTGTATGCACCATTTAGATTTGTGCATGTGAACTCGCATGCAGTTTAAATGCATGCTGTATTCCATTTTCCAGTAAAGTTAACAGAGGAGTAAAAGAAAAATTTGCTGGGCCTATTCTTCACTTAGCTTTTTATTTTTAACAAATGAAAAATACGTAGAGCAGTTGTCATTTGTTAAAGTGTAGCAGAAAGAGCGAAACAGGCCAGTGGATGCTTCATCAAGAACGCTCATTCAGAATGATGAATGTGGCTAAACACACATTTGTTCGTAAAACTTGCAGAGTGGATGAGCATCATTAAGCATGAGGAATAGGTGCAGCACACTGAGAAGAGAGTGGAGCAAACAGATGTTGTGAATTTTCGCAGACATCCTTCATCCACCAGTCCATCATTAATATGGTTGAAGGTGATCCTTTCTTTTTATTTAATAAGCACAAACAAAAGTGTGCGTGCTCTAATACTGCTGAACTCACTTTTTCCAGAGGGAGTGGGGTTTAGATGGAGGGCTACCAAAATGCAGATAGATTTCCTGTTTGCATATGGTGATGGCATGTCAGCTTCGTGACCTTGCACGTATGGTTTGACATGGCTACGTTCTTTCCTCTCAGTGTGCCTTTACAAGCTTCCAAATATAAAGGTCTCAATGTGCAAAGAATGCCCTAAAAACTCATTTGATCTCTGGAATTAACCTTTCTGAAGCTTTAACTGCTAATGCTGATTTTTTGCTTCTCTGTTTGTGTGAGGAAATCCCTTTATATATTGTCATCTTTTCTGGAATTTCTTAAATTTTCAGTCTTGAATGTTAATTGCAATGTTTGTCACTTCATAAGATTTTCATTCCTGATGTCCAAAAGATTTGGAGGAGTGAATTTTATCTTTACCACAATTCTAAAGTTCTTTTGATTTTGATTTTTTTTTTTTTTTGGTACTTTCTTCTGTGATGATGAACTATAGAATTTCAAAGTTGACTTTTACAAGTACTTAAAAATCCTCTTTTCATGATGGAGAGCTGCTTTTGTGGTCATTGTCTACACCTATAAAATCCTAACTCTTAGTTTAATCAAGGGGTGGGGTTTTTTTTTAATGTTCTAGTTCATGTTAATTATTAGTCATTTATGTAAAAATCAGTACAGTCTTTTACAGCAATAGGCATGCTCTGGGAAACAAAATGGTGCTTAAAGGTTTTCCCACATATTTTCATGAGCTAGGCACTCTGCTCCTTAAGTTTTTGCCAGCTTTCTGGGAATTTTCCTGTGTGTCCCTAGCTTTGCACAACAAGCATGTTCCAAATACTTGTATGCAGGAATTTTTGTAAGTACAAAAAAAAAATATTACAGCACTGCAGCTTCAGTGGAAGTTGCAGAAAGGTGGCCTTGAACCAAGGGGAGGAGAAAGCAGAAATATGGGAAAAATCTGGTTTTGAAGTACCATAGCTGCGAAAGGTGGTACAGTGGTCAGTAATACACTTCTCTATGTAAAGGCCTGCATCCCCTGTGCAGACATGTCCCAGAAGGGAAATGTCCTCTTTGATGTATTTTACACCAGAAATGAATAGTCCATCAAGCAATCCTAATTTTTTCTCCACAGTGCAGAAGGAGAGGGGGAGAAAACCAGTAACTTCCATAGTGCCACTTATTCTAATTTGTTCATCTCTGTTTTGTAATACTAAGTATCTTGTTATATTTTTGATGGCTTTTGAAGTGTTAGTGAAGGTGTTGTGTAGAAACATTATGGATATTATGCCAAAAATGTTAAGTTCCACTCATTAGGGAGAACAGAATAATCTTTGATATCTTTTCTGAGGTTCATATAAATAGGTGATTTGTACCAGAGGCAAGGTCTTTAGCAAGAAATCCCAAAAGCCCTTCTGTGTTCTGCAGACTTGAATTTTGCAATATAAAATGTCTAAACTGACTTACTTCTCTTTTTTTTTCTTCCCCACCCTTTTTTTCTGCAAACTTTGTCTTTACAAGGTACACAGAGTTCAAAAATTTTTTTTCATTGCTTAGTTGTGGAAAAAAAGCTATCATGGATCCTTTTTAACAGGAAGATTATTGTAATTAAGGAGAAATCAGCTGGTATATTTGCTAATACCTTTCTGTGCTTTGATTTCAAGTAACTATTATTGCCTAGTCAAGTTGCTGGGCTGTTCTAGATGTGTTTAATTGCTTGCCTAAAAAGAGATTTGCCCTGTGGCAAAGCACTGTGCTTGTGGTCACTTCTGGTAGCTTATTTTTAGTCTCCTGGATGGGAGTGACATACAAACTGGTCTTTTATGTTCAGAAGGATGGGTTTTGAAGTATGACTTTTTTCTAAAAGTTTCCTTTAGTAGGCAAAGCCTTTGGCACGTTGAGAACAGAGGCCTGCTGTTCTAGTCTGCCTGTGAATGTGGGGTAGAGAATGAGCCCAGCAGGCTAAGTGGAGGCAGTACTGCTAATCTGAAATCAGAATTTGTTTTCACTGACAGAGTGGTAATATGCAAGATTATTTTTTATTCCAGGTACCATTTTTTGAGATTTCAGTAAAGAAGGGTGTTAAAGCTGCAAGTAAGGAGGCAAAAATTCATTCAGGGCACTGTAGATATTGTTCCTCTCTCTCTCTCTCAAACTAGACATGAAGGAACTGACTGGCAGTGGCTTAGGTGCATAAATGATTTGAAAAATATCAGAACAAAAATTCTGTTAATTTGACCATATTCAAACTGTTATAAAGATGGACTGTATTCTTTCCACTGTGCTGCCTCTTACTTGCCCAAAAGCATTTTAAAAGCCACCTTTTTTTTTACCTCTTCTAATTTCCTGTTGAAGTTCTTCTGATGCATAGTGCATTCAGCATTTGGCAGGGGCCTATTGTTATGGTGTTGCATTATTTACTTTTACTCTCCCATCTTCCTTTGGTCATTGTTTTTTTCCTGTTCCACAGATGCACTTGTAGTCTTTTTATTCCACATTAAATATTTCTCTGTGTGTTTTGTCACTGAAAATTTTCAGTTAATAAGCAGTAATCTGATGAGCAGTGCTGCTTTACATGGGTCCTTAGCATTTTCTTCTATACTTTCATTGTCCTTCAGTTGCTTCATTTTTATTATGGTAGGGACTGAAGGGTGGACCAGATCAGAAACTGATCTATGTCAAAAATCATTTAAGAAAAAAAGGTTTCCTAGTCATCTCATTTCTCTGTTGCTGCTTGTCATGCAACTCCACAAAGTTGTTCCAATTGAAGGCTTAGCATGGAAACACAAATGTTTCCAAAGCTGAAGGTAGTTGGCCTGAGAATCTCCTAGGCAGAACTATATAAATACTACTTCAGCAAAATCGTATAATATTGAAGTTATAAATTTATGTGATAGTCATTTGTCTGCTATAGATATTCCGAAGGGGACAGCTTTCTGTGTCAGTTTAAAAGAATATTTAGCAAAGTTCCTTTATTCATCACAGCTTTTCCAAGTAGATTTAATCTTAAAAAACCCATCATATTCAATAATGAGTTCCCAGTTTAAGTGTAAATTAGATCTAGCTCTTACCCCACTGTGCCTCTCCTCGGTGAGTACATCATTTTCATCTGCTAAGCTGTATGGAAACATATACTGGGTGGACAGTAAGCAAAAATGTTTTTGGAAGTCATCTTGATGTGCTCATGCATTAAATTTTATAGTCCCTGTAAACACAGTCTGTCATCCATTCTTTGTTGAGAAACATGCAATAGAATCTACACAAACTGAGAAACTCGTAGATGAATAAAATTGATAGTATGGGCAATTATTTTAGATTTTATTTGGGGCCCACGTGCAATAGTTCTAGTTAGAATTTATTAGTTACTCAAGAATGGAAGTATCCAAGCCAAATTAGGATGTTTTCTGAGATGCTACATTCTGTATTGCCCTAATTTCATCCCATGTTTTTCCTAATATTTGTTGTATGTTCCTTTTTCGGAGCTAAAATTTACAATTAGATTTAATTTTGATTACTTTAGGTTTTGCAGTACCAAGACAAAGAGGAGAATACAATTATTGAACTCCATCAAAATTAATGTTAAACTACCACACTGAAACAGTTCTTCAATAAATTTTAAGTACTGAAATAACATATAAATAAGAGCTCCTTGAATACTCTGAGGTGTAAGTATGCCTGTCAAGTCTAAATCCTTTTCCTGATAGATTAACAGTTCCCCCAGTAACCTGAACCTTTATCAGTAATGTGCAAATGTACAAGGAAATGATTGGATCAGCAGGCTGTGTAGGTTGACACCAGTCTGAGCGTGTCATGCCAGCTCCAACATCTGTGATACAGAGCGCTGTGTGTGCATGGGTAGAGATAATCGTCCTGTGTGGGGGTACTGTGGATGTTCCAGCAGCTCCCTTTTCAGTGGTGGGCTGAGTGCTGGCGTGTGTGCCTGTGCTGACACCAAACTGAGGGAATTACATTCACACTGTGGTGATGGTGGATCACAGCGTTCCCACCCTGAAGAAAACACCAGCATGGAAGTTGCAATTCCTTATTCTAGAGCTGTTATTTTTACCCCATAGGGAAGGTATTTAAACTTTCTATGAAGGGTGCTCTTCTTCTTGTTAAGAGGAAAATAGTGATACTGCCTGACTTGAGGAGAGGTAAAGAGGACAGATATGTTAACTAATCTCAGCTAATGGGAACCACAAAGTGTTATGGAAAGGCAGGTGGGAAGATTACTGCTTAGTTATAAGAAAACCTTTCAAATTATGGTAAAGGGAATCAAGGATATGCAGTGTTTCTCTTCTAAAATCGGTATCAGAATATTTAGAGGACAGGCTATCACTATTATGTTAAATTGTGCTACCTACAACGTAAGCTTCTGTCTTTGCTAAAGCTGCCAGTTTTTATAAACAGCTGAAGACAGAAAGGGTTTACTAAGAATAATGTTGAAGCCCAAAAGAATCCTGCAGCCTATAAATCTTAATAGAGGTTCTAAGATTCCAATGGGCTGCATGTGTCTCTTTTACCCAACCTCACTCCATCTTGGCTCCCCTGTGATGACTGCAATTTTCTTGAAACAGAGGCATGGTGACTTGAATTTACTCGTGGCACTATTTGCCTACAAACAGGAATACATGCATATAACCTATGCAAATCAATAAAAGCATGTCAAGACCCCTTAGATCGCAGTGCTCTGCTAAAATGCAATTTATCATGCTGCAAATGAGAGTAAGAGACTAGGTAACAAATAGTGTCTGATCATTTAACTAGCACCTGTTGTCACGCATTTGAAAACTGCATTTTTCATTTGACATACAGTAAATTGCATTTTCATATATATTGAATGGAAGAGGGGACTTGGGGATGTACATATGCAGGATTTCATGAACAATGGAAGTTTTATAGATGCTTGTTTGAAGGGGTCATATCACAGTCTAAGAATGTATTTGTTCAGTTTTTGGGAATGCAAAATATCTCTATTTAGAGAGAAAAATATAGAAAGTGAGGATTTGATGCAAATTCATAGTATAGTTAAATGTATAATTACTAAGAATTGTTTCTAAACAATATTTCAATCAGGTAGCTATTTTAAAATTTATTATAAGAGTGTGCCAAATAACATGAAAAACAGCAATATCTTCTGAGAATCACCATTTAAATTTCTTTTGAGGACACATTCACCCCCACAGAACCCATTTCTTTAAAACTGTTGGGCTGTTTGTTTGGTTTTTTGGAAGGGTTTTTTTTTTTGTTTGAGTTTGAGCTTATGGGTTGGGTTTTTTTTGCTTTTGTTCTGAATTTGGGAGTTATAGGATTTATCCCAATGACTTATGTACACATAAGGGAGACCTCTTCAGAGTCTGGTGGTTGGACTAGTGTGTAAAGCTAAGATGAATTGCAGTCTTGAAGCATATCCCTTTCTAAAAGATCTAGGATTTTTTTAGCCAGTGTAAAACATGTTTCTTTTGCCGAAAATAATCCAGTTATGGTTTGTGGTGCATCTTGTACTTCATAAGGAAATGGACACATAGAAAATATGTATGGAAATTCCAGAGCAAGAAAGATCTTTTCTATTGGACTAAGGGCTTTGCAAATGTTCATGGATTTTGCTGCCCCAGTTGATGTAAAATAATCTTTGGAGAATTTTTCCTATGTACGTATCTGTTTCTAATGATGTGTAGTTCAGTTCTTGGCTGTAGTGGACATATTCATGTAGGTATCATGATTTTTTTCACCACAGAAAAAACGAATTTCTTTATTTTACTCACTACCAAAGCTATTTCTCACACTTCTGTCTTGTGTGTTTGTTCTCTGTTCATCAAGGAATTTGGTCCTTGGAAAGGTAGTGTGGGGTTTTCTAGTTTCACGTGACATATTATAGGTATATAGGTGCTCATTCCTGAGGTTTCACTCAGGACCTTCATAAATTATGAATTTCCTTATTATATTGTCTGTATGAATGAGAGATTCAGGAGACTTCACTTTCTCAAGATTTGGAGCAGATTAATGAAACTTCTTTTGTGTAATACGCAGGTGATGCAAATGCTACGCAGATCCAGATCTCTTACTGCCATTCCATTATTACATTGGTACTAGCATCCCCCATGTTAACTTCTGTAGATTATGGGTTTTCTCATGCACCCTGAATGTTGGCCTAGTGCTGGCTGTAGAAATGGATTCCTCAAGTTTTATATGTCATAGACCATTTGTGAATTTTGCCTGCAAGTTGAAAATTTGTTGAAAACCAACAATTAACCAAAAAAAAAAAGTCTGCACTTTGATTCCTGCAAGGAGAACTGTACACACAAGGATGTTTTTCATAGTATTATGTTTTAAGGCCCTGGTGTGCTGTCATTAGACTGAAGACTTATATTTTTAAACTTCTATTAAATAAAATAAAAAAATCACTTTCCTTTTTGTAAAAATACATTTGTTAGTAGAAAAAAGAGGTTATAGCCTTACTTATATATTGAGGAAATTTAAATAGGAGGTTTTAATGTACAGTAAATTTTTACTAACAGAAGTGACTGAATTATGGTAAGTTAGGTGTAAATGGTAGTTTGAGAAAAATCCTTTAAACGCTCATTGATGGCAAAGAAAATGCAAACCAATGTAAAGACAGAGTGGTTTGCAATGTTTCAGCTTGATTTTGTTAGCAATGAAATGTAAATTGTGTTATGGTGCAGAAAACTATGCCAAGTCATGGGTTTTATTTCAGATCATTAGTATGATGAGCATGTTGTGTTTATGTGAACAAAACTCTGATGAACACTAATCTGAATGGCTACTTAGTCATTTCAATCAGTTGGTAATTATTGTTTGGCAACAAAAATACCAGTTTCATCCAATAAAACTGTTAGCCTTATATAATTATTCCCTAATTCTTTCCTTCTAGAGTCTTGTCTGAGTGTCATGTGTTAGTATGATTATTCAGCTTTTACTTTTCTGATTTTCATGTCCCAGTGGCTTGGCTTCAGACTATGAGCAAGTGTATATGGGCAGGCAGCAGGGCTTGAGGTAAGAACCCCAATTCACACAAGAGAGAATGAAGAGTTTGTTTAAAAAAAAAAAAAAAAGTTAATTTAAGAATTTACTGAAAGAGAAATTACTGCTAAACATCTTACTTCTGTAGATGGCAGTCTTTTAGAAGGGGAGAGTCTTTAAGTGGACTTTGATCCTTGTAGGTCCCTTCCAACTTAGGATATTTTATTATTCCATGAAGTCTGTGAAAAATACTTATTTTGAAATATCATATTGTTAACATGTTTGTGTTTTGAGTTTGTGTGTGTGTTTTTGTTGTTTTTCCTGGGAGCATGGCAGTGTTTTATTTTCCCCCCTGAATTCCCCTTTCATTTGGAAGATATGTCAGACCCCTCCACAGCCCCAGTTAAACTCACTTGGGAAGAGACTCCAGCAGCATAAGGGGCTGTGCTTGCACAGGGGCACTTGGGTGGAAGGTTTATTTCTGCTGCCACCACCAACCCCATGTGGATTTTTTCTCTCAGGCAGCTGGGGCCAGGCAAGGCCAGGGATTTGGTTCTCAGTGCCAGGGAGCACATGGGGATGGCAGCTGCTTGGGGCTGTTTCACATCCCCTTAATAAACAGAGGGGGAAAAAAATGAATTTCTCCTGGAGTCTCATCGCTGCCTGTGTTTTGACACCTTACCTGCTTGCGGGGCGAGAGTAAGAGAAGTGAGAAACACTGATGCTGGTCCACTCCTCCTCTGGCTTGAAAGGTGACAATTTTCCTTCTTGCCCTAGGGGTGTTGGGACTATGGAGAAGCTTTGGAAGCCTTTAATTTTCCACATTTAAACATCTGATTTTCTTAAGGAGGAGTGGATGATATTTTCAGGAAGACTCCCATGAATGTGAGTGGAGGCCCCAGTAAATCATTGTTTTTCTGCACCTCTCTAGACTCAATGTTTTATTTCCCCCATCTCTTTCCCCCACCCTAGCATTTGGAACTTGTATAATACAAAGTCAAGGCTGTTGCTCTGTTAGGAAAACATCCAAAACTGTTACTGGGCACACTGTGCTGCCTTTCTGCCAACTTACTGGCTACGTACTTCCCCTGTGTTTTAGAAAGGTCACGCACCTCTTCCCAAAGATGGAGCTGCCTTTTGAGTGGTTTGCATGAGGTGGGCTGTGCAGAGACCCTGCAGAAAATGGAGGATAAATTTGTAGCAAAGTGCAAATACTGAAATGAGAGCAATTCCACCCCCCCTTAGGGGAGGGAGTTTTTCCCTTCCATGACTGATTGTGATTTGGTATTATTGCTTGCTGATAAAACTCAATTTTTGTATGTTTAAGTTACAGTTTGATCTATTTTCCTGTGTCTAGAAATACATTCGAATGGTTTTAAAATGAGAAATGTGCCAGCTAGGATTGTTTTGGTGCAAAGATTTCCATTTAGTTAACAGAGAGAAGGAGAGAGAATTTTTAAAATAAAGCATCTTTGAATTGCTTGCAAAGGGAACAGAAAACACATATTTTAAAATATTTTGACGTAGCAGGTCAGAAGGGAAGTGTTTCATTTTATTGTTTAAATGTTTCATATTTGTCTTCTATCTATAGAGTCTGCCTGTTTTGAAACTTCAGTAAAAAGTAGTAGTTCTTGCGAGTAGCCCCTATGACATTCATTTGTAATACCACGCAAATGCTGTGACTTTGCCAGCTGTGCCTCTTCTTAGTGTAGAAGGCCCCAAACTATTCTTGATACTTGTTCTGAAGATAAATTAGTAGCTTCTAAATAATGCAGTGAACCCTAATTCTCTTTGATTAGTAGCGAGTTAGATGATAGCGACCCATTGAAATTGGTCATCAGCATAAATAATGAGTGAATGAACTGATAAAATGCAAAGTCACCGGCCATCATAAATCAAATGAAATCCACTTTCTCTGGAAGTCACTGAAATTAGAAGTCCGTGCTCCTATTAATTATTTTGCCTTCTGAAGACGACAGTGTTATAAATCAGCCTTGAAAGGCACTTCACTTAGGAAGCTGAAAGAGTAAGACTGCCTGCAAATTGTTTTGTATACGCACCTAATTGTTTCTTAAGTAACCTACCTTTTGTAGGATGACTGCTGAAAAGCAGAGAGTGTACCCAAAAGTGTAGATTAATGAAAGCAGCAGATATTTCTGTAAGAAAATTATTTGGTCAGAATAACAGCTGTGCCTTGTGCATTGGTCAGTCTGAAGCTGAACCTACTGTTCTTGTTAGGCAGGGTCCCTCCAGTCAGTTTGAACTTGAGGGGATTCTCGTTTATTAGCTAGATATAATTACATGGCAATAAGAAAATTGTCAGTGGAAAAGTCTGGAGCAAGAAGAAAATGGGCATGCAGACAAGTTTAGTTTAAAATTGTGCTGTGAATTTGTCTAAACAACATACTCCAAGAATTTGGAATGACGTCTAAATGCTTCCTGCAGAAAGTGTGTATGTTTTTCTGTTGTAGTTTATCTATGCATTGTTGTATATTTAGATATGAAGATATATCTATAGGGCTTTAAAAAACCCACCATGCTCTCTCTGATGTTATTGAACACTCCTCGCACAATATCTTAATTTTTCTTTGTTTTGCTAGAACCTTCTTGAGTACATCACTTGATTATGCCCAAATGTGTCTTTGTTCATATCACCAGTAATTTAATGAAATGGAAGTAGATGTGACCACTTGAATCAGAGAGAAGATGAATGGTCACAGGACATTCCTTGGAAAAGGCAGAACAATGGCATTACTCTTGTGGGTGTTAGAATATAGTTCCAGCTTTTTGTGTCTTCTGTGATCTAAACTGCTTATAGGTGTTGAGCTTATATGGGAAACACAGTTTAATATGTAGGTGAGAAAGACTGAAAGGAAATATTTTAAAAAAGGATAAAAATATATACAACAGAGAAAAACAGGGAGAAGAGTGTGTACATGTTTAAGAAAATATATAAAAATAATATATATATATATAAAAAAGAATAGCATATAAAAGGTTGGACCCTGTACAAGGCTTTTACTTCATGTATGCTTATCTGATTTTATGTCAATACTTGATCTGTGCACTAGACAAGCAATTATGGAGAGAGCAAGACATATAAATATGTATTGTATGGAGCTTCTACCTCTCTCCACAAAAAATATGACTTCATGTTATTTTCTACTGAGGCATCATAAAAGATATACTATGATTACTTATGCTTATGTAACTCTTTGCTTAAATAAATGTTTTTCTGAGGAAATACTGGACAGAAAGCAGAGTCAAATATTTTCCCAGTTTGCCACAAATGCTTTGAAACCTGTGGAATATGAAAATCATTTTAAATGCAGTGTTCTTCTCTCCTGCACTCCTCTCTTCTGACTTTATTTATTTATACATACCTATATGGTGTCCTCTGGGTTTTTTTCTTTTTAAAAACCAATGGCAACTTCAATGGTTATTTTCATTTGCAGTTCTGTGTGGTGAATCTTCCATTTATCAATAGATCTGGGAAACTAGATCTATTTGTTCTTGTATGTTTTTTAGCTATTTGGGAAAAGCACCATAATGTGGGTCAGTGAAAGTGGCACTTGCACTTTCAAACATGCCCATCTCCATGCTCCTGAAAATTAAACTTTCTCATATTATATTTGCACATTATTTCTCTTTTTATAAGGCAGTATTACAACTTCTGATTACTCAATGCAACTTAATATGCAAAAATATTCCTCATTCCAGGAATTCGTTGAATTCTAAATCTCTGTCTAAAGGTGTCTAGAGTTCCTATTCCTATTGGCCAATAGAGATGCCACTGTCTTGGGAATTTGAACATTTTTATTCAGTTTTAATCTTTGATTTCTTTTAATGTGTGCACTTGCTGCACTTGAATACCATGGATCAACTGAAAACCTCTGCATGCCCACTCTGTCCATACGTGCTCACACCCAGTACTGACAGATTAAAATGTGCAGACACAGTGTTGGAAACAGCAGTACCATTAAAATATTCATACAAATAAAGTAGTATTTTAAGTTTTGAGCCATGTCAGTGGTGGAGGATCTAAAGGGAATAAATCATTATCTTTGAGGTGACAATGTGAAAGACAACAATCTGCATGCAGCCATCCATTTTTTTTCAAAGGACTTTTGTCTCTTCTCATAAAAACTAGAAAGTTTTCCCTGTTCTCAGCTAAAACGAAATAAATTGGGTGTAGTAAAGAGAAACAAAGTTATTAGTATAGTAAAAATGTCTTCTTAATTAACAAAGTAATGGTTTTGGGTGGTTATTGTATGCAGTGTTTGCTTAAGTGTGTTACACATTGTAAATGAAAGCATTATAAATGCTTTTAAAATCTGGATAAGTCAAAATTCAGGTAATTTATGAATTAGTCTGTGAACAATGCTAGTCAGGAAGGCTGTCATTGAGAAGTGAGCTTTCTGTTCTATTGTCCAATATGTTTCTATTATGATTATTGTAATCTAGTGATGGTGGAAGACTCCTAGAGCGAAAGAAAGTTCTTTGTTGAGAAAATGCAAACAACTATACTTGAGCAATTACTATGGTAATTGAGTTACTTATTTTAAAAATAAACCTAAGTTGCATTAGATTTGCTTGGATAAAGGTGTTTGATTCATATGCCAGTACTAATTAGCAATGGGTGATTGTAGGGAGCAGTCCAGTTAGTGGTTGCAAATGTCAGTCTTGAACATCATTGTCAATACCTCTTTCATATCTTCCCTGAAGTGCTCTAGTGTCAGGATTTCTTTTGGTTGTCTGTGTCATCATATTTGAGTGCAGTGTACTGATGTTTCCCTTCAGTTAGTTGTACTTTAGATGAATTTGTGTTCATATTTTACAGACTTGTATACAAGTTAACAATCAAAAGAAGAAATGTTGTGTTTTACTTAAAAAACCTCTTAGCTGCCATTCTGCTTCCTAAAGCAGAATATATTAAAATGGGGTACCTCATTTTAATTGCATTGATCCACTTAGCAAGTCCTAAATGTCCTATATGCTGTTTGATATAGGGTGCTACTGAACAGTCTCCAACTTTCTTCTGTCTTTTCTCGTTAGGAAAGAGACAATCCTTAGAAAATTGCTGTCTATGCTTTGATGCAAGATGATGAATTTGATTATCTTGCTAACTTCAAGAACAATTACTTAACCTGCATAGTGATTTTTGTTGCAAAGCAAATTTGATGAATGTTTAAGTATTGTGGTCTCTGTGAGAGAAAGGCAGTATGAAGATAAGTCTAGAAGATGGCAACTCTTCAGGTTGACAATAGTGGTGGCTGAGAGAGGAAAACCTTTTTTGTTCTTTGCTATAGGAGTAAGTTTAGGCATGTAATAATTTCCTGACTGTGAGTAATGTCCACTGTAAGGCACTGAGAGATAAGTAAAGCAGAATTTACTGGAAAGTGTTTACTGGTTGTATTGGAAAGATACATCCACAATGTACAGACTAGAATAATAACTGATAATGGTTTTACTAACTGGTCTGATGCACAAATGACGGACAGTGCAATAGTAAGTGACCCTGAACCACAGAATACTTCAGAAAGAGCTCAAGCTATGGTAGAGGAGCCATCCAGGTATAATGTGAAGGGCAGGCAGTTGTGTAACTTAGTGTTTAATTCTGGCTGTAATAATTAATGGCTAGTTCAGATTAAATTTCTACATAGACACTTTTAAAAGTCACTATAAGATGGAAGCGTGGTCTTTGCTACTCAGCTGTTGGAGATACCTGGTTGTAAGGAGCACACAGAAATTTTTGTTCTTCATTTTGTTTATTGGGATGATGGGTTTGAATGCTTGCAAGTCAACAGCCATTGGCTACAATCTCATGGTGTGTGTATTTGATTGTACAGCCCTTGGTAAAAACAGTGCTGCAGCTTTTTAAGTAGTAGGTTACCCTGATGAACAACAGAAGTGACCATTTTGAGAGTGGTACTGGAGCCAAATGAAAGCTTTTGCTCCCATGCTGAGTTCCCTAAGTGGTGGAGGCAAACCGAGGGAAACGTTGACCTGCTGTCTCTGTGTCCCAGCCCTTCTAATGCCAGTCTTGTGCCTTTCAGCACCATTACTGGGATGTGTTCCCACTGATCCCAGGGGTGTCACTTGGTGGAACAACATGGCAAGAGAATGCAAAAGATTGAGCAAAAAGTGCAGTTCAGAGACACAGAATGGGTTTTTATTAGTATGTGCTGCAATATCTTGTAAGTCTTGTTATATCTTGTGGGGTCTCAGTGGTTTATGTCCTTAAAATACTAAGAAGGTATAAGGAGCTCAAAACTTGTTGAATTGGAAATTGAATGAGGGATAGGGTTGGAATAAAGCTGTCTTTTGTTGAGTCTGCACAATGTTTCGTTTGTTATTGTAGCTGTTGTTCATGGATGTTTTCAAAATAGCGGATAAAATAGATTTAGTATTGCAACAACTGTGTAACCTGTAGTTAAATACTTGATGTAAATTCTCAGATGATATTGAGAAAATGTGTGCTGTCATAAATTGATGTTCAAAACATCTGGCTTTCTAAAAATTTTTGAATTTATACAAAATTCTCCACCTGCTCTTGTAGATATTCTTTCAAACAGTATCTCTGAATTGTCTATTCAAGGGGCTGAACACATACTTTCATTTTGCTTCATATGCTAATTAATAATGTAATTTGATTTGTTATTTTCATGAGGAAAAACTGTTGTCTGCTCTCTACAGTTGTAAAGAAAACCAAAATAAAAATAGCATCAATTTTTGAATAATGAAGTGAATAAGGTGTTAAGTTTCTTATAATATTTCTTGTTTGATCCTTGATTTAAAAAAAAAAAAAAGCAAAATACAAAAAGGGCTGCATGTAAATATATTTTTATGTATGCTAAGCGTAAAGATAGCTCTGTCCTACCATATTGATTTATTAGATTCTCTGACATTTTAGTTGTGGTCGTTATGTTATATTTATGAGATGAATGTTGGATTTGCTCATTATGTTATCCTCATTTATTTTACATACTTTTATGGCTGGTTGTGCTCAGCTTTACATTTAAAGCTTTATTGCAGCTGTTAGTGTTGGGGGGAGGGGGAAGCAAGTACTTATTGATCAGAATTTACATGTTTACTGTTGTAATAATGATTTATGTAATCTTCTTCTACATATAAGGTCTTTCTCTGAAATAAAATAGTATAGTTCAGGAGGTCTCTTCATCTGAAAGAGGGTTTTGCTTCAGAAGTTAGGGACTGGACTTGCTAGGGTAAAATGGTGAACGCTTCACAATACTGATGATGAATTTTTCCCTTATTAAAATGATGCAAGTGATCTTTATAATTCAACATTTTATTTATGCTTGCTTTACACTCAAGATGAAGCAATGCTAATATTAAAAAGTATTACTTCTCTGAGACTCCTTCATTTAAAGATCCTTGGATGGATCCTTCCATGGAACCTTCCTTGATTTAGTTGTGTGGCACAGTGTAGTCATCCTGAGTGTCCCTTTTGCAGCAAGGGAGACAGAAACCCTGGGACTGACAAACACAACTGGGCTCCCCTTAAGTGAGAAGCCTTAAACATATGCAAGCTAGAAGGGTACTGAGCATTTACCTGCCCTTCTGATGGGTTCTGAACTGCCTTGGGAAGTCCCCTCCCTGCCCCACATCCCATTGAAAACCTGTGTTCAAGTAGCTGGAGTAGAGTGAAAAAGTGCAGTGTAGTGGTGGGAATGGCAACACATCTGAGAACTTCTGTCAGGGGCTTGCCAATGAAATACCTCCAATTCTGCATGGCCATTGGGATCTGGCCTGCAGTTTGTAAATGCCTGCTTTTGAAGATGGAAGGAACTGATGTGAATGTTAGGGAGCTATTTTTATGTAAAGCAGATTTCTGCTCTTGTACTTTGACTCTGTATTTGATAGTGTAATTAAAATTTGGCAGCGATCTTAAGAAATAATTTCTTATATAATCTATACCTTCCTTTTGATTTTCTAGAAATAATTTATTTGAAATTGCTGTGTGCTATATAAATTCATCATTGTTTTTACAGACTCTGAATGTCGTGAGCAAATGATTTCTAATCAAGATCTCTAGGTTACTGTTCATAATTAAGCTTAGTATTGTGTATAATTCACTATACCACATTTTCCAGTGACAGCCACGTAAATTAGATATCATCACAAGGCTTCTGAAGATTTATATTGTTATAAGGATACACTGCAGCCTTTTCCCATAAACTAAAGTGTGTTTTCCTGGCATGCAGAAATTCCGTGAAAACCCTGTGTTTTGTCATCCAACTTTTGAGCTGATGTATATCTGTTGTGTTGTCTGCAGACAGGTTTTACAGCTTTTCTGTGCTCAGTGGTGCTTCTCCCACCAAATACACTTTTGATAACAGTGAGTAGATAGTACAATTTGGAGGGATTTATACCTTGTAAAGCAAAGCATAAATTACTTTGATTAATACATCTTAATATCATTCTTCTGTAAAACTGTATGCACAAGTACAGGAGGTACTCAGATGGTAAGTCTTTTATTCTGGAATATTATTCATCTCCAAGCAGTCCTCTGCATTTTCTGGAATTTGATTTTCAGTGGTATGATTTCTGACTCTTTTTTTAATATGCATACTTTTGAAATACAAATTAATTTTTTTCTAATGAATCATTATCATGTGCTGTTGTCAAAGGTTATTCAGTGAAAACTTGAGAAAAAGGCAATCAAAACTAAT